>CM067319.1:20094134-20425783 GCA_034231615.1 Meghimatium bilineatum | reverse complement strand
GTACAATGGCGGCCTAAGCGGTGTGAATACAGTTGAATACACGTTGCCAAGTTTCATTGACAAGCGTTTTTCCAGAAGCAAGTTTTGCTGCATCTGCCGTTTAATTATTGTATACTTTTAGGACTTCTACTTTTATTTCTTGATGATAAATTGATAGATAGGCCTAGCTAAGATCAGGGCGCATCTGCTGTTGTTTCGTCCACCGTTGTGAGTTTTAGTAGGGGGGGGGGGGTTAAAAGGATTAGAATTAGTTTATAGATATCATCGGATATTACTATTAGAACTACTTAAGACAATATGAACTATAAGCCAAGCCTGATCGATAGGGCTGGATGAACAAACAAATCCGGCCATGTCATTTTTACTGGGATGTCAGGTTGATTTAAAAAGTACTATCATCTATGCTAGTCACAATCAATAAGTCACATGCACTGTCCCTAGCAAAGGTAACACTAATTGGAGCTGCAAGGAATCAGTGACTCCATAGTACTATGAATAGTAGTACATAACTAAATAAAGTAACACAGATAATCTAAATCCGACCTGCCAACCATTGCCCACTTCTGTCTTCTAATCTCAGTTACTGAGTTAGAGGGCGAGTCCGTCGGCAGTAAAAAAACCTCTGTAGTTCCACAGAACGTAAACAAGCCTCCTTCATTACATTTTTGATTATTATCGTGATTTTCTTTGGTCATTATAATATAAATTACCCACTTGGAGTCACATGCCAAAAAAACCAAGGTCGAACAATTAAATAATAAATCAGCCTTTCAGATCATGTTTACTTTCTGTACACAGGTCTTTACGGAACCCAGTCATGGTTAGAGGCTAAACTTAGGCCTACCAATTTAGTTATCATCAGACTTTGCTATTGTTATTGAAAGATGCACAGAGCCAATCATTGTGTCATCTGAACTTTAAATCATTTGTGTCCTAGCTTAGAAGCTAAGCAAAAGAAGAGGTAGGCCTAGTTTTAGCCTGTCTATGGATACATGTAACTCACAAATTTAGGTAAATGAGATATAAAAAAAATATTTTAACTTTAGCAAAAATGATGTGACACTGACAAATTAAAAGTAGAAGACCCAGTACGTTATGTTTCAGTAAAGAAAATCATCAATAAATACTTCATGGACAAGAAATTTACATCATTACACCCATGTTCATGTAGCCAAAAAACATTATCCCAATTTAAATATTATAAGTTAGGACGAATGGAGCAAATTATTCTTCTGCGATTGATAACAGGTCACTGACTCAAATACAGCACTATAGAAACATGAGTACTATAAGGTTCACTTTCCAGTACAACTAGAAATATTTTTAAATTACCAATGTCTCGTGGCTTGGTCATGCCTAATGAAATGCTTATGAAAGTGGTGCATTGAATTTCTAGAAATGAGAACTTAGGAATCGAAGGAAAAGGTATTGAAGGAACCAGGTGAAACACAGGGTAATGAAGTTTTGTGAATCACTGAAGAAACACAAGAAAACACTAATATATTTTTCAACTAGAAGACCTTTATATCAATAGCACATATTAGCTATGTACATTCTCTCATACTGCACACATTTCAAACGATCAAATTGTGAATGTAAAAGCATGATTATTTCTAATATGTAGTCGATTACAGAAAACTGTTCAACAGAAATACAAGCATATATTTCAGAACAACACCTGTGTAGCAAATGTAGCCTGGTCGTCTAGTTTAGGATGCAAATGATAGGACCACTGTCTTTTTTTCCAGGCATGTCATAATTGGTGACTAAAGAAAGTTGGGGGATGGGCTGACATGTCACCTGTGAAAATAATCATTATTGTCATATCACAATATTTCACTTTTGCCTGCTCTCAAATAACTTCATAACTTGTATATATTCTTTGCATCCAGTCCTTCAGATTGTCACCGCATCATCCATTAATCAATTTCCAATCATCCAATGAGAGATGTATGTCTGGGCTGGAACAAAATGTACTCCAAGTAGCATCAGCAGTACAAGCTTCACTTGGTGTGCTTTGAAAAACCATGATTAATAATAGGCTCACATTTGATTTGTGAAAGGACAATGCCCTGGATTTACCAAGAAAAAAGAGGTCATTGTATTGCAACGGTACAGAATAATTACATTTGAAAGCATATTTTGTAGTCCATTGTAAATACATTCCAGTTTGAGTTAATTTGTCCCTCGTAGTTTGCACACACAAAAACAGTCTCACTCAGCCACCATTACATGGGTACCTAGGAATCGTACTCTGGAAGGTCAGGAAATGTCACAATTATTGAACTAGTAATGAAGACAATGCTAAATGGGCAGTTCTTGATCAATTACTGGCTAGTCAGTTAAACAGTTATGGAAAAACCATGTACTATTACACTGATTCATAACTTCTGTAATCAATTACTGCACTTCTAGTCTGATATATAGATCAGGGGTAGCTATTAGAAGACATCTGGCATAGATCCTACAATTCTTAAGTGATGTCTCATTTGTATATTGTAAAATAGATAAGCCTGATGATGAGCCAATCCTTGCGCACAGAGTTAGCTCCTTCTCTCTGCTAACTCATCTTGCTTATGATTGGTCTGAAAAGGGGCATGTGACCATCAGGTGAGATGATTATTGGTTAGAGAGAACAGCTGTGTGACAGATAACCTAGGGACTTGGTGTGATTTGTGGTCACATTAAGGCTGAAGGCTTTTAGTAGTAAACATTATACAGTAGTTCAATAGGTTGTAGTTTTTATAGACAAGGGGAGTCATATTTTGGTGAAAGGTCATTTGTACAATGTTTTAATAATTGTAGCGAGTTGCGCCCATGTAACAATGGCAGACTACAGAAGTATTGTACCTATAAATTAATATAATTTTTTTGGCCATATAAAGAAACATAACAGCATGGAAAAGGTAATAATTGAAGTTAATGGTTGTTGGTATCAGGGGTAAGGGCCATCCAAGACGACAATGACTGCGGCAAGTCAACTTCCCCCAGATTTGTTAGGAGTTTAGAAGATCCATAAAGGAGACTATATTCTGGAAAGAATATATCACCTAATGTAGCTACTACCCATGCATTAATCTGTCGGGGTCTAAAAGTGTAGCAAAGGATAGCAATGTTGTGATCTGCCATGCATGTCATAAGAGGCAACTAAGCAGAAACAGTCTCAATACTGAAGAAATGCCAATGATTATTATTAAAGGGTAGGGGTGTCAAGTGGGCAGGGTGAAGTTTTTATTCGATTTTGAAATACATATATGTATTTATTTCTTATGACTCATGTCACTTTGACCTCTTATCATTTGTACTCTGGCTCTATCTTACACAGGGATATCTCAGTAACAGATCACACACACTGTAGTAGCTGCAAGGATTCCCAATGCAGTTTTTCTTTGTGCAGTGGTCATATTTGTAAGAATTTTGTTGTTGGTTTGTTACAAATGTAAGAAAAAATAGTCAGTCTCTTAAATTTCGTCCCTGGAAACATTAAGATTTGGTTGTTGCTGTTATTGTTGATATCCAAATTTTGCTGAGTTATTCTACTCTAACATCTCACTGCCATTCTTTAAGAAAAGTGCAGGTCTTCTGAAGTTGACTCTGAGTTATTCTACTCTTAACATCTCACTGCCATTCTTTAAGAAAAGTGCAGGTCTTCTGAAGTTGACTTAGTGATCCCAAGCAAGATACCATTTGATGGTAAAGTCAAATCATATTACAGTAGAAGAATCTCTCTATAGAGCATACATTTATAACAAATTTCCCTATTTCAACAAATTTCTATTATTACATAAATATTATGTCGGACTGTAATAAGTTATAATGGAATTTGACTTTATAACAACTTGGCCCGTATTGGTGAAATATTTATATACTGTGTTATACATATTATAATGTGGTCCGTATTAATGAAATATTTGTAGACCGGTATTAACATAAAATTTATGATAAATTAACTATATGCAGTATAAAGAATAAATATAATTGGAGATTGTGAAAAGTGTTGTTAAACAGGGAAATATTCTGTATACCTATGCACTATAAAGGAATTTCACTGTGCAAATGGTGGTCACTTTTGACCACAGACTTCATGACTTCAGTGTGGTCATATTGAAAGTGTAAATGTGGAAGAGCCCCCAAATCTACTAGAAGAGATCATAGGGTGCAAATGGATTTACATTGTTATCCTTCTTCTTTCGTTCACTTGAAACATGTCTATATCTGTAATTCTGTCTCCTGAATAAAACTCAGTCTTTTGTAGTTCACACAGCGGCACATAGAGCTTTGATTCCAGTGTTGTTTCCTCTAGCCAGTATGTCTGTCTCAGTGTTTCATACTCAGAATGCTCTTGAAGTATATGTTTCGCACTCTGCTGCCTGTCCACATGCACACATGGCCGTGTTGCCAATCTTGAATTTTGTGTACATGTGACTGCGGAGTTGGTTGTGTCCAATTATGAGGTGTAGAATTACAACTTGTTCTGATCTGTTCATAATGTGATAGTCATCTTGTGTTGGTGTTTGTGGCTTTCTTATTGACTTGATTATCTGCTTTTTCTAATGGTAGGTGATTGGTACATCTGATTGGTCTGCGGCAGCACCTTCCTTAGCCAGTAGGTCTGGTTTTTCCTTTCCTGGTTTTCCATAGTGAGAGGGTATCCACTGCATGGTTACCCTATACTGGTACGACAATTCGCTAAGTAGTTTTTTCAAGTCTGTTAGTTTTCCAGACTGGAGAGCTTGAAGCACTGACCTTACATCTGTCAGGAATACCACAGGTTGCGGGCCAGGGTTGTTTAGCAGTTTTTCAGTTGCCACCCTAATGCCGTGGATTTCTGCATCGTAATTATTGCAGAATTTCCCTGTTGGTGTTCTGATTGTATCTCTAGGCTTGTGTGGAAATTCTATATATGCACCTCCACCTCCGTTCCTCACTGCATTCTGTGCTGACCCATCCGTGCATATTCTGACCCATATGTCTTGTGGATTATTCCTCGTCCAGGAAACTGAGGGGCGACTGTCCTTCGCTGTACACTGTTGTGTTCGTCCCTGCTTAGTACTCCTTTCACATGGGTCTGAATGTATATTGGTATTCCATACCTTTCACTCCAAGGGGTTTGTTCTGGTACAGACCTCAAGGGGCTATCAACTTCAGGTAGGTCTGTGGAGTCGTTTAGCTTGGTGGATAAAGCTGTTTCTTTTCAGTTGCCCCATTGCTAGATTTTGGAATCTTTCCTTCATTGGGTGACTTGGCATACATTGAAACTTTTCTTCTTGTATTAGTACCTTTGTGTCTCTGTGTTTGCATTCTTTCTATTTTCTGCATCTCTACTATGGGTGTTGATTTCAGTGCTCCCAACATTATGCTGAGCGCCTGGTTTTGCACTTTATCTAAATCTTGTAATGTTGTGTTTGATGCAGGACACCGCACAGGGTTATTATATATTCCAAGGGTTCATTGTTATCCAAGGGTTAGCAGATAACCAAGATCCAAAAAGCACCTTGTGGTGTGCATCCTGGAAACAGTTTTGAAGTTCGGGTGAAACATCTGGCCAATGCTTTATGGATCATATGCGAGTTGTGCAGATCAAGATCTACTGTAGTTTCAGGAGGTAGAGAATCATTATCTCTGACCCACACATCTCAATCCCCATAGCATTAAAACAGTTTAAGATGACAATGACTGATCTGATCAGCCGAGTTGTAAAAAAGTTCCATAGCTCACTAGTTCTCACGACCAATTAATACTACCTGGATATGTGAGGCCATCCATTGAATACAATGTCAACTGTGAAGAAGTAGAGTGCCAGAGGGCAATGCAAAGTGCATGTGGTGATAAACTTTGACAACAAAATATGGAAGCAATAATTGAAGCAGTACTCTTGGTCGAGAACAAACTTTATTTATCTTCGATAGCAGATTGTGTGGAGAAGCAAGTAGTATCAGTCCGAAGAAAAATGTATGTAAAAGCTCAAACTTGGATGATGTGTTCACAATGTTGGTGAATGAAACCTCGGCTAATAAGGCAAACCGACCCTATACACACTTTACATTTCTTATACCAGAATCAGGCTCACAGATGAGAAAACGTTCCATATCCTGGGACAATTAACTGTCTAATTAAACAACATAAATTAACTGGCAGTGGAACACCTCATACAATCTATGGTGAGTTGCAGCGATATCATATCATTGCCTAACAAAGATATTTCTCTATGGTGAGTTGCAGCCATATCATATCATTGCCTAACAAAGATACTTCTCTATGGTGAGTTGCAGCCATATCATATCATTGCCTAACAAAGATACTTCTCTATGGTGAGTTGCAGCCATATATCATTGCCTAACAAAGATATTTCTCTATGGTGAGTTGCGGCCATATCATATCATTGCCTAACAAAGATATTTCTCTATGGTGAGTTGCAGCCATATCATATCATTGCCTAACAAAGATATTTCTCTATGGTGAGTTGCAGCCATATATCATTGCCTAACAAAGATATTTCTCTATGGTGAGTTGCGGCCATATCATATCATTGCCTAACAAAGATATTTCTCTATGGTGAGTTGCAGCCATATCATATCATTGCCTAACAAAGATATTTCTCTATGGTGAGTTGCAGCCATATATCATTGCCTAACAAAGATATTTCTCTATGGTGAGTTGCGGCCATATCATATCATTGCCTAACAAAGATATTTCTCAGTATGTAAGTTGCAGCCATATCATATCATTGCCTAACAAAGATATTTCTCTATGGTGAGTTGCAGCCATATCATATCATTGCCTAACAAAGATATTTCTCTATGGTGAGTTGCAGCCATATCATATCATTGCCTAACAAAGATATTTCTCTATGGTGAGTTGCAGCCATATCATATTGCCTAACAAAGATATTTCTCTATGGTGAGTTGCAGCCATATCATATCATTGCCTAACAAAGATATTTCTCTATGGTGATTTGCAGCCATATCATATCATTGCCTAACAAAGATATTTCTCTATGGTGAGTTGCAGCCATATCATATCATTGCCTAACAAAGATATTTCTCTATGGTGAGTTGCAGAAGGGCATACATTCTCAATGTGGTACCCCTACGACCCTGAAGGGTTACAGGTTTATTGATTGATTGATACAATCTCAATGTGTCCAATAGAATTGCTACAAGGACTCTGAAATAAACCAAGATACATGGAAAGACATCTACAAACTCATAGCTAATTACATAACTCTAAATGAAGTTCATAAAGTGGATGTATCAAATGGCTATGTGATGGATGAACAACATAAACACTAGTTATAAACAATTCAGTTACCGTCACCACACACAGATTTTCCAATAAATGTCCTGTTGCCTAGTCAATGATTGACCAGAAACCTCCAGACTATTGCCTTCAGGGCAGATTCTGTAGCTATAGTACCATCCTTAAATTAGTAGTGGTATTATATGAAAGCTTTTGAAATAAACCAGTGGAAGACCTGCATGAAATAGTGCTACATGATGCTTTACAATCTAAAAAGGCTTGTGAAAAAAGGAGAAATTCAACAGCAACAGCGGAGAGTAGCTAGAAAGTCATGGGTAGATCACACACTATCTACAGTGGTCATCCCATGCTCGAACTGTCCAGACATTTGCAGTCAGAATATGACTTATTAGCCATCTAGTCACATCTTCTATCATTTACTACTGATGTCACTTTATGCCATCTATCATTTACTACTGATGTCACTTTATGCCATCTATCATTTACTACTGATGTCACTTTATGCCATCTATCATTTACTACTGATGTCACTTTATGCCATCTATCATTTACTACTGATGTCACTTTATGCCATCTATCATTTACTACTGATGTCACTTTATGCCATCTATCATTTACTACTGATGTCACTTTATGCCATCTATCATTTACTACTGATGTCACTTTATGCCATCTATCATTTACTACTGATGTCACTTTATGCCATCTATCATTTACTACTGATGTCACTTTATGCCATCTATCATTTACTACTGATGTCACTTTATGCCATCTATCATTTACTACTGATGTCACTTTATGCCATCTATCATTTACTACTGATGTCACTTTATGCCATCTATCATTTAGCCTATGCTAATAGCCATTTAACTCAATGGTGATTTGTTAATCTGTTATTGTAGTGTTGAATAAAAACTTTAACACAAACAGCTTGCTGAAGTTTTTGAGATGATGTTATTCTGTCTGTACAATTTGTAACACTTGTATGTTTGTCTGCCTACTAAACAGTTGATGTATCTGAATCTGTCTACCAAACAGCTCGTGTGTGTGTGGGTCTGTTTACTACACGATATGCAGTGGAATTCCATTATAACAACTTAGCCTGGACCAACAAAATATATATGTAATAGAAATTTTTTATATAGTGAAATCCCTCTATAACATTAATTTATAACATATTTCCCTATATAACAACACTTTTCAAAATCCCCAATTATATTTATTGTTTATGTTGTATATACCGTAGCAACTTTGTTATTACATACATGTTTCATTGGTAAAGACAAAGTTGTTATAATGGTATTCCATTGTATACAGTACAAACAATATAGAATAAATATAATTGAGGATTTTGAAAAGTGTTGTTATATAGGGAAATTTGTTATAAAATAATGTGTTATAGTGGGATTCCACTGGGTCTGTAAACTAAACAGTTCAGTGGATGGGTCTGTCTACCAAACAGCTGATGTATCTGGGTCTGTCTACTAAACAGCTCATGTATGTGGGTCTATTTACTACACAGCTCAAGTGTGTCTGTCTGTTTACTACACATAGAACTGGGTCTATCTGCCAACAACACGTTTGTGTGGGTGTATCTACCAAACAGTTCATGTGTGTTGGTATCTTTACAAAATAGCTCATGTGTGGATCTGTCCACAAAACAGCTTGTACGTGTGTGGATCTTTTTACCAAATAGCGTGTGAGTGGGTACCAAATCGCCCATATGACAACCAGGGCCTTGACTTCTAGTTCAGGGTGAAAATAATGGGGCCACTGTTTTATTTCCATGCATGTCGTAGTTGGGGCATGACTGAGGAAAGTTGGAGGATATGATGACAACCTGTGAAAAATAACCATAGTCACATCGTGTTTCAATTTCCTATTTTTGTCTTCTATCAAATAATCACCATGGATGACAAAGAGATGCAAGCCAGCAGACATTGCACCTTTGTCTTTTTGTGGCAGTCTCCTAAGTGATGGGGAATGCTAGATGTGCCATCAACCGCAGATGTGTCAACAAATCTAACAGAAGAATGATGAGACATGAAGTGTGTCCGGAAAGAAGACATGGCAGAATGCAGCCATATTTGCGCAGGATGTTTTTGAGGGGGTTCATTTCATGCATGGAGACTTGCGGTCACAATAGATCTTGAGAATGCTTACAATATGGTGTCCTTGGATGTCTTGATGGACCAACTGTTAAATCTTGCAGTAAATCCTTTTGTCGTGCAGCGGGTTGGTGAGGCCCTGCTGCACATGATAGTTCTTATGTGTGGTAGCTGGGTATTGGCACCAATGGTTATTAGCCTGGGTCTGCCACAGTGATCGCCTCTATCTCCTGTGATTTTTTTCAATGTACACACAGTACATATCACTAGCAATCAAATCATGGTTGCTGGCAGAACGATTTTGTACACCGATGACATCCTGGTGTATAGACAGGGCAGAAATTGAGAAGAGTGTGTCGTGAAATTAAGGACATACTGACAAACTGGTGTAGAGATACAGGAGCAGTGTTAAATCCTTCTACAACATTCATGACGTGGTTTTCCTTGAACAATCACATTGTAAAGATACCCATGCCACATTTTGTTGGCCAGGAACAGTTTAGAAAGAATCAGCACAATGAGATACATGGGTGTGTTTTTTGACAGAAGTCGGAGTTTCAGGGAACATGTTGACGTTATAATGGCAGGAAAATGCTTAGCAGCAATGAAGGTTATGGCTTCTGCGCAGTGTGAGCAGAGATTCTTTTGTACCAGGGTTTGGTGGTGGCTGTGGTGAAATATGCACTGGCAATTCTGACTCTTAGCCAAACTCAGATCAAAAGATTGGACAGAATGCAGCAATGCGTACCAATCTTAGGTGCACAAGAAACACATCAACAATAGTTATGCAGTATTGCTGTGTACGGGCATACCTTAGAATGCAGACAAGGGAACACCCATTGCATTCTGAAATACAGAAAGTTAAAGGTAGCAGACTTAAGAGGGAGAAGACATGGGTGGGACGTGCCGAGGATGTCATACAAAGAGTGTACAGATTGCAAGATGTGGCAGCAGGTGTGGAATGGATAGGTCTACCCACAGATTTCAAAACTTGTTTGAGAGTAGTAATAACACTTAGCAGAGAATGGTGTCCCACTGCTGTGTAGCAAGGGGTGCAGGCTTTGGGCAGTGAGAATGCCAAAGAAGGGGATGTGATTATGTATACTGATGGATCTGTGATTAGATATGTTTGCAGTGCTTGGTCTTTCACAGCTCAGTGCATAGGTAAAACGATCAGGGAGGAGAGTGGGGCCGTTGCTGTGACTACAAGTAGCATGACCATGGAGATTATGGTGGTGACCAGGGTATTTGAGTGGGTAGGCACACATAAAGTAACACAGGTCTGCATCTTGAGTGACTGTATGAGTATGATTAGGAAGGTACAAGTGGGTCTCGTTCATGAACAGTGGATTGAGACCTGTTGAAAGTAGTTACATTTATTTTCCTGCCGGAACATGTGGGTTTTCAAGGCAATGAAAGAGCAGATCAATTGGCAGGCATCATGCACAATTGTGGCACAGGGCGATGGGGCAATGGATTGAGCTGACATTTTGAACTCCATAAGAGATATATCATGCAAGAGTGAGAGTAGTGTGAATGATGATTCCTTTTCAATGGCTGGGATTAAAGATCAGGATTTGAAATGTAGTGTTGCTAAAAGTGAACATTTTGGAGAGCCCAGAAGAATGATGATCAACCAGCAAAGGACTGGTACTGTCAGCAGAAGTGTATTGACGGATACACTCAGGGAGAGATCGGAGCATCTATGGATGTTTTAGTGATGATGATCTGATGACTAACTGTGCTGTGCTTCTGGCAGTGGTAATCTTGTGATACAGGCACACTGGAATGCTTCCATTCGAGGATTGAACATGTATCTATCTATAAACTCCCTTTACACAATCGTGCCTTTGCGACAACCACATGCAAGTCCGGATGTCACTTGTTACACAACTGAGAAGAACCTTTTGTCAGAAAGGTTATGGGATGTCAAGAGCTACCTGCTCACAGCTAAAGGGATTACTTTATCATCATCCCTAGTAAGTAATGGTACTGAGGAAAACTAGCCAAAAGAACCACCTCAGCGATCATGCTGCCATGAATATATGAGACTAACGGGAATTGAACCAGTCCGTTCAACGGCACCAAATCGCCTAGCAACTATTGAACACACTCAATAGTGTTCTTCCGTACTTGACTAACCGCATCTCCAAAAAAGATGCGATTTCATCAAGCCTTTCAAACCGTGCACACAAAGTCACAAAATGTGCACGGTTTGAAAGTCTTGATGAAATTGCATCTTTTTTGGAGATGCGGTTAGTCAAGTACGGAAGAACACGTGTTCAATAGTTGCTAGGCGATTTGGTGCCGTTGAACGGACTGGTTCAATTCCCGTTAGTCTCAAAAATTTTTAAAAATTGTCCTCTGGCTTCCTACTTATATTTACATGAATATATGCAATGGAGATGTGTCTCAAAATGTTATAGCACAGATTGAGTACTTGAAATTCTGACACAAAATTGCCAACACCTATGATAGGCCTATTTATTCTTCTTCTGCGTTCGTTCTCAAACTCCTGCAGATTAGCAGGATGTAGTCCGGAGAACGGAATGCGTTGTGTCATGGTTTACAGCATTGCTGCAATATCTGCAACTTTCAGCCTGACACATCCGACTTCAGTATGGCTTTGGGTAACTAACCCTATATGGGATGGGACAGCCAACTCCATCCCATAACCTCCTTAGTCACCTTTTACGACATACGTGGAAGGTAAACAGTGTTGCTATTCTTTGCTCCCCTTTTGGGCCCGGCAACACACGGGTGAGGCCTATTTATGAAATCACTGGCCCAGAAAATCAACTATTGATTTATATACACACACATTTATGCAAGAGAGAACATTAGAAATATTTCTTTCTTTTGTTCTCTACTTGTCTACACTGTCAGATAAGTTTTATGGATGAACTCCACCATCGTGTGAAGCTTTTCTTTGGTTCCATATACGAGGCGTGTTCAAATGAAAACGGGACTTGTGGATTT
The DNA here is from genome assembly GCA_034231615.1 of Meghimatium bilineatum. NCBI lineage: Eukaryota > Metazoa > Mollusca > Gastropoda > Stylommatophora > Philomycidae > Meghimatium > Meghimatium bilineatum. Next base: position 20,413,436 of record CM067319.1, on the reverse strand, counting down.
ATTTAAAAAGTATCATACGCAATTTAATATTTTCAACGGAATTGAACAAAGCAACCACTTGTGAATAAGAATGCACCTGGGTTCATCAGAAAAAATCTCCGTATGCATTTAGGCAAGCATCCCACTGTTTAGGTAGACGTCGAATGCCGTCCGAGAAAAAGTTGCGTGGCTGTTCTCTGAACCATGTGGTCACCGCTGTCTTCACGTCTGCGTCGCTGTTGAATCGCTGTCCCTTTAGTGCTTTCTTCAACGGTCCGAACAAATGGAAATCACACAGGGATAAATCGGGACTATAGGCTGGGTGATGAAGAACTTCCCAATTCTTCTTTGCCAATGTTTCCTGCACAATTTTTGCGACGTGCGGACGAGCGTTGTCGTGGAGAAGAATCACACCTTGAGAAAGTCTGCCTGGTCGCTTAGCCTTGATGGCCTTATGCAGCTTGTCTAAAGTGTCTTTATAATGGGCGGCATTGATGTTGACACCAGGTTCCTTAAAATCAGTCAACAAAAGCCCTTCATGGTCAAAAAATGCAGTCACCATAACCTTCCCAGCAGAAACCTGTGTCTTGAATTTTTTGGGTTTTGGTGAACCTGGATGTTTCCATTGCATGCTGTCAATTTTGCTGCTCGGTTCATAGTGGTGGCACCACGATTCATCACCTGCCACAATGCTCAACAGAAATGCATCACCCTCTGCCCTGTAACGCATCAGGTGGTTCAAACTCCACCCCATCCGTTCTTCCTTATGGTGGTCAGTCAACATCCGTGGGACCCACTGTGAACACACCTTCCGATAGTTCAATTTCTTCCGAACAACCATGTGGGCTGTCCCAATTGACATATGGAATTCTTCTGCAAGCGAACGAATGCTCCGACGACGGTCAGTCAGTACTGCTTTATCAAGCACGGCTATGGCTTCTTCTGTTGCAACAATATGCGCCTGACCTGGCCGTGCAAGATCTGCCGTTAACTCACGTCCGTCTTTAAACATACGCACCCACTCCATCACTCTGGTCCTCGACAAACATTTGTCACCATATGCTGCCGTCATTCTCCGATGAATGTCTACTGCTTGACATCCTTCAAATGAAAGAAACTGGATCACAGCACGCCGATTCACTTTGGACGGGTTCGGAATCACACCCGCCATATTGTTAACAGTCTTCTGCAGCACATATGCATGCTGGGAAGATGAACACGTGACCGTATGTAAATTATTGGATACTCATTACTAGTGCAAAATGTCATCAATATCAGTGCGCTCTATCACGCGTGGTGTAACAAGTCCCGTTTTCATTTGAACACGCCTCGTATCTTTGCTTGCAGGGTTGCCATTGGAAATATACATATCAAGCTAATTGAAGAATAAAATAAAACATGTAACATTTGAATAGATAAAAGAAGATATTTATTATGACCAAAGCAGAATTTTGAAATTGATTTTTTTCGGACACATGAGAATGTAGACTGAGTGTTTCATTTTATGAATAACATTAAAGAAATACTTTTAATTATTTGAAATATTAATGTAATTCTAGACAATTATATATTAATGGCATTAAGAAATACTGGACATTCATGTCGCTGATAAGACTAAAATACTAGAATAATTTCATGCATTCATTAAGTGCCGTCTCCATCACAAAGGTTGACTGCAGCAGACCTCCAGCATTATCTCGTCTTGCTTTGGTAGTTTTCATATATTAATGACATACTAAACATTCTTTCATGCATTGATGAAATTACTAAATATCTTATAAATACCGGTATTAATTCTTCTGCATTTGTTCTCAACACCTGCTTTTAAGCCAGATGTACCAGAACATAATGCATTGCGTCATAGTTTACAGCTTAACTGCAGTATATGTGCCTTAAATCCAACTTCCGCATGGCATTATTTTGTCACTTTGACCTATAAGATGGGTTTAGCCAATTTCATATCCTACCCTCCATTGTTGACTAACATCATGCCTGACAGATCAATGTTATAATTCATTGTGGCCCTTCAAGCACACAGAATTCAAATATTGACATAACAAATATTAATGTAGTATTAGACATAACTTCATAAATTAGTGTTATTGTCAAATATTAATGGATTAATTAATGAATTAGCAATACATTTTTTCATAGATTAACAGCATTCTGGCAAATATAAATGAGATGATGGATGGACATTCATAGGTTATTCCTTCAAAATTAATGAAACATTCATACATTAATGCACTAAATAGTATTGTATACATTGACACACTAAACATTCTTTCATACATTAACACACTAAATATTCTTTTATCCACTGACACACTAAACATTAATGGCATGCTAAATATTCATTTATATATTAATGACACACTAAACATTCGTACATTAATAACACTAAACATTTTTTCACATAACAGAGTTGATAGTGAGCTCGTCATGCAAACCCAACTCATCAAACATAGACTGGAACATAGACCATCCGCATTGTATTGGTAATACAATTAGATGTATTAGTGGCGCTTCAAAATTCAACAATAGTTGAATAGCAATGCCATGTACATGAAGCGCTTAAACTATTATTAATTTAAACATTCTTTTAAATATTAATTACACTAAACATTATTTTTATATATTAAAAACACACTAATAAGACCTTTACACATTAATTTCACACTAAAAACTCTTTTATACATTAATGACACACTAAAAACAGTTTTATACATTAATGACACACTAAAAACTTTTATACATTGACACACTAAAAACTCTTTTATACATTAATGACACACTAAAACTCTTTTATACATTAATGACACACTAAAAACACTTTTATACATTAATGACACACTAAAACACTTTTTACATTAATGACACACTAAAAACTCTTTTATACATTAATGACACTTTAAAAATTATTTTATACATTAATGACAAACTAAACATTCTTTCATACATTAATGGATTATGAAATGGATTAGCCAATCTCACCTCAATCCTTATATTAATGACACTATATAAAATTCTTTCATACATTAATGACACACTAACAATTTTTAATACATTAATTGCACGAAACACTCAAAATTTAATGACACACTAAACATTCTTTCATACATTTATGACACTAAACATTCTTTTATACATTAATGACACACTAAACATTCTTTTATACATTAATAATGCACTAAACATTCACAATTTAAGGTCACACAAAACATTATTTATAACACTAAACTTTCATGCATTAATAACACAATAAACATTCTTTTATACATTAATGACACACTAAACATTCTTGTATACATTAATGACACACTAAACACTCTTGTATACATTAATGACACACTAAACACTCTTGTATACATTAATGACACACTAAACACTCTTGTATACATTAATGACACACTAAACACTCTTGTATACATTAATGACACACTAAACACTCTTGTATACATTAATGACACACTAAACACTCTTGTATACATTAATGACACACTAAACACTCTTGTATACATTAATGACACACTAAACACTCTTGTATACATTAATGACACACTAAGCACTCTTGTATACATTAATGACACACTAAGCACTCTTGTATACATTAATGACACACTAAACACTCTTGTATACATTAATGACACACTAAACACTCTTGTATACACTATGGGCATATCTGGCCAACCGGAATGTATGTAGTTATAGTTACAACAAATAAAAGATAAAATTGTATGTACACTAGAACACAGTCACATGGAACTCCTTTAACGATATCACACAATGTAGATATATCTATAAACTCTTACTTCTCACAATGTAATTATATCTAAACTCTTCACTAATGACTTCTCACAGTGTAGATATACATGACAGTTCACAATGTAGATATATCTATACACTTCACTATGATATCTCACAATGTAGATATATCTAAACTCTTCACTAATGACTTCTCACAATGTAGATATATCTAAACTCTTAACTAATGACTTCTCAAAATATAGATATATCTAAACTATTTCACTAATGACTTCTCACAATGTAGATATATCTAAACTCTTCACTATGAAACTTTAAATGATACATTGAAACTGGTAAGAATGACACCTTACTTAAAAATATTCACTCTTATGCATTCATTCTCAAACTGACAAGTTGGCAGTATATAGTTTTCAGAACAGAATACATTGTGTTGTGGTTTTCAGCTTAGCTGAGATATCTGCATTTTGACCTGACATACACAACTTTAGCAGATCCAAGAACCATTTCTGAATTTTTTGACTGGGGTTTAACCAGATATGATGGTTCAACCAAATTTCGTGTGACATTGCATGACAGATCATAGTTATATGGGAGAATCCATCCATAGAGCATTCTTCTATAACAAATTTCCCTATATAACAACACTTTTTAAAATCCCCAATTATATTTATTCTATATTGTTTGTACTATGTCTAGCTAATGTTCTGTTATTATGTACATATTTTGTCAGTCATGACCAAGTTGTTATAACAGGATTTTACTGTACTATTTTTTTGGCCCTGGCAACACATAAATGATAAAGAGTACGCACTGGCAATTCTGACACTGAGTCAAACTCAAACAGAAAGATTGGATAGAATCCAAAATGAAGCTATGCGAATAATTTTGGGGTGCACGAGAGATACGTCGGCTCGGGCTATGCGATACCTACTTGATTGCCCAACTACGAAGCAAAGAATACAAATGTGCAGGATGCGGGACTACTTAAAAATCACCGCTGATAAAGAGCACCCTCTACACCCAGAAATTATAAAAGTGAAAGGAAGTCGACTAAAGAGAGGAAAGTCGTGGATAGGGCGCACAGAGGACGTTATACAGAGTGTCTGCAGATTGGAGGATGTACTACCTGGTGCCGAATGGAGTCTGGCACCCTCGGATTACCCAACAGCCTTCGAAGGAGTAATAAGACTCAATAGAGAGTGCAGGGAATGGTGTCCGACAGTGGTCGAGTCGGAGGTGCTCGCTCTGATCAGTGAGAATTCCAGGGAAGGTGATATAATTATATATACAGATGGGTCGGTTGAGAGACACATCAGGAGTTCCTGGGCTTTCACGGCTCAAGGTGGGGGGAGACTATCAGAGAGGAAAGTGGTGCATTCGTTCAGACGACAAGCATTTTGACAATGGAGATTCTGGCGGTGACCAAAGCTTTGAAATGGGTCTGCTCACAGACTTTCTGCGAGCATGCCTGTATCCTCAGTGACTCCATGAACATGATTGTGAAAGTTCAGACGGGGTACGTTCGAGAACAGTGGCTGGATGCAGTGAATAATTCCTGTGTGCATACAGTGACTTTTATTTTTGTGCCAGGACATGCGGGAGTCCGGGGTAATGAAAAAGATAGGTTGGCCGCCCACGCTGCTACTACGGCTGTTGGTGGAGCGATGGATCGGGCAGATATTTTGAATGCCCTACGTGAAAACGCACGAACAAATGACTGTATAAGTGACGATGACTCTTGTTCCATGATTAGAATAAAGGAACTTGGTTTGAAATGTGGAGTCGCTAGAAAGGAGAGTTTTCGTGGGCGAAAAAGAATGATGGTCAATCAACAACGTACTGGGACTGTCAGTCAACGTGTAATGGCGGATACACTCAAGGAAAGATCTGAGCACCTATGGACTTGTCCGGAGTGCAATGACGATGATCCAACGACTAACTAACTAACTAAATGATAATTCATAATGAAACCTAAAAAGACATTTAAAATCACAATGAAACATAACATAAAAATAGTTAAAACTTGTATCAATAGAATTTAACAGATTAATTTAAATTAGTAACACTGAAACTTAGAGATGCATGAGAACTTATAACACTGAATGAAACTTAACAGATACATGAGAACTTGTAGCACTGAAACTTAATATACATGAGAACTTGTAACACTGAAACATAACAGGTTCATAGAACCTTGTAACACTGCAAATTAAGATTCATGAGAACTTATAAACATATAAGAATTAAAATGTAACAGATTCATGAGAACTTATAAACATATAAGAATTAAAATGTAACAGATTCATGAGAACTTATAAACATATAAGACTGAAACTTAACAGATTCATGAGAACTTATAATAATAAAGTCTAAATTACAAGATACATGTAAAATATTAACAACTAATCTAATACAGTAGAACACATTAATTTAAACTTGTAACAGTATTAAAAACACCCTCCCTCCCCCTCTCAAGCACTTGTCCATGTAAGGGTGTCTCTATATAATATAGCACAGAATCTATGAATACATTCTGCACATATTGTGCAAGTGCCTGCCTCCCTCAAGTGCATCCCCAGTTCCTGGATAGCTAAATGTTCAACAGGAGATCTACGCCCAATAGCGTTTCTGATTTGAAAAGGTCATTACAACCAAAGCAGTTCTCACGCCAGGTAACACCTATTATATAATATACTGCATGCCCTATTTTAATGTAACAAGAACTCCCACCATGTCTATCTACCTCACTATACAGAACTGCAACAAGAACTCTCTACATGTCTATCTACCTCACTATACAGAACTGTAACAAGAACTCTCTACATGTCTATCTATTTCACTATACAGAACTGCAACAAGAACTCTCTACATGTCTATCTACCTCACTATACAGAACTGCAACAAGAACTCTCTACATGTCTATCTATTTCACTATATAGAACTGCAACAAGAATTCCCACCATGTCTATTTCACTACCGGTATACAGGACTACATCAAGCCAAACATGTCCCATCATATCTATTTAAGTATATAGGACTACATCCACCATGTCTATTTCACCACATAGGACTACATCAAGCCCAACAAGAACTCCCACCATGTCTATTTCACTATATAAGGACTACAACAAGCTTGACAAGAATTCCTCCCACCATGTCCATCTATTTAAAACAATTTATATGGAAGAATGTTGCAACTTAAAAACACAGATATGACAAAACTGTCATGGGCTGTCTAAGAATGAAATCTTACTGTTCCAACTTAAAAACATACAGATGTGGCAAACTGTCATGGGCTGTCTAAGAATGAAATCTTGCTGCTCTAGATAAATTATGAAACAATCTATATTATAAAGTTGTTTATCTACACATTTGGTAAGACATCATGGCCATATATGGGGAGTTCAAATCCCTCTGCTTAGGAAAATAGTACATGATGTTTTAGTATTGAGAGGGGATCTCTCTGGTGTAGTGTTTAAGCCGTTTGCTTTGTGATCAAGAAGTCACAAGTTCGGGTCCATTTCCTGCATATATAAAGTAAATATTTTTTTCTTAGATATCTAGGAATATTACTTGAAGTTACAGTTACGTGCTAAAAGTGATACTCTTGGTGGGCAGAGTACATATGAAGTAACCGTGCACAATGTAGTCAATTCTCGACACCTCTTCAGGCGCGTGCCTATACTTCTGGGCGAACTATACTTTTGGTTGAAACATCATGTGTAATTAAATATAATATAATTATATATATATATATATATACGTACACAGAGCATTTCACACTAAATATATATACAAGAGAATTCACATGAAATACATGCCAATAGTATTTTGCCATTCAATCAAGACACACAGTATGGATGGAGAATACAGAGACACAAAGACAATAATACAAGAAGAAAAGTTCCACCTTGTGTCATGTCATCCAATGGTCAGATTTCACATGTTACAGATGAACGTGTTTAAAAGGATGCGTTATTGGAGGATTCCACTGTATAAAATATAGTTCTGGTTTTGATTGGTTTTGTTTTTGTGATCAGTAAAAATAATTTTTGTTTCTTGTCTATTGATTATGTTTATGAGTTGAGTATGGATGACCTGAGACAGACCTCTGTCTCAGTTGAGTTCAAATAGTCTTCATCAACTCAACTGTCAAACAACATTAGAGAACACATTACTACAACAATGGACAGAATCTGTGGAAATGAACTAAATATAAGTTAAGAACAGAACTGGTTATAAGCAAAAATTACACATGGAATATCATGATGATCTTGTGTCATAAGTTGGATCAAAATCACTACTATTTTCAGTCTATTCGAAATGGCTATCAGCTCGGTGGTAGAGTAGTTAGTGGTGCCTGTTAAAACCTATTATAAACATTACTTTAGTGAGCTGCAGAAAGACATAAGATCTCAAAGTGGTAAAAAGAAGGGCTACAAGGACTCGTTAAAGAACTCACTGAAAGCCGTTGAAATAGACCAAGATACATGGGAGGAACTTGCACAAAATAGATCTACATGGAGTTCTACATTAAAAAAGGGCACATCATCTTGTGAAAAGAGAAATGCAGCAGCTCAACAGAGAAGAGTAGCTAGAATGTAGGCCAAAAAACCATGTGCAGTATGATCATCACATGCCCGAACTGTCCAAGGACATTAGCAGCCAGAATATGGCTTATTAGCCATCTGCGAACTCATAATCAAGGACATAGATCTAATGGATTTCAAAAGTGGATGTCAGAAACAAATGGTCACCATCACTTGTGATGGATGAACAACAACATTACAGCATGTACTTTTTTCAATGAGACTTGAAAGATATAAGAAATTCAGTCAAACATGCTCACAGTGTTTTTTTAAACCTTTGGCATTCATTTACAAAACTCTTGCTTGTTAACAGAATGTGGTCCAGAGAACAGAATGTGTTACAGTGTACAGCCTAGCTGAGACATTTGAAGCTGACACATCAGACTTCAGGTCACTGTCCCTTTGTTGGAATGGGACAACAAACTCTTCTCCCAAAATGTTCTTAGCTGCTTCCTATGCAAGCCCAGTAACACATTGGTGATTGAATCGTCTATTCTCAGTTCAAGATATGACAAAAACTGCAGAAGAAAAACACTTCATGCAAATGGTTGTATTCTTCCAAAACTTTGTACTATTCACTCCTCTCTTTATCATCAAGTGCCATCTTCACATCAAAGGTTGACTGTAACGGACCTGCAACATTTCCTATCTTTTTCCTTGGTGGTGCACTGATAGATTATTCTACCCATCTTTACTTCCACTTGTATCTTTGTCTACCTCTTGCTCACTGGCTGTTAACTCTACCTTCAACAAATGTCTTCTTTTTATATGTCTAAAATATTTTATGTGTTTGATTTTATTTTATGAAATATATATATATTTTTCATAAGCAGTGTTATAAGAACCTCTCTTAATTTTCTTATTTTCCTGTGAAGTTTTCCCTATTGTGCTGTACATCCTCATCTCAAAGTCATCAATTCTACTTTCCATCGTTTATTTTTATTATCCATCTCAGTTATTATTTGTTCTTGAATATTTTGAACTATCATGGCTCTATAATGTGATTCTGACTTCGGTACTAGGAAGAACATTGTATACAAAATATAGAACGTGTTCCATTAGATGAATAAGGATTTTTTCCCTTTCATAGTGAGAACTTCCCTGATGCGGCAAATATGTCATGGGAAAGGTATGTCCCATGGCAGCAACCTGCAGTCAGGAAAGAAGATAACTTTTCATGTACTAAGCCACAGTAACTATTAGGTGGGGTGGTCAATCCCCTTCCTTGCTGTGTTTACCTTCCCTAACTAATGAGTCATGTATACATTTACTACTAGGTCGACTATTATATATGTATTAAATATATGTAGTTATATGTAAATTATTCAATAATTTTTGTCTACATAGTTACAGGAGCATATACATTACATGAAGAGTTAGAGTTAGCGACAGCAATTCATCAGAAAGTATACATATTTCAGCATATCATGCCCCCCCCCACTTCATTGTTGATAATTAATAGGATTAATTGCCAACCACAGATCCATCCCAGAAAATATAGTCACAAATCATTTGCATTTCATTTACCAATAAATTCTGTATGGAATCCCAGTTGAAACATTTTCTATGTTTTTAATACACATCCCTTCCTAGTACCCCCCCCCCCCCCCATTTTATCTGAGATCTGCAGCTCATATTGAATCAGGTAATTTGTACCACCCGAAATGTTTTCACTTCTCAGGAACTGAGCAAACAAACTCAATATTTCAAGAATTAAAATACATTCAGTGTGCAGATATCATATAAACAAAACAGCTTATTTATAACAAATATGTATAGGTAGATTCAGATATTACATAAGCAAATACTGTTTTATGGAAGCAAATCATGGATATTTCATAAACAAAGATAGAAAAGAAAGATCTGATTTTAATGCAGAAAAAAATCAATCAAATAGTTTGGTTTTTTTATAGATTTTTTAAGTGTTCATTCAACTCCCACAGGATCTCTCTTGTAGCAGGACAATGATCCTACCAGATTTTCAGAAGGATGTAGTCCAGAGAATGGATATGTGTTGTGTCACAATTTTATTTGTACCAGTGGCAATACACATCTGATTTTAGCAGTTAAAAACATACTGAAATTATGTATAATACTGGCAAATGCTTTTTTACATAAGCCAGTGAAAATCATATAGCACAGAATAAACAATAGCAAGTGTAAAAGATATTGAACAATTGAACTAAACAAATGTGGACAAGATAGATGATAAACGACCATTAGGGATAAGAGTTGCCAGGAGCCTTGTATGGTCAAAATTAATGATCTATCGGTAAAGAAAGACTGTCAAGTCAAGCTTTGATCAACATTAGATCTACCAATGTCGTGTATTGCCAAGGCCTGGAAAGGATGCACATATGAGTGACACTATGATCTGCCATGTATGTTGTAAGAGGTAACTATGAAGGTGTGATTGGCTGTCCCATCCCATAGAGAACCAAAGGGACCCATAAGCCATGCTGAAGTCAGAAGTGTAATGACAAAAGACGTAAATTTCACAGCCAAACTGTAAACTATAACACAATGCATTCCGTTCTCCAGACTATGGCTTGCTAATTTTAAGAAGTTTGATAACAAACACAGATCTATTCTTTGCTTTTATTCTGAGTCCCAGACTAGGCCGCAACTTTATAAAACTTCCTGCATGCATGAATCAGCAGATGCCAGTCTGAGCTAAACAAAACAGTATATGCAAATCACTCTCGAGGTGGTACTTGACTTTACTTTGGCCCAAAGTTCTGGATTGTGTTTACAGAAGTGTTAAGTTCCATGTGCTGCCATGCAGCTTAGAGAAAACGGTCACTGCAACACATGGACAACTGACCATTCCATGATGTAAGCCCAGTAATTGCTTCTGATCTCCTGTTACTGTTACTTGTAGAATTGATCTTGACAGTGAATCTTGTCTTTGAATATGCCCACACCATGCAAGTCTACTACCTACCACTATTGACAGCAGTGATCTAAGCTGTACACAATGTATTATATACATTTACTCAACATGGCATAATTACTATACACTGTGTGGGCGTCTGTGGCTATGTCGATAGGGCACAAGATATTGGCAAAATGGTCAAGCATGCTTGATCACAGTTAGCTTTTTTAGGTTGATGACCAGCGTGTAAGTATGACATCCAGTTCTCTCATGTGAGTGGCCAACTAATGATATGGTTACAAACATCTATCATTTAGTGGATTTGGTTAAAAAAATATGGAACATAGTTATGACCACTAAAGTCGGGTCATTGGGTCACATAAAATAGCGACACAGCACATTTCCGTTCTCTGGACTACATACTGCTGAAAATCTTGTAGAACCATTGTCCTGAAATAAGAGGGATCTGGTGGCAATTTTGAGAACGAATGCACAATACATTTACTCATCATGATATACATATATATATATATATATATACACTTACACATGTTAATTATTACCAAACATGGCATAGTTGAAATGCATTTACTCAACATGTCAATAATTTACTCAACATGTCAATAATTTACTCAACATGTCAATAATTTACTCAACATGTCAATAATTTACTAACATGTCAATAATTTACTCAACATGTCAATAATTTACTCAACATGTCAATAATTTACTCAACATGTCAATAATTTACTCAACATGTCAATAATTTACTCAACATGTTAAACTGTAATAATATACATTTAAAAATTCCTCAACGTATGACAACGGGACTGTGAAAGATAATAGGTCAGTGATGTTTGAATGGGGACAAAAAAAACCAAGTGGAGAAATCAAGATAATCAATAACTTAGTGGTTAGTACATATATTTTCTATACACTTCATGCACTGTTGTTACTTAGCTACATGTGATTAATTGCACCTTCAATCACCATACAATAAATCATCATCCTGTCATCACACTGTACAATTTATTTACACAAATGATAACACTAAGCATATGCTAATCACTACTATTATCAAGAAATGCACATCTCTTCTCTAAAAGAGAAAGTCCAACAAACACAAATGTCAATGGTAATCTACTAGTGAGGGTTGCATACGGCTACATCATTCATTTAATCAATATCCATAACTGTTGACTGGAAAAACACGTATGGTCAGGTCTAAATGTTTGATAGACAGTTCCAAACAATGAATAACACATCGTCAATATCATATCCGACAGGCCACTCCACCTAGGTAATGTCACTGCATCAGCTATAAAGGCAACATATTGTTCCGGACATTTCACATGTGCATAGGGATCATAACTGGTTACTTCTACAATGAATGTTCAATAGGAACATCTCAGCTTCTGCAACTCAATATTAACAAGGCTGGATACATCACGACATCTGCGATACATTTCAAGAATCGATATCCTCCTGCAGGTTACAACAGATCATCTACATCTAACGTATGACAAGTACTTTACGTAGTGTGCAGCACAATATATATCATAATGGTACCATATAAGGAGTTCCTTGTAAAGTACAACACAGCATCTACACCTAACATTCAGAAGACACTCTAAGGTAGAGTGTACCACAGCATCTACACCTAACATTCATAAGACACTCTAAGGTAGAGTGCAGCACAGCATCTACACCTAACATTCATAAGACACTCTAAGGTAGAGTGCAGCACAATATCTGCCTTGAATTGTACGATGGAGCTCCTTACAGGGTGTAACAGAGTGTCTGCAAAACACAAATAAACAGCACCACGCAGGGTATGACACAGCGTCTACATCTAACATACAACAAATAATATCATTCAGGACACCCACATCAGTAATATCTCTTTACCCAGGTCATCTTCACACAGGAACAAGTCATCTACCAAGAACATGAACAGTCATCTCTGTACAGCGTGCACTTCAACATCTCAAATATTTACTGGCCACCACTGCTGGAACATTATAACATGGTTTATATCTACATACATTTTCTGTACACTTTAGAGAAGACATCGCTCAAGGCGATCAGAAAACAGCAACAACCACATTTTCTGTGGTTACTATCAGCTCTGCTTCCAAGCAACTTTCCAAAATCACTATTGTTCAGTCACTAGCACATACTGTCACCTGAATTTCCTGTGACGACTCAGAATAGTTTTAATATTCACTTCAGTTCTCAAACATTCGCACTCTTTACTAACACAACAACCATACCATTTTATCTCCACCCTTTCTCTCGTCTTCATTTCTCATCATACCTGGGCCCAACATCTTTTGTTTACAAAACAACTCAACATTTACTCAACATGTTAAACAATTTACTCAACATGTTAAACAATTTACTCAACATGTTAAAAATCTACTCAACATGTTAAAAATCTACTTAACATATTATAATTGCCTATAAAAGTAAAATCACAGATGTCCTTATAACATGTAGATCAACACAGTTGCCTTATGTTCCATGAAACTATAAAGTTGCATTTATGTCCTATCAAAAACGTGCATTTATGTCCTAGAGGAATAAAAAAAAAAACAAGTTACATTTTTGTCCTAATAAATCCAAAAGTTGCATTTATGTCCTATCAAATAATGGTGGCATTTATGTCTTACAAAACTACAAAGTTGCATATATGTGTTATCAAATTCAAAAGTTCCATTTATGTCCTATCAAATCACAAGGTTGCAGTATGTCATGTGAAACCACAAAATTGCAGCTTATCTGCCTTATATGGTCTAATCCAATTATAACTTTTTCTAGACCAACGAAATATGTATGTAATAACATAAATTCGCTATATACAGTACAAGTAAAGAATAAAAAATAATTGGAGATATTGAAATGTGTTAAATTAGTAAATTAATGTATGGACTAAAGAGAGATTTCACTGTTCGTGCATTCTTTTTTTGTTGGATTTAGTCCAGAATATGTTGTGTTATGCTTTATAAACTGGTTGCAATATACTGCACTTCTAAGCATTCCACATCCAGCTAGACATGCAACACAAAGCTAGATATGCAATACAGAGCTAGGCATACAACACTTGGCTGAAGCATGCAATTCTTAGCCACTTTGATCTTCCACCGCATGGGATAGCGAATGACACCAAACCCGCTTAATCACCTCTTACAAAAGGCATAAATCCAGTGTTACTACTCTTTGTTACAGGCCCAGAAATAAATCAGGTTATAATAGTATATGAAATCATCAATTTTCAATCAATGTATCCAGTAAAACTTTCCTTAAGTGTGCGGATTGGATGGTTGATTAGGTACCTACAAAACTGCATGTGAAATTACGGTTCATGTTTGGAACTTGTAACCCCTCCACCCCAATATTTAACCAGTATGCAAATTTTAACGAAATAACTATGCATAGGCTCATTTCATGCTTGTTATGGTGTGCACCATTTTTGTGCTGTCAAGGTAATTACGTAATTTCAGACCTTGTAGCAAGAAACACAAAATGGCTAAATACAAAATTGCAAATCACGCCTTGAGAGATCATAGGAAGAGAAGTGATAATGCTAGAGTTTAGGAGGGGTCGGACAATCGTTAGGGATAGGTAACCCTACCTCTAACTCCACAACTCCCTCTTAAACTCTATACGTTTTTGTCTCAAGCCTATTAAATCTATATAATTATCAAGGATAATGCTATAATTTAAGATGGGGGGGGGGAGCAGTGTTATAGGTAGTGTTAAAACATTCTAACACTATTTCCCCTCGTAACTCTATACGTCTGTGTCTCAAGCAATATTGCATCAATATAATTTGTGTTAAACATTGATACAACTGCCATTTTGCTAATGTAATATGAACAGTGTGATGTCACAAACTACTAAACAATGCATTTGGTCAAAACATCACTAATTACTAAAACATTTTGGTAGAATAATAATTTAAAAATTAGGATCGCAGTAAACATTGAGTACGTGTTCCAAACATGAACCAAAATTACTCTTGAGGTGTTATTTGATTACCTTTTCATATCCACAATCAATATCTTATTTGTAAAGTGTCAAATTTCATGTGCTGCACTTTCTGAAGAGGACTTGTACCTTAGATGGAACATTGATTGCTGTCTTAATAACACAAAATGCTACTGCTTAATCTCACCATCCCAGAGGTTCATTTCATACACCAGAAATTAAAATTACCACTAAACAACACCTCTATGGTTTGAAATGAGATTTTAGAAGATCTAAATTTTGAAGATGACCTGGCCGTCGTCATTTTGACAAATTCAGACACTTCAAGTAAAGGCAGACAGGCTTAGAACATATCAGCCCTAACCATCAACTCATTTAAAACTCCCAAAACATGGATTTCACAAACAAAACTGATGTTAAACTTAACGACCATGTGCTAGAGAAAGTTAAAACCTTCAACTATTTGCAGAGCAAGTTTCCATAAGATGGTGATACAAACAAAGAGATATAAACCAGCATAGCTCTGGCAGCAGGTGCATTTAACAAGCTCTCATATATAAACTTCAGAAAATAGGAATCACTCAAAGGAATTTAACAAACACAAAACTTACGACTGTTCCATGCATGCATATTGCGTGTATTTACATATGGCAGTAACCAAAGCTTTGAAATGGATGTGCTCGCAGACTGCGACAAATACTTGTATACTTAATGACTCAATGAGCACGACTGTGAAAGTGCAGCGGGGTACATTCAGGAACAGTGGCTGGATGGAGTGAAGAATTTCTGTGTGCGTAAAGTGACTTTTATTTGTATGCCGGTACATGCGGGAGTCCGGGGTGATGAGGGAGCAGATAGGTTGACCGCACATGCGGCTACTACAGCTGTTAGTGGAGCGATGGATCGAGCAGACATTTTGAATGCCCTATGGGAAAACTCACGAACAAATGACTGTATAAGTGATGATGACTCTTGTTCCATGACTAGAATAAGGGAGCTTGGTTTGAAATATGGTGTCGCTAGAAACGAGCAGTTTCGTGGGCGAAAAAGAATGATGGTAAATCAACGGCATACTGGGACCGTCAGTCAACGTGTAATGGTGGATACACTCAAGGAGAGATCTAAGCACCTATGGACTTGTCTGGAGTGCAGTGACAATGATCCAACGACTAACTAATAACATATATATATATATAAAGTGATATATTCTTTCCAGAACGTTGTCTTTGTCATGGATACTTTGAACGCCTGTTGCTTCGATGTTGCTTGTCCATTGTCTTCTTGGTCTTCCTTTTCTTCTCTTTACCGGCACTCTGCCCTTTAGAATCAGCCTTTCGATACCATCATGCCACTTTAAGTATCCAAAATACTGTAGTTTCCTTCTTATGATGGTATTTATAAGCCACCCTTTGTTTAGTTTCAGTAATTTCAAAACTTCAATGTTCTTTTTCTCTGTCCATGATATTCGTAGGATCTTTCTGTAGATTTCACATGAATTTATTCTTTTGGATATTGTCTTGTTTAAAATCCAAGTCTTGCATCCATATGTTGCCACTGGGAAAACACATGATCTTAAAAGGGTTCATTTAGTGTCATTATTACTATTTTACTATAGCTTTCTCATTTGTGTTAATTTGAGTGTTGCAATTGCAAGTCTTCTAATCTTGACTGAACAATCTCCGGAACTGTTTATATTTGCTTCCAGATATTCACATTTTTTTTACACATTCTAGTTCTATATTGTCTATGTTGATTATTGGTTTGATCTTTGTTTTGTCTGTTGTCATAATTTTTGTTTTCTGTGTGTTTAGGTATAGATTTTGGATCTCGCTGTATTTCTTTGTTGTTGTGATAAGCTGTTTCAGTCCCTCAGGATGTGTAGTAAGGAGGACTGTGTCATCTGTATATCTTATTTCTGGAATCTTGTGAAGCCCATGTCTCTCATGATGGACCATAGCTGGTTATCACAATCAAATGCCTTAGTGTAAACATTCACATATGGATACGAAAACTGGAAATCCACTAGAGCAATCATCATCATCAAGTGTCGTCGTCACAACGAAGGTTGGCTGCAACAGACCTCCAACATCCTGTCTCGGTGTATCTCCACCTACATCTTTCTCACCTCCCTTCAACTTTACCCTCAAATAAGGTCTTCAACAAGGTGTCCTGTCTTTTAATGTGCCCAAATTATTTTATTTGCTTGATCTTTATTTCCTTTAATAACATGAGTAATAGACACTAAATAAACCATAAAATAAAGAAAACAAAAGTCTTTGAAAATTGTTGACCATAAAATGAACTCATTTTAAAACTAACTATTTATGAAAACAAACTAAGAATTTCTGACAACTATTATAAGAAGATGGAATTACATCAGTCATGTGTAATTAGAATTAATGATTTAAATTTCCTTAACAAACCTTCATTTGGACTGCAGAGGGTCAAAGAAAAGTAAGGCGACAATAAAAAAACTCAGAATAATGAACAGAGAAAGCTGTATACTGGGTCAAAAGTAATAAAGAATAACTACAGCGACTAAACACCCAACATGTAGAGAAATAACTATTGTTCTATATACCATCTTATTCACTCCAACTATCCATTTTAATCTTCACGCTCCTCCCCCCCCCCCCCACATACCCCCTTGTGTCAAATTGATGTGATCTACTTGATGGCAATATGACCCACATTGAGAACAACTGCCCTCAATTATCACATTGACCCATGGATACCATTTCTGCATTAATTATTTCCTATCTAATGTCCACACTAATGACTCCTTAACAGTCACATAACCCTAGATTTATAACAATATAATGTCTGGTCAAATATATATATATATATATAACTAAACATTTTTAGTGTTTTGTATTACACTGGTTAATCATGTGAGCTAAATATAGCTATGATTAGGGGAATGAAAAAATATGGTGTATATGATGTATATATATATATATATATATATATATATATATATATATATATATATATATATATACAAGGGAACTGTTCATGGTCTTCTGTTGGCCATTTGACCAAAAACACAAATCTGGCTTACATACCGGTAATAAATAAGTGTCAGAATATATTCTTTACATAAATGGAGGAATTGCAGCAAAACTAAAATGCATGTATACAGCAACACAATTTCTCAACTTTTCACAAACAAACATAAATCTGGTCATATCATACACTTATTTGTGCTCTTTATGACAACTTGAATATTGTTAGATGTTTATCTACAGATGTTTGTTTACCTGTTTGGCTTGTACAGATTTGTTGTGTTTTGTACAATATAATACTTTCAGGTTTCATTGAATACCTACTTTGATACACCTACTTGATCTCTAGGGAAGTCCTCTTACAAAGAAAATGGAATCAAAATACAATTTTTTATAAATTGATGACAAGTGTCTCTTGGTTAAATCTGCTACTTTAGGCAGTGGAATAATTGATGACAAGTGTCTCTTGGTTAAATCTGCTACTTTAGGCAGTGGAATAATTGATGACAAGTGTCTCTTGGTATGTGATTATAATTAAAATATAACTGATATAGGCAAAAATATTTTGACATAAATGTAAACCATGAAAACATATTTAGTGTTTCGTATTACACTGGTTAATCATGTGAGCTAAATATAGCTATGATTAGGGGAATGAAAAAAATATGATGTTACAAAAGGGTTAAATAAAGGATTATCCTTGATGTTATCATAGAACTTGTTCCAGAATTTTGATATCGCAATACTCCTCTTTCTCCCCCCCCCCCCCTAAATTATTACAGGAAAATAATTTATTCTAACATTGCAACAACTACTGATGTTGTCCCCCTTGTGCACAAATAAATTAATTTAAAAATCTATATATTTTCACTTTAATCCAAATATTTTTCTCATTAACCGATCCCACCTGTGCAAAATTGTTTCCCCAATCACTTTCCACCAGTGCTGATGTCTTTTCTTATCCTACAAAAATTCTTATCCATACAATTCTATGAGCTACTGTACGACTGACTTGAGTAAAAGCCATACAATTCTATGAACTACTGTAAAATTGACTTGAGTCTATTGCCTATCCTCAGGTGGAAGCTAGTTTATAGCATCCAGACTTGTCGTTAAGCGTAGGGGTGATAGTTTAAGTTTATGTTCAAGGCCAGATGTGGTACTTGAGTCCGTGTTTGTGGAGGGTGGTCGTGATGTTATCAATCCATCTCTTTCTCTGTCTTCCCTTTGATCTGTGTCCAGATGATCTTTTTTTATAAGCTTTCAGTGATAATTGGCTTGGGTCCATTCTCATAAGGTGACCAAACCACTTTATCTGCTGATGTTCTATATATTCAATACAAGGCATTATCCGTAATCTTTTTCTGATATCCTCGTTTCTTACTCTGTCCAATTTGGTGACCATAGCTGCTTTTCTTAAACACTTCATCTCACATGTGATGATTGTTCTCAGCTCCAAGGTTGTTAAAGACCATGTTTGACAATGGTAAAACAGTGTTAAACCTTAAAATTCTATGAGCTATTGTAAGGTTGACTTGTGTGAATGGTTTCTTTTATTATAGCCTTCTTCCAGTGTAAGTTTTAATCCTTCACTGTTTTTTAAAAATTACATCACTTCTATCCTATAATGTAGAGGCATGGATCTGTAGATGTTGATGATAAAGTAGTTTCTATAGCTCTGAGCAGGCAGATCTTGACAGCATATAGTCTGACAAAAAACACAGGTCCTTCTCAGTTGAGTAACCAAGGTGACATCCACATGTGAGATGCGAAGTGGTTTTTAAGCGACGTACGGCCATTAAGGCATGCTTCTCTGACAACCGGACCCGTCTGGTGCTTGAGAACTGCTATATATATGAATTTGACACTCTAAAACCTTCAGGATGATATGAGCTCCTGACATATGAATAATATCGGGTTGTTCCGTCATTTTTTCTGTTTGTCTCATTTTCACTTTAACTTAAGTTTGTTTCTGTATATTTCTATTTTTGTAAATTTGCTGTTTGTGTCACCTCTGACCTATTTCTTCTGGCCACCCCTACATCTCGCTTGACATGTGAATGCCAGTTGTATCGTTCCTGCACAACGTTTTTAGATGTATATATGTAAATAGATGTATGTATGTATTTAACTTTCATAAACAGTCTTTTGGTTGAAACATAGATGTGTGTGTGTGTGTGTGTGATTATGTGTGTTAGCAAAATTTCATTACCCCATTTCAAGCTTTTCTGTTTGATTTCAGTTTTGCGCAGTGAGTACTTTTTATGGTAATTTCAGAGTTAAATCATTTTTATTAATGAAGGAATAGATAACCAAAAACGGATTAACTCATTCACAACAGTTAGAAAAACATTAAACTTGTTTATAGCAGTTAAAGGGTTAATATTACATAGAAGAGTAATCAATAGCAGTAAATTAAAAAAACTCACCATGTACATGACAACAGCAAGAGCATACAGCCTAACTCACCCTGTACATGACATGGCGACAGCAAAAGCATGCAGCCTTTATCACACAGCTACAAAATCCCTCCCTGCAACTCCCTAATGTTAAACATGCAGTTTTTGACAGATTTTTTTTTTTTTTTTACACGAGTAATTCTCAACCTGTTTCACCAATGGTCTTAGCCATCAGATCATCATCATGGCACTATGGACAAGTTCATGGGTGTTCCTTTTTTTCATGGATGTTCCAAGCTCATATCTAAATGTCCTTCAGCATGTTCTGACTGGCTGTTCTGTGTATTTCATGGTTGCTAATTATTCTTTTGATTCCCATATGTCGTTCATTTCTTGCAACAACAAGCTTTACTCCCAGGTCATGCACTCTAGCCATAGACACGGAAGAAGAAACGTATATCATCCAATCGGCATAACTCCTTGATTGTGTTTAAAATATCATCACGGTCCATTGAACTACCTATCGTCACTGTGGGCACGCTGGCAAGCGTGCTCTTTCAATTCCCCCAACATTCACGTGTCCAGGAATAGAAATTAAGGTAACTTTCACCACCACAGACTACATAATTGATTCAAGCCACTGACAGCAAGACTAAATATATGGAAGCATACTCATACAATCAGTGATACCCATAGTCTTCTTTCTGGATACATTTTTACCGTAGCCATTCCCTGTGACCTGAAATTGTTGACTTTCTTCAAGGCTTATTATTATATATATCCTATTATCATCAGATAGCATATCCTGAACAGGATGTAGCATTCTAGCATTCATCACAGCCTTTCGAAACTTCTGTCGATTGTGAGCCAGTCTTCCTGCTTCTGTTACTGTCATGTTTTGGTGGTCTTTGTGTATCCTATATGATCTAAGTATTTTCCAAAAGTTACCTTTCTATGGCTCCCTAGACTGGCCCAACTTTAATTTGTTCATAGTGGACCCAATAGTAAAACACGCATATATATATATATATATATATATATAATAGGCATGTGTACTCAGTGTTCTGTACGAGTGTGAAACATGGACACCATAGTCACAACAAGAAAAGAGATTGAACATCTTCCATTTATGTCTCCAAAAATTATTGGATATCATGCAATACTGGATTATTGAATGAAACCTGAATATTATTCTGTACTAAACACATACAATTTGTATTAGTGTACAGGTATCGACTAGCAATTAATGTATATAGTTTCTCATGATTCTGCTACTTTTTGATCCTGTAAGAAGGGTGGGTTTTCTTTAACAAATACCATTCACAACTATACTTGAGAAGTCACATGAAACTTATTTTAACAATTATATGGTGTCTATAAAGTTGCTGTGCACTGAATTTGAAATAAAATATATGTGCAATATAACATTCATATGAAATTACGCACGTTATTGAAAGTTGTGTATTTCCATGGTCCAGGTGTACAGTTTGGCTCAGCAGATTGATGTTAGCTACAGAGTTAACTTGTATTTGTTGAACAAGAAATAACTTTGTTGTACTATGAAACACTTTAACCAATATGAAATTGACATGAGCAATAGCATTTTTTTTTTAAATAAATGATGTAGCATCAATGATGTTACACCGATGTGTACTAAACACTCACACAATTCATGTGATATAGTGTCACATGATGTTACACCGATGTGTACTAAACACTCACACAATTCATGTGATATAGTGTCACCAGCATCAATAATGTTACACCGATGTGTACTAAACACTCGCACAATTCATGTGATATAGTGTCACCAGCATCAATGATGTTACACCGATGTGTACTAAACACTCGCACAATCCATGTGATATAGTGTCACCAGCATCAATAATGTTACACCGATGTGTACTAAACACTCACACAATTCATGTGATATAGTGTCACCAGCATCAATGATGTTACACCGATGTGTACTAAACACTCGCACAATCCATGTGATATAGTGTCACCAGCATCAATGATGTTACACAGATGTGTACTAAACACTCACACAATTCATGTGATATAGTGTCACCAGCATCAATGATGTTACACCGATGTGTACTAAACACTCGCACAATCCATGTGATATAGTGTCACCAGCATCAATGATGTTACACAGATGTGTACTAAACACTCCCACAATCCATGTGATATAGTGTCACCAGCAACGTAAATTATTAAGAGCAATCCAGATTTAATTGCCTCTTTTATATCTGATTATATAGTTCCCCCTATGCTTCTATATATCCACATCTCAAAGGCATCAAACCTGTCCTCAGACTAACAAACACAATGCCAGTCCTGGATTACATCAGAAGACAACAGATTAAGCGATTTTTACGCTTCCAGACTATCGTCAGACAGTGCCCTTCAAAAATCATTGCGATACAGAAATGATGGATGCATAGCCAGGGGCAGACCATGCAAAAGATAGATTACAGAAATAAAAGAGTCAATGAAAACACATATGAAGCACACACACAAAAAGAGAGTCTCCAGAGAACTCTTCTACCCCTGACTCTGCAAGGCTTAAAGGGGTGTAAAGTGAAAAGAAAAGCAATGTAAATAAGTACATGGCAACTTCATGGACACTATATACAACTGTTATTATCTTCATTGATCTTGTGGTATAGATGATGGTCATGCAAGCATTCTCTAGTACTCAAGCTAGAAACTGGCTTCAACATTCAGTTATTTCATTAGTGCTAAAACTGCATGATATCAACAGCTTTCTTATATTTAGTTTGTTAAACACATTATATCTCAATATGTTGTAGCCTATGCAGATTATGAAGATTGTCACTTTTCTCTATTGCTTCAATAGATATTAACACTTTGCTGACTAACAATCCTGAGCATACTCACTTCTTATTAGCAAACATGTTTACAAATTTTATTTTAAAAATGACAGTGCTGTTTTAATAAAATGATAGAACAATGAAATCAAGACATGCCTCTTTGATGCTTTTGTTTGAAGGAGCCCCTGATTTATTACAAGAGCTACACAAACGTACAAAGGAATCTCTCTATAGCACATCCTTTTATAACATATTTCCCTAGTAAACAACAAAACTTCTCAAAATCTTGAATCATATTCATTTTTTTGTGTTCTGTGAGCTGTATATAGAGAATATCTGTTATTACAAAAATATTTCAGTGGTCCAGTCAAATTGATATAATGGGAAGTGACTAATTATTTGAATGCTGGTCATCATTATACATGACTTTCAAGGTATAGGAACAAATTCACATGCAAAAAATTCTGAATTGTTACATGATTCATCAGAAAACTATGCTATATTCATCACATTGGAATAATGCAGTAACAGGGATGAGATATTTTTAGTAATACTATTATTATGGTTGCTGTATTTGTGAACGAATTCAACGATCATCAAAGATGAACACCAATGGTATACACCAGAAAATTGACAATTGTTGAATTTGGTCAGCAAAGTGTTAATGACATTTGTGCATATGCGTGTTAAATAGACAAAGAGAGTTAAACAGGGACTAGATGTGGTTATAGTGACAAGTTACAATCAAATGAAACTTTCAAGTTAAAACATGTGCATCAACAGTTTATAATCTACTAACAGGCTAGATTAATTTTCTGACAGGAAGTGGATGAGCTTCTGTGTTCAGAACCCAATGATTTAAGTCCAAGAGAGTATCCTCTGAGAATATTAGGTACAAATATTTGAGTGTTTCTGCCAAAAAAAAACTCTGTTGGACATCATCCTGTTGTGGGTTGGATTGATAGACATCACGTATGCCTGTGTAACCTCCCTCAACTCGACAGTGCTTCTCCAGTGCCTGAATTAAAAATAAAGGATAGTAAAATGGCATATGTAGTCTAAATGATTAATATAAATATATCTCAATCAATTCCACTAAGTGTTACGTGGAACCAATAAGAGAGCAAAGAATAGAAACACTGTTTACTTTCCATAATGTCATACGGTTATGACTCAAAAGGTTATGGTTATAACTCAAAAGGTTATGGGATGGAATTGGCTGCCCCATCTCATATAGGGTCACAGTGACCCAGAAGCCATGCTGAAGTCGGATATGTCAGGCTGAAATCACAGATATTGCAGCAATTCTGTTAAGCTATGACACAAAACATTCCATTCTCTGGACTACTTCCAGCTAACCTGCAGGAGTTTGAGAACAAATACAGTTGAACTAATCATTTGTAATATTTATATACTATATTGTATGTGAAAGCTCTGACACCAGTGGCTTACCAGAACAACCACAATACAACAGCAAGCTGTAAGTAGATTACATACCTGTATATTGAGACATTTCCTGTGTGGTCTTTTAAGTAGGACATTTTTAAGTATGACACTTCTCAAAACATTGCACACCACTAAAAGTTGGAAGTCTTCATGGAATGAAAACAAGTTCTAGAAGCACACTACCACCCTACCCAAGATTTCACATAAGGATATAGGAGCTCTATTGCTCATAATATTGGTCCATTTCTGCAGCAATGTGGTACAGAGTGCATCTGGGACGGCCAATGTACCAGGTTAGAATCCACCACAGGCAAGTGTGCACCCAGACCGTTCAGAAAGCAATGAAAAACTACTGAAGATATTCATATTGCCTAGAAAATTACTACAGCCAAATATTCAGGGTTAATGGCTACATCATGAACAAGATATGCAACCAATTTTTTTTTTTAAATTGCTTGTAATTCCTGTAATCATGTAGGAAGCATGAGGACAAATGAAAATCATTCTTATGGCTGGGGGGAATTGAACCAGGTATGTTCTAGCAGCACCAAATCGCCTTACAACTCGCTAGATTTTTCAGTAGCTGAAAAGTATCTCAGGTAACCGCTAGAAGGATCCGCTAGTAATTCAGTGCTGCTAGAACGTACCTGGTTCAATTCCTGTCAGCCGTAAGAATTATTTTCATTTATCCTCATGCTTCCTACTTGATTTACTTGTATAAGCTATTATTTGAAGCAACATTGTCCTGTCTCTATGTTATTTCTGTTTATTAGCAGGCCTATAGGTACTTATAATACAAATACAAATGTTCTATGATGTTTGTGTGCCTGAGGATACTTCAATACTTGCACGGGATGTTCGTTGTTGTTGTAATAGTCTTTGTCTCAATTGGTCCGCTCTCAGTGACTTGAGTACATAGGTTGAATGTTTTAATAAGATCACATCTTTATTGAGGATGAGGTTGGTCAAGTAAGGAAAACCTGTTTACTTGAGTTGCAAGGTAATTCTGTGCTGCTAGAACATACTGGTTCAATTCTCATCAGCCGTAAGAATTATTGTAATTCCTGGGAAAGGAAACAATCTTCATCTATGTAATCATCTTTTCTACTTACTAATTTAATTTTTTAATGTTTAATTCCACTTCCACAACTAAATTTAAGGGTGACCTCTTCATAAGGAAAGGTACATTTCCGACAGCTAACATTCTATCTAGAACAAAGTCTTCTTTCTCTGGATGTTATGAACTCCTCTGGATTCTGGGATAGTTGACTTGTGGAAGCCAAGGGCATGTTCAAATGCTATTATTTCTCTTGTCTATCTTCAGCTTGGTCTGGCATTTCCCCTTTTTTAACCTGTAACCATACCTTTCATTACTCATTTTTCCATGATGTTCACTATCATCAGGTGCCATCAGATTGATTGCAAAAGGTCCTCCAAAGTGCACTACCTCTTGCATTAGTGATACACTTTGACAGATTATATTTTGTCCATCTCATATTTCTTTCCTGTTTGCATCTGTCTACCTCTTGCTTGTCACCCTTCAATTTTATCCTCAAGTAAGGTCTTCATCAGTGTCATGCCTTTTTATATGTCCAAAATAATTTGTTTGATTTGTATTCCCTTTAATAATACTTAATACTAGAACCATTCTATGCACTGGTAATATACATGCCTACGCATCATACATGCATACACAAGTTTGAGTGCTAGGATGTTATATTGCGCCAATCCTTCTTTATTGAAGCGAAGCATGGAAAGTAAACAAAAGAGCCCAAGATAAACTGGAGGCAGCTGAGATGAGGATTTTAAGAAGAATGATGAAATTCCATGGAGAGCAAAGAAAACTAATGTTGAAGCTCTCAGAGATGCTGGAGTAAAATGACAAATTGTAGCAAAAAGTAGAAGCACACAATGAAGATTTTTAGGGCATGTGATGAGAAAAGTAAAACTTGAACATTTCCTAACTACCAGAAAGATGAAGGGGAGAAGAGACAAATGAAGACAAGACAAGAGAGAAATTTCTGGATGGGTTGTCACTGTGGCACAAAAAAAGTCACCATCTGAACTTATCAACAACACAAGAGACAGAATTGTGGAGAAGCATGATCACCTATGCCACTTGGCAGGGTACTTGATTGATTGCTTGACTAAATAATACTTTTCTCAAACATAGTGTTGTTAGAGCCTCTTATTTGTATTCACCATTAATTCTCAAATTTAAATTTCTAGTAGGATGTAGCACTGAAAATAAAAATGCGATGATACCGTTTTATTTACACCAATGGCACGACACATCATTTTTCGGCAGAGAACCTCTTTGTTCATTTTCTTTTATTTCCACGAAGTTCTCTCTATTCTTCTATACATCCCCAATTCTCAAAGTCATCAATTATTTCTTCTAGTTTGTTCATTATCCATGATTCTGAACCATACATTTATGAAGCACTTTATAATTTTCATTTTCATTAATGCTTGGATATTAGTAGTTTCCTCATGTCAATTAAATTACTTTTAGCTATTCCTATTCTTTTAGCTTCTGTTTCCGTATGTCTCTTCAGGTGGCATATTCTTTCCAGAATGTAATCTAAAATATATGATCAATAAATTTAAGTTTTCTTGTTATGATACTGATAGGAGCCATCCTTTCTCCTTGTGTGTATTTTTCACTATGTACGGTATTCTCACCTTCTGTGGCATCTTATTTCAAAAGAAGCTATTCAATCTGGATTACACTTAATAAAATGACTAAAGACAGCTAACAACACGAATAGAACATCATCTAGTTGTTGTTGTGCCCAAAAAGGGAGCAAAGAATACCTACCAATAGTAAAAGCAGACTAATGATATTTTAGGATAAAGGTGATAGTTCCATAAGTGACCCACTAACCATGCTAAAATCGGATACTTCAAGCTGAAAAGCTCAGATATTGCCATTAACAGCTGTAAACCATTACACAACACTCTCCTTCTCTGCACTACATCCTGCCAGCCAACAGGAGTTTGAGAATTAACACAAAAGAATGTTTTTTTAATAATGACAAAACCTTACAGTTAATTCCAATATAATAGGTAAACAAATGTATTAGCTTGCACCTCAATATATAAAAAACAGTTATGCAACAAAACAATTCAGGCAGACGAAAAGAAATATGCAAAATGAGATGTCAATTAGAATTTGAATTAACTTCTGTTGGATCTCTTCTGTAGCTGGACTATAGTCCTACTAGATTTCCAGCAGGATAGTCCAGAGAAAAGGGGATGCAATGTGTCACCATTTTATTTACGTTACACTAATGACCCGACAAATCTGATTTCTGCAATATTGTAATTTTTTAAAGACACGAAACAAGGAATGGTAAAATGAGAGAAAAATATGAAGATTTGAAATCTGACCTGGACCATATCCCAAGCCCAGTCCCTGTATTTTTGTTTCTTGGTCAGTCTCCACATGTAGTACCAGCCTTCCAGCACTTCTGGACGAAGGATGTAATACTTTTCATTTTGTCGAACAGCCTTGGCCTCTACTGTGCCCTCAAACCGGAAAGATTCAGGGCCAAGCCCGACGGCTGCAAGAGAAAATCTTTTTAATGACAACATTTATATTCTTTACGGTTAACGAGTGAAAGCCATACAATTTTATGAGCTACTTTTATTATAGCCTTTTTCCAGTTTAAGTTCTAATCCTTCACTGTTTTTTTAAAATTATATCTCTTCTATCCTAAAATGTAGAGGCATGGATCTGTGGATGTTGATGATAAAGTAATCCCTTTAGCTCTGAATAGGCAGATCTTGACAGCAAATAGCCTTTCTGAAAAAAACACACGTCCATCTCAGCTGAGTAAACAAGGTGACATCCAAACACATATAAGGTTTGTTTCAAATGCATGGTTGTGATAGGAAGGGTTTATGGGTACATCTGTTTAGTCTCTGATAGGAGGCATTCCAGTGTTGCTGTATCCCAGGATCAACACTTCCTTCCGAAAGCGCATCATATATGTCGGTCAATTATTTCATAATTCTACTTGATCTGTTGCCTCATCTGCAGTGATGGTACACCTAGTATTCCCTGTCATCTAGGAGTCTGATCTGTTGCCTCATCTGCAGTGATGGCACACCTAGTATTCCCTGTCGTCTAGGAGTCTGATCTGTTGCCTCATCTGCAGTGATGGCACACCTAGTATTCCCTGTCGTCTAGGAGTCTGATCTGTTGCCTCATCTGCAGTGATGGCACACCTAGTATTCCCTGTCGTCTAGGAGTCTGATCTGTTGCCTCATCTGCAGTGATGGCACACCTAGTATTCCCTGTCGTCTAGGAGTCTGTCACAAAAGATCAAAGGTGCAATGTCTGCTGTCATGTATCTCTTCATCATCTATGGGGAACATCTGATAGAAGTCAAAAGTAAGAAATTGAGACAAGACATTCAGTCACAACGATGATTTTTTCATGTGGCAGGTTGTCAGCAGTCTACACCCCCCCCCTTCCTTTTCTTAGTCATGTCATATGAAATGTCTGGAAAGATGAGTGGCCCCAATCTTTGCACCCTGAACTAGAAGTTCATGAGATCAAGAATAATTTGGTTTGGTCTGCCGAAGGCAACCAAGACTAGACTAAAATTTCAATAAATCTAGGATCTTGTGCCATAGCACCATAAAATTATATTCGGTGAACCATAATAATGTTTGTGGAGATGAAGGAAGAACTCAATGACAGCAAATAGCTGTGTGTGTGATCTAGCATTCATGATAGACATTCCAAGTTCCTTTCCAAGCTGAATGTCAACTGTAAGATTCCCAACCAGCTTCTCAGTTTCTGTGTTTAAATCATTTGAAACTAAGTTGAGGCCGTAGAAAGTGACAATCGACATGAATAATGTGAATTTCCCAACTCAAGTAGGACAAAAGCTTTCTACGACATTTGAATATGCCGGTGAATGTGTGAAACTAATTGAGGTGTTTAATGGAAGATTTTCAAAGACATGAAAAGTAAACAAATGGAATTCAACATCTTTGCAACACACATTCAATGTGGAACCAGCTGATGTGTCTGATAACCTACTACATAAAATCATTCAGCTGCAAAGCGATGATGAACTGAAATCTAGATACAACGACCTCCCACTGCTTGACTTCTGCAAACGTTACATGATCACTATTAAAATGTATCACTTTGAGAAGACATGCATTTGTGTTTACTGCATTCAGAACAACTTATTGCTGTGAGTTTTTTTTCAAAACTTAACATCACGGAGAATTGACTACTCCAGACTGACCAATGCAAATTGAAAAAGTATCATCCATTCCAGCTAACATCTCATGCCTTAGCAAGGAGAAGCAGTTCTAACCATTACATTACCTGTAAGTTACTTAAATGTTTGAGTAAATATGTCAGGCTAACTTTGAAGTTGATGATTTTGTATGACCAGCGAATGATATAAATTTACAAATGGCACTGGGCACAGAAAAGGTTCCCAGTCACTGTTGTAATGGAACATGCAGCACTCTTTGTGTTTACAACTATTATCATGATGTTGCACATCCAGCGGTATATACTTGTAAATAGAGATCTATGGCAAGATTCATTTGAAAAAAAAAAAAAAGAAAAATATAGAAAGACAAAATGAGCATATAGAATTTACCTGTACGTGCATAAGACTCATGACAGGTATTGGCAAGTTCTTCTCCTATACTTAAATATTTTGTTTCATTATCAGATTCACGGGCTCCCAATCCAACCATGCCAGCTGTAGTAAAGAAAAATACATGAATACAGAAATCATGGAACTTTCACATATTTATATTATTATATTACATTATATTACATTATATTATATTATATTATATTATATTATATTATATTATATTATATTATATTATATTATATTATATTATATTATATTATATTATATTATATTATATTATATTATATTATATTATATTGTTATGTTATATTATATATTATATTAGATTATATATTACATTACATTACATTATATTATATTATAACATTCAAGACTATTTCTAGCCTTCAGAGTTTTCATCAACCCAGAATAATATCTACTAGATTTCACTTTTATAATCACTCTTCATACAGAATGGTTAGCTGCAATGTGAGTGAATAGAGTATATTAGGGTTTCGCATCTGAATGGATACTCATTTATTGGTACCATGCCTTCTGGCGTAGGCGATCATGTTTCTCCACAGTCTTCTGTTTGTTAAACATTTCAATATAGTTTCTGATGATTCTGCATTTTTGTCATGTTGTCTTCCTTTGTCCCTCTTACCCTTGATCTTTCCAGTTGTTACAATGTTTTCCAGCCTACCTCTTCTCATGACATGACCCAGAAACTGTGATTGTCGTCTTCTAATACAGTTAATAAGTTCTCTATTTGAGTTGACGAGTTGTAGAATTATAGCATTACTCTTTTTAGCAGTCTGTGGTATTTTCAACATTCTTCTATAAAACCACATCTCTGTGGCCTCAGAAAAGGGTGTTTCTTGCAATATTGTCAATTGTCCATGCTTCACTACCATATAACATAATGGGTTCTATGTAAAATGGATATATGTAGCCAATATTTTACTCTGGTCATATTAAAATTCAAGGTAATAAGAGAACTGACTGACTTCAAGAGCACAGATATAAGGACAGTTGGCAATAGGTAAGAGGAATATTTTGTATTTCCTATATACTGGTAAGTCTTTTTCTATTCTCTTATTATTTTAACTTCCATGCAAAGAATATAACAAGAAATGTAAGAGAAGAACTAGAGGAAAATGAATTTCATCCATTAAATATCGGTGGGTACAAGATTCTAGAAATAAGATATGCAGAGACACAGTCCTCCTTACAACATATTCTGAGGGACTGAAACAGTTAATCACGGGTTATGGGTCTTATTATGATTATTGAACTAGATGCATAGTACTTGATCATAGAAGTCTACTGCCAAAGACTAATGTATTGGGCCATTGGTGCAAATTACACTGCGAAATCTAGCAGGACCCTTGTCCTGCTACAAGAAAGACCCAGTGGAAGTTTGAGAATGAACGCTGAAGAAAAGAAAACCGTAGAAGATTTATGTTATGTTCTTTAAATGATCATTATGCAAAAATTATCATTCTGAGTTTATGTTAATTAAGCACAGGCAGGATCTTTTTTTTTTTACTTTCAATGAACACTATAATAAATTAATTCCTTCAGATATTTTCCATGTCTTCATTACAACAGCGAAAAATACATATAAGAAAAAAAAACCTGGAGATTTCAGCAAAGGAAAGTAACCACTTCAAACCTACCAGAAAAGCATGCTAGATGATCCATCTTATGTTCAAGTCTCCCAGACTTGTACTCTGCAAAGTAAGTCAAACCTCCATTGGATGTGACCAGTAACTTCTCAAAGACAGTCTGAAATTAGATTATTTAATTTGATTATTTCATATAATCTTCACTTTGCTGGGCAGAACTAAGCACAGACAGGATTGCCTTGTACACTGGTGTCAGTTCCTAACCAGTAATAGATCATTAAGTCTGTCTATCTATTGTCTTTTCTCTGCTTATGCTGTGCTGCATTGCAGAATTGAATGATGATCGGTTTTGGGCTACTGCATGTCTGGTCGCATGATATGCAGTAATACTGTGCCTATCCGAATGTTTGTAACTCCTGTGATCCACCTTCTTTTTGGTCTTCCTCTGTATCTTGCTGTTTCTATTTTCATGTTGTATTCTCTTGCCTCTGGCCAATAAAGGTTCATTCTCATTAGGAGGCCGAACCATTTCAATCTCTGTTTTTCAATATATTTGATTACAGATATTGTTCCAACAGTTCTTGTAATATCTTCATTTCTCACATGATCTCTTCTTGTTTTATCTGCTGTTTTTCTTATACATCTCATTTCACACATAGTAAGCTTTCTCTCTCATTCTTTAGTCCATGTCTGACATTGAAAACATAATGTTGGGATGAATATTGAATTTATGATTTGCCTTTTGATTTCTATTAGGATATATTTCTGTACATTAAGTACATTAGAAGAAACTGACAAATATAGTAATAGAGTGTCACAGGTATTTTCTCTGTGTTTACCACATATATCAAAAACAACAAACATATTTCTCTCTTATAATCTGTTTAGATGATCATGATGGAGTCAGTGTTGCTATTCATTACTCTCCCTATAGGTTCTAACAACAAACACACACACATCTTTCTCTTACAATATGTTTAAATGGTGATAGAACTCCAGACATTATAAGATTGTCACTCTTTTTTTCCCAATGTCAGGTAGTATAGCTTTACTTTCAGATCTAAACTAGTTTTACTCTGGTATTCTTTTTATGGAGATTGTTTACAGAAGGTATGCAAGTCCCAGATAATGTTTACTCAGTGTGGCTGTAAGGTCACGGACAACAGTAAGGTGCTGAAATACCATCCACAAGAGCCCTATGAAAACAGCTGATGATGTGATCAAGAGGTGAAGGATTTTACTTACCTGGGTAGCATGGTTTGATAAAACAGGAAAAACAGAAATAGATGTTTACAACTGGGATTGCAAATGTCATAACATAATTTGTGCATTTAAAAGATATGGAAAAATGAAGGATATCTCTCTACAAACCAAACTCAGGATCTCAAATACACCTTAATGATAAACTCAGAATCTCTAATACATCTATACACCAAACTCAAGATCTCTAATCATTTACAAACCAAACTCAGGATCTCAAATACACATTAATGATAAACTCAGACAGGACAGAAATAAGAATCACATGGAATGAAACCATATCCAAAGGATAGAGGCAAATTGAAAATTCTTGTCCTGTGGTCCTTGTTACCACGGCCCAAGAGCCCAATGGCTGTAAGTGAAAATACTTTGGAAAGAACTTCGCAATGACTTTTTTTGCAATCTTGAGCATGCTGCAAATAAAACAGTTAACTCTATCCAAGGAGTACAACTGGAAAAAAATGAATCTGGACTATCCAACTAGAAAACCTGTGCTCTAGCTACTGAACAACTGTAGGACATATGCATGATTATATTTTTAATCACACTGCGCACCTATATGTCAGACTAGAGTACAGTGAGACAAGTGTTGTGAGAATTCCATTAGCCACTCAAATGACTTCTCAAATATTAACCTTTAGGGCTCTGAATTAAAAATTAAGAAACATCCCCTGGGGCCTGAATCCTTTTTTGGAAAATTTGCGTTATTGATGGTGGGTGTTTTGAAAACGTGATAATTTTTTTGTTTTAAAAGATATCAAAATAATTTAAGCACATTTAAATAAAGGAGTGAATAGTTAATATAGTCATGTTTTTTTTTGTTGTATGTATGATATGACAGTTGTGAAGTTGAAAATTCGGGGGAAAATCGCAAAACACCATTTTCAAAATCGCAAATATAACGCATTGACGACCCTAATACTTGATCATTGTGTGGAAAAATTGATAAAATCCTCATAAATACCTATACTTATTGTATATATATATTGTTTTATATCAAAACTAATATAATATGAACTAAAAAACTAATAAAACGTGAAGAAATCGCATATAACGTCCGTCCGGTCAACACTAGGTCTAGGCAAACACGCAGCGTAATTATTGTCTATGCACACACGTGGCAGCCGATACATATTATTTTTGTGTTTTTTAATGAATACACACACATTCTTATCAAATAACAACATATTAAACACAAAAAACAACAATTAAAACATGTAGTCACGATCACTTAGCCATGCCACGCTGTACTCAATTTGATAGTAAATTACGGCCCGAAAATGGCCAACGTCGCTCTAGAAATTCGTTGACAAAACCAGCCGGCTTTCTCTCTTCTTGCAATCGTAATGTATACAGGAATTTGACCTTTAAACTGTACCGTATTCCTAGCTTTGTTTGGCGGGTTTTATACGTCACATGATCATTACTTCGTGAAGTTCCGTACTCGGAAATCGGGCCATATCGTATGTAGCCGATTTGCACCAATAGGCACAATTGGGTATACACTCATTGGCGCAAATCGGCGCCTATAGAGGCCTAAAGGTTAACAGATGTTTTATCTTTTACAAAACCTACCTTCATAGCCTCATCATACATCTGTCTTGCTTCTGTGTCTCTTTTGTCAGAAATAAACCATTCCTTGAGCAGATACTCATAGAAACTGTCTCCCAAAGCTCCAATACTCACATGTTCTGTGCAAGAACAAGAAAAATATCAGCAAAGATGTACATTGTAGAAAAACAAGACTTTACAAACAAAATATTGATACAATTCTTCTTCGTTCTCAAACTCCTGCAAATGAGCATGATGTAATCCAAAGAATGGATTGTGTTGTGTCATGGTTTACAGCTTTGCTGCAATATCTGCACTTTCTGTATAACACATCTGACTTCAGCAGATAAAAATAAAATAAAAAAATCAAACTGATGATAAAACCATAAGAGGGCACAAGTTTTTCGCTCTCGTTCACTTTATGTCAGAGAGTGAAATTTTAAATTAAAATCCAAATTAGTATTTTTCAAGCATGCTTGGTTTCGTGCCAAAAATGGCAGCTAAGAAGTCACACTGTTACCTGTCATACTGGTAGTAAAGTAACCCAGAGGCCATGTTGAAGTCAGATATGTTAAGCTGAAAGGCATAGAAATAACAGCAATGTTCTAAACCATGACAACATGCACTACATTCTGCTAACCTGCAGGAGTTTGAGAATGAATATAGAAGAACTTTGTGTGTCTGCAGCATGTCTTGAAATTGCAAGAAAGGCATGGTTCATGAAGACTACCAGCTCTTGGCATTATACCCTACAGTCATAGACTTCTGGAAAGTTCCGAAAATTCTCCCCATATCAAAATCAATGCCAGAGAACTACTACTATTGTCATTGTCTATCTCCAAGTGGAAGCTGGTTGATAGCATACACACTTGCCATTAAACTTAGGGGTGGGAGCTGTGAGTTTCTGTTCAAGGCCAGATGTGATGCTTGAGTCGTACTGAGTCCGTGTGTGTGGAGGGTGGTCGTGATGTTATCAATCCATCTCTTTCTGTCTTTCCTTTACTCTGTATCCAGCTGATCGTTTGTTATAAGCTTTCAGTGGTAATTGGCTTGGGTCCATTCTCATAAGGTGACCAAACCACTTTATCTGCTGACGTTCTATATATTCAATACAAGACATTATTCCTATTCTTTTTCTGATATTCTCGTTTCTTACTCTGTCCATTTTGGCGACCATAGCTGCATTTCTTAAATACTTCATCTCACATGTGATGATTTTTCTCTTCTGCGAGGTTGATAAAGACCATGTTTAGCACTGGCAACAAAGTCATGGGGTCAGTGTTGGTATGAAAATTTTAGATATTATCTATCTCTTTATGTCCAAATTGATCTTTAGGATGCAGGAGTAATGGTGAAAGTTGATACGTCACTGCGTTTGCTTTTTGACATCTTGATTTTATTTCTCTGTCTAGTTTCCCATTTTCTGAATAAACACCTTCTAAAATTCTTTTGTTTGTTCAGACAAGACATACATGAAGATAACAAACACATAAAAATATGTGACATTTAAAGGAAGTGGTGTGAACGTTGTTGGATAATTAATGATGGAGTTATGTTGGAAGTGTCAGGCCACTGAAGAAAATGAAATAACAGCACAACACTTCTCTGGACTATATCTTGCTGGATATCTAGTAAGTCAGTGTCCTGCTACAAGAAGTCCAACGGGAATTTAAGAACAAATGGTAACAAACACATAAACAAGAATAAAGGAGTAGATAATGAAAGAAATCAGTAAGAGCTGAAGGAGAAGGTTGGGACATGCACAACAACAGATGCCCATACATGATTCTGAAATGAAATCTGTGCTGCAAGAGAGACATGGGATTGATTATGGATAAGAAAATGATAGAGCAGAAAGGACCTGACCTAAATTAGCTTCATCAAAAAAGATCTGGTTATAAGAGGTTTATTGAAACCTTATGCTTCAGAAAGAGTTAAGACAAAAAAAGAAGAGCAGTAGAAAAATAACTAGAGGTTAAAAGTAAAAAAAAAAAAAAGAAAGACCTACGTTGTCCCCATTTTCCAGTTTTAGGATGTATATAGTTTGAGTAGAAGCCGCCAGGTTTCTCAATGTTTTTGAGGAATGTTCGTATTTTCATGACCTGTGAATGAAAGTGTAACATTATGGTAAAGAATATGTCATCTCACATTTTTTTTTAAAACTACATGTTGAAATACTTCTTCTTCCTCTGCAGTCATTCTAAAACTCCTGCACATTAGTCTGGGGAAAGGAATGCATTGTGCCATGGTTTGCTGCTAGGATGCGATATCTGCGCCTTTTGCTTGATACGTCCGACGTCAGTCTCTCAAGTATGAATAGCAGTTCCAATACTAATGCCTCAGATCAGTCTATTGATACAAGGCCTGGTCTTACGGTTCATCAAAAGTAAACATGGAATAAATAGAAGACTAGTAATACTGTGAACCATATGGTAGATATAATAATAATAATAATACAATAAGATCATTGATGTGCCACACTTGATACATCAGCCCAAAAAGTCTTCAAACAACTCTAGCCTCTGCTATTCGGAGGAGTGTAGAAAAATCACACTCAGAACATTCCTTGATGTTATCAATCCAGGATTTTCTGTCTTCCTCTCCTCTTTTCACATTCGACTGTTACTTGCAACATAATTTTAGAAAGTGAGTTGTGTCTTTTTACATGTCCAAACCAAACAAATTTACACCATTTCACCACTGACAAAATTGGTTCTTGACAACCTGCAAGTTTGTTTATTTGCTGTCAGATGAATATATTTGTCTCGTGTTCTATATAGCTAATTCTTAACATACGACTGTACCACTTGTTTTATACAACCGTCTGTAGATATATATAATTTTAAAACAATTCAATAGATTAAATAACTGTTTTATGTAAAGCAAATACAAGATGACACAAATCAATGTTTCTGTAAAAGTGTGATAGTATTTTGACTGTTGAAAGATTATGGAAACAGGGTTCTCTCTATAATTTAGAACTAACGACCAAAACAAAAAGAAGAAAAAGAAGAATTAAACGTGAGTAGAAAACAACATGTAGTTAATGAAAGAACATGAAGTAGAGTGACAAAATGGTGAACTGTTGAGAGAAATGTGTGAGAATTTCTCATGACAATTTCTCAGGTGTTGAATAGTTTGAGGGAGAAAATAGACAATTTGCTCGAAGCAAGTTAAGGGAGAAATTGTTTCATGTAATAGTTAGAGAAGAATCTTCATTGGAAGCACACGCCACAATCCAGAAAGTATATCCCTTGCTCATTATTTTATAGTGCATTGTTGACTAGTTATATTATTGTCTTTTATACTTAAGAAAAGTCAAGAGATCTTATAATTGACATCTATAAAATCTCTTCAGTCTAGGTGGAACATGCACTCTGAGTGAGATTTTCTAAGGTATATACTCATTACGACTGTCACCACTATTAAAGGAAAAGAAATTGTGTACTTGAAAAGAACTTCAAAAATATATTTGTACAGTAGAAATCCGATTATCGGAATCCCAATTAACCGAATCCTCAATTATCCAAATAGAATTGGGGCAAAATAATTTTAGAGCGAGAGCGGACGTGGCAGAGATGTCCCGGGCCAATGCGCACATGCCATTACTATGTAGTTTATTTGCAATACATAGTTGCTTACATATTACTGTACTTTTATCAATAAAATTTCATTCATTTCAATGTATGATTATATGTATGTACACTGTTTTGTTTCATTCCTGAGCTATATCCAATTATCCAAATTTTTGATTATCCAAATAGGCCCGATCCCCAATTAATTTGGATAATCGGATTTCTACTGTAATTACACACGATAGACACACACCAAGTTCACTAGAGGTGAGACACTTTCTAATGGAAAATAATACGGTGAAACAACACATTTCCATTCTCTGGACTACATCCAAGCTAGAAATCTAGTAGGACCATTGTCCTACTATAAGAGCGATCTGGTGGGAGTTTGAGAATGAAAGCAGAAAAAGGAAACCTAACATTAAATAATAATGATGCCAAGAACAATCTCAGAGCTCAAAAATCTCATATCTGTCCTCATACCTCATAGCTGTTATTTCCAATCAATAAGATATTGACCATAAAAAGAGGCCGCACTTAAATGGTTTACTCAGAAATCTCATTGCTTTTAATATCACTTTTTGTTATATGCTGTGTCTTCTTGTTATGTAACTTCTACACTTGTAGTATTTTTCTCCTTTGATATACTCTTATTTCCATTTCTATTAGTTTACAGTAGACGACATAATTCCATTCTGTGTTTGTTTGTCCCTATCTTGATAAAAACCTCTTGGTCGAAACATTAATTCGTTCGGTCCTATACCAGCTGTTTAGGTAGAGTCTTTGTGCACTGAATTTGAAAAGAAATATATATGTTCAATATGACAACATTGAAAGTTATACATTTCCATAGTCCAGTGTATA
Source organism: Meghimatium bilineatum (assembly GCA_034231615.1). NCBI lineage: Eukaryota > Metazoa > Mollusca > Gastropoda > Stylommatophora > Philomycidae > Meghimatium > Meghimatium bilineatum. The sequence continues at coordinate 20,374,052 of CM067319.1, read as the reverse complement.
GAGCAATTTAGAAGACTACTGTTTGCTGCAAAGTTAACTTTTATTCACTGATCAATAAATTACCCGTCATTTTTTTTTATTGTGAATGTGTGTTCTTGATAAAGACATTTTAGTCACAATGTCAATTTGTGTGTTATTATGTGTGTTTCCGGTGATTCGCAAAACTTCATTACAATATTCAAAGTTTTGGTACATATTGATCTTCTGCCAAATTTTTACTGCAACCTCATGCTGTGTTATTGTTATCGATGCAACGTATTTTCATGTCTTGTTCCTCCATTCTTTCCGCTTCTTTCTTGCTTCAGTGCTTTTCATTTCACTACTATGGATGATATAAATTGTTCAGCCATTTCTCTGTTTATCTTGTCTCATCAATATTGCTGCAAATGTGTTCTTGATAAAAGCACTTTGGTTGAAACATCAATTTGTGTGTCATGTGTGTTTCCAGTGATTAGCAAAACATCTTTACCTTGTTCCAGGTTTCACTTGTTGACTTTATTTAAAACTGTTATATAACCTATTTTATATTCTTTTTCATCAAAGGTAGAACTGTCAGCCTTGAATTATATGTTGAGAAAAACAAAACAGAACAGCATTGCTATCTGCAATCACAAGGAAAAATGAAGAAGCTCAAAAATGGGGACTGGATAGAAAGAAATGGGCAAATCAAACACCATATAAAATGATCATCAGATGCCTAATCCATCCCTTCAGGACTTTTAGCCCTTCTTAGGACTCCTACTGTTTTCAGGTTTTCTCCATAGCATTTCTAGCAATTTGAAAAGAAGACAGCTGATCACAGAAAACGCCTGGCACTATAGATTTTCTTTGCCAACAAATGCATGCATTGTTTTTCAATTGTCTCAGACTAGAAAGTCACACATACATAAAAGCAAACACTGCCTGATATAACCACTATAGATGCCAGTCTTAAGTTGAAAGAGTCGTGCCTCTAACAGAGGCTTTAATCTGTCATTTAAAAAACAAAAACATAATCCACCCCATGGCTTCCTTTGAGGGAGACACTGAACCTATCAGCCATCTATGAATTCATAAAGAACAAAACTAAATGAATTTTTTTATTTGGATATAACAAATGGTCATCATCATCATCACTTGTGATGGACTGTTTCATTATGTGTTTGTAAGAACAGACAACAAAATATTATACAGTCTGTACTACTGTACATGTCTACGTACAACCTCCAACAATTACCTACCTTATCTCTGTAGGTATTGTCTCCTGTAACTGTGGATAGGTAATCAAATTCCAGATGAAGAGATCCAACCTCAGACAATATAGAACTTCCTCCAGAAGCCCAACCATAGTTACGAGATGAGCCTCTAATGATATACAAGACAATGCTCATTATATAGTGCCATTTTAAAGACTTAATTTCTAAGGTCTTCTTCTTCTGTGCACATTTTCAAACTGCTTCCAGTCAACATCAACAGAATAAGTCCAGAGAATAGGATCCATTGTGTTCTTCAGTCTCACTGTAATATCTGCACCATTCTGCCCAATAAATCTGACTGGGGTAATATTAGATTTCTACAGAACAGGGAAGTCAACCCTGTGTCCAAACCTCTTTTGCCTCTGATGACATGCATGACATGTCAGAGTGTTACTATTCAGACTTCAGTAACACACTGGTGACTACAAGGTGAGAAAGATTGAAGAATGTTCTCAACTAAAGACTAAAGTATTTATTTTATCCACTTTTGCTATCAATGAATCTTGTTCTTAATCTCAACCATTTTGAGATAGATGGCAACTTCTCTCTGCTATATTCCAGAAGTGTTGCAGCAAACAACGTTACCACCAATAAAAGGAATACTCAGTATTAAATTACCCAAGTCATGCACGAAGAATGAACAACAACTGTATCCCATAAGATATATTATTTGGTGAACTTTCAGAAGAGGAAAGAGTTAAAGAGTAAGAAAAGAGGCAGAACACTCTTGGGATTATGTCCTGACCACCGAGGAGCATGGAGGTCAAACATTACCCAAAGGTGAAGAAACGTTTGAAACACGTGAGGGGCAAACTTGAACACAAACAACACAGACAATAAAGTAAAGATTATTGCAGCATTGCAATGACTGCTTCATTCTACAGCAAACTGCACCTAAACATGTGAACCTGCTAAATAAACCATCTAAAAGACAAAATGGGTCATATGTTACAGGTGTAGCCATGTGCACTTCTCTCTTATTTGTTCTCAAACTCATGCTGATTAGAGGGACCTAGTTCAGAGAATGGAATGTGTTGTGTCATGGTTTACAGGTTTGTTTTTTATATCTTCACCTTTTGACCTGACACATCTGACTCAACATGGCGTTTTAATGACATTTGACTATGTGATGGGAAGCCAGCCTCCACTGCACAACCTCCTTAGTCACATCTTATGAAATACAAAGCAGGTCACAGTACTGCTATTCATTGTTCTCCTGTTTGGTCTCGGCAAGCCACAGGCACTAATATGGGTTCTGGCTACGGCTTGTCTGTTGTTTGGAAATCTTAACCCATAGAACCCTGTATCCCGAAATACTGTGATTTATACTAAATATTGCTGCCCTGAGATACCGAATTTTTTAGTATTTCATCTTACAAAAACAGTACCTCACATTAATTATAATTAATAAATCGATTTACGCATTTTACAGACGTTACAATGTACGCATTGCATTGTGGGAAAGTTATTAACTCTGATGAGAATTGAACCAGGCCCATTCTAGCGGCACCGAATCACCTTGCAACTTAAGTAAATCCATACTTGACTAACCACATTCCCAAAAAAAGATGTGATCTCATCAAGACATTCAACCTGTGTACTCAAGTCACTGAGAATGGACCAATCGAGACAAGGATTATTACAACAACAATGAACACACTAAACAAGTATTGAAGTATCCTCAGAAACACAAATATAAAATATCCGTATATAAGGATCGATAGACCTACTTGTAAACATAAATAACACAGAGACAGGACAATGTTGCTTCAAATAATAGAGTATGCAAGTAAATTTGATGGGAACTAAACCAGGTTCATTCTAGCTGCACTGAATCGCCTTGCAACTTAAGTAAACAGATTTTCCATACTTGACCAATCAATATTGTGGGATAGTAGCTTCACAAAATGGTTTCCACGTGTTGATGATTTCATTAATAATTAACATCGAAAGAATTTATTTAAAATAATGTATTTTTTGTGTTCAAAAACAGCTGAAAAAGCTGTTGAGTTTGTGTTTGATGATTCAGAAAATTATACGGAAATAGACTCAGATCACCTGAGCAATCGGAATGAATATTTTTCGTAAGTCTATCTATCACTATTCACTAAAAGTCTTTGTTGCCTTTCAGCGTCAGGAGTAGAAGAGTTTTATGGAGACGGTCTTGTGTGTGTGAGTATATTGTGAAATGTGTTACCTCTTTTATCACGGTGGTCCATCGTTTTTGTGGCCAACCTCTAGATCTCCTTCACTATATCTGTGTAGCAAAGCTTGCTGTGGTACGCTGTCTGATGGTAGACTGCTGATGTGTTCAAACTATTTGATCTGATGTATCTTAATATATTCCAAAATATGGGTGGTGCCTGTTCTTTGTCTAATATCTTCATTCTGTCTCTTAGCGATATCCCTAGGATACTGTGCAGATAAGCCATTTCAGCTGTCACAAGTTTGCGTTTGTCTTGTGCTGTCGTTGTCCACGTTTGGCATTGATAGCACAGCATTGGTATATTTGTTTTGTTATTTTGGTACTTAAGTCTACATTTTTGTTTCTGAAGATTGGTGTTATTTGTCCTAGGAATGCTTTTATGCTTTACACCTATTGCATATTTCTTTACTGCTCTTGCTATCTGTTGTTATATTGTTTCTTATGTATGTAAACCCTGTCACTTGTTTAAGTCTATGGTTTCCACTATATATATATTGGTGTTTCTTTCTGTTCTTCCTATCTTCATTACTTTGGCCTTTATGACAGTTAACAACCAGACAGAAAAAGGAAGTCAATATTATATAACAAAACATAATTGTGGCTTATTTTTGTTAAAATAAATAAGATCTGTTGGTGTCATGTTTTTGTGTATTTTTTGCTCATGAGCCATGGGGAAGAGGCTTCTAAGGGAAATTTGGCTATGGGTCAAGGGGTTAAATGAAACTTACGGTGTTCCATTTTCCTAGATAATAAAGGGACTCCTTTTGTCAATGGTCTCACAATAATGTCTGCAGCATGTTGTTCACAATTGTTTTTTCAGGTATAGGAAATCTTAATGGTGTAGAAGTTAAGCCATTTGCCATGTTCAAGGGATTGTGAGTTTGTTACTAAGTCATGGTATCTTGTTTACAAGTGGGGTTTATCTGAGATCCCTACAGATTATTTTTTATAGAAACTACTAAATTTATTATTGGTACCTTCAGCAGGCAACATGCCACCTTGTTAAAAGAGGCAGAATATTTATGAGGAAATTCTAGTACCATAAGTCAATCATTCTATCTTTTGAGTCATTTTTTTAAAATTTCTTCAGAGCTCCCAGAGATATTACTGCTTGAGGTACATAATCTGAGGGATTACTGCTTGAAGTACATTCTCTGAGAAATACCCTTGTCAGGCAGTTGACTGCTCTGTTGACAGGGATGGAATTTGGAGAAACACAAATTAAATGAAGTAAACCCTGTATATCTTTACATCTCCTCCATAATATAAAGACGAATTATGCTTGTAAATTCATGGCTATACAGCAAAAATATACTCAAACTTTTGAACGTAAGACTGCGGAGAGCAACTTGATTATGGGAAAAAAATTCAACAACCCTTAAAATTTCCCAGCATTGCAGGTAAGATTTTATCTTTTTACCGATAACAGTCCAGAAGTTAACAATAGCAACATATGTTTTATGTTAACAATGTTAACTTATGTTGTGTGTTGATATTTCGGTGATCTATGTCACGCCAATATGGTGCTGTATTTACAATTTTATAGGCAATGTATGTTTTTGATGATAACAATAGCAACATATGTTTTATGTTAACAATAACAATTTATGTTTTAATTTCAACAATGTCAACTATGTTTTGTGTTAAAAATGGCAACTTACGTTTTGATGTTAACAATAGCAAGAGGAAGCCCTGTTGGGGTATTGAATGCAGGTAACAGTTTATCAGCAATTTCTTTAGCCTTGATTTTGAACACCTACATGGGAAATAAACTATCAATACTCAAAATTATTCTTCTAAGAATGTGTGGTAACATATTACAATGCTCAATTTTATGGCTCTCAGATTTACCACAAACTTTCAGACTGCCATTCTTCTTCTAATTTCTGACAAATTCTACCAGTTCAGACTTCCATTCTTCCAATGAAGGCTGCCAGTTTTAGCATTACAACAAAGATGGGAAGACAATATCAAAAGCTTTTCCAACCAGGAAATACTACTCTAACTTTAGAGCAGAAGCAGTTGCACTCTATCAAGCACTGAAAGTCTTCACCGAACCAGGACTGCCAAGACCAAAGAAGACAGCTACTTTCACATATTGCAGATCCCTACTGGAATCAATCCAGAGCAACAGAAATGAAAACCTGCACAACATCAGACATGAGCTAAAACATATCAAAAAATCATCAGCTGTTGCCCTTCAATGGATACCATCACACTGTGGAATCATAGGAAATGAGAAAGCGGATGCCCTGTCAAAAACAGGAAGCGAAATGGAGCAACACAGACACCCACTGTCCTACAGAGAAGCAACAATAATCCAGAACACATACACAGCAAAGTTGAAGAAACAAATAGAAATGGACGACAAACATGATGCAATACATCACCTCCAAAGATACCAACAGACCACAATATTTTGCCTTAGAACAGGCCACTGCACTGTTGGGTCACTTTTACAGATTAAGGATCTCATACACAGATGAATGCCCATGTGGATCCGGAACCCAGACTCCGGAACATATACTTCAGGACTTCCCAACATACACAGAGTAGAGACAGCAGACCTGGCCAGAGGATACAGACTTGAGGCAAAAGCTATGGGACAGCCGCTCTGACCTGGAGAAGACAGTGGACTTCGTCCTGATGATAGGCCTGACAATATAACATGACCAAAGATGCTGAACGCAGAAGAAGATTACACCAAATAACTAAAAGAATTAATCTCAGTCCTCTTCTTTTAATTCTTGCACTCATGTAAGCACACACTATCAATATACTCTTCTTTCAATTCTTACACACCTGCAGTACATGTTTATTTCAATTCTTACATACCTGCAGTACATGTTTATTTCAATTCTTACATACCTGCAGTACATGTTTATTTCAATTCTTACACACCTGTCAGCACACACTACCAATACACTCTTCTTTCAATTCTTACATACTACCAATACTCATCTTTCAATTCTTACATACTACCAATACTCATCTTTCAATTCTTACATACTACCAATACACTCTTCTTTCAATTCTTACATACTACCAATAGTCATCTTTCAATTCTTACACACTACCAATACTCATCTTTCAATTCTTACACACTACCAATACTCATCTTTCAATTCTTACATACTACCAATACTCATCTTTCAATCCTTACACACTTGGCAGCACACACTACCAATACACTCTTCTTTCAATTCTTACACACCTGCCAGCACACACTACCAATACACTCTTCTTTCAATTCTTACATACTACCAATACTCATCTTTCAATCCTTACACACTTGGCAGCACACACTACCAATACACTCTTCTTTCAATTCTTACACACCTGCCAGCACACACTACCAATACACTCTTCTTTCAATTCTTACATACTACCAATACTCATCTTTCAATCCTTACACACTTGGCAGCACACACTACCAATACACTCTTCTTTCAATTCTTACACACCTGCCAGCACACACTACCAATACACTCTTCTTTCAATTCTTACACACTTGCAGTACACTGTTCTTTCAATCTTAGACACAAGCCTTCCTTCCTTCCTTTACCTGATCGCCCGTAAGAGCATACGTTGAGAGTAGACCACCAACAAATCTGATATTTGTCTCAAACACAGACAGATCTGCTGACTGTATAAATGAAAAGACAACAGACTGATTATACAGTTGAAATCTCAAGTGTAAGAAACCTTGAATTATTTTAAGCTGAGAACTTGTGGACTTCACAACTGAAGTAGGGATTTGTTTGCTTATATAATATTAATATGTAATTTTCAACAATTTAACAAAGTAAAATGGTAACATGACAGAAATAAACTTCTCTATATCTTTTCACAGTTCTTATATTAAAACTGGAGGATTTTGTGTCCTGAGGCATCCAAAGTAGTAACCCTATGACCGAAGGGTTACAAGTTTATAGACATAGATGTTTGAACTCACCAATTCTACACAAATATTCTAACATCTCATCACTCTTGTCAAACTTGTTGACGTATACGCAGTGATGGCACATCTAGCATTTCCCACCACCAAGGAATCTGTGATAAAAGAGCAAATATGCAATGGCTACTGGCTTGTATCTCTTCATTATTCATGGGGATCATTTGATAAAAGACAAAAGTAAGAAATTGAGACAAGTTATGCAGTGACAATGATATTTTTTTTTACATATGACAGATTAAATTCCAGAATAAGAATATAAATGCAAGAGGTAACTGTTACATTGGGAAATAACGGTCAGTGGTTTTCAACTGGAACCATATGGCCACTACATGGTCACCACCTTATTACTATGGGCAATTAAGGAAATAATTGGCAACTGTTGGGGAGAGGTAGAGTTGTCACTAACGTGTCTAAGTGGGCCACAGGAAGACCAGCCTGAAATTATTTATAGCATATAAATGAAAATAAATATTTGCCTGTAGCATATCATATTCAGGACATAGGCATTAATCAAGCATTTGTTTGTCTATGGTGATCTTCCAAGAAATATTTTACGTTCATTTGGTTGTCATTGTTTTTTTATCAGTCTGGATGCACAATTGCCTGAAGCATAAATTTAACCTGGTAACTTTGCTGTCAGAGACGTTCTCTTTACTTCACCATATGATATTTCACAAATAAACGTTTTAGGAAAAGATCACTAGGTATGAACAAATAAACAAGTTAGTTTTTTAAAATGTTCTCAGCTTCGGAATCACACTACATATATCCCTATAGCTCAAAAGATGACCTCTTGGAGGAAAGGTTGGGATTGGGAGCCGCATTAGCGCACTGGCTTCGCATATGAGTGGTCCTGGGCTCATTCCCCAGTTGAGGCGGAATGTTTTTCAGATCGCAGCGGTTCCCAGGTCGACCCAGCCTTAATTGGGTACCGGATTAATCCAGGAAGTAAAGACTGCGAGGGAGAGGAGATGGCTACCGCACTCATTTGCAGAGCCTCTGAAATGTGAGATCGCTAACATCAAACACCCCTATAGCATTAATAAATGCTATGGGTTACTTTCCTTTTTTTTTAATGACCAATTGATATAGGTATTCCCACAAAAATAAATGGACAGATGTTTGAAGAGATACACAATTTTACATATTTGCGCAGCAACATCTCTGTATGTATCCAAAAAAAAGAGGGAATAACAGATCAGGATATTGACAACAGAATTAATATGGTCAGGTTTGCTTTCAATACTCTCCGCCCAGTATGGGATCCCTCAGTATTGTTCCAGAGAAACAAAGTTAGTTAGCCATCAGATCACCCATCATGAAACTTTGGATACGTCTATAGGTCCTCCGATCTTATGTTCAGTTTATCCCTCAGCATGTGGTAAACCCATCCCACCTCTTTCAACTAGTCCAACTCCTTGATGATATTCAAAATATCAGCACGGATCATTAACTGCCACTAGTCACTGTGACCATGCTGCAAAGTCTGTCTGTTCTTTCATTTCTCTCAATATCCGCATATTCAGATACAAAAATGAAAGTAACTCTCTTCGGTATAAATTTCATCATCGACTCAAGCCACTGACAGAACACATAGTCCGACTGAATCTTTTGAAGTATACTCATAGAATCAGTAAAACAAAAGGAGATAAAAATCAACTGAAACAGTTGAAGAAAACAAGCCAGCACTAAAATTTTAAAAAATAACAGTTAGTCCCATATTTTACAGGAAACTGAAAGGAAAGAAGAAAATATAGACTTCCATATGTTGTCATCTCAGCCTGAGTTATTCATCGTTATTCATGTTGCCTTCCTATATTGTTTCATGGAAATTATATGTTGTCGTTTCAGCCTGAGTTATTCACACTGCATTCCAGTATTGTTTCATAGAGAAGTATATATTGGCATCTAAGCCTCAGTTATTCACCTTTCTTTCCAGTATTGTTTCATGGAGACTTGCTGTAAGCCACAGATCAGAAACTTGATAACAAAAACCTCATACTGTGTGGAATCAGAAATAGAATCAGCAGAACTAGCAACAGACTCTTGAAAACACTTCTTTATGGACCACTTCTGGGTAAGAGGTTTCTAAAAGTATTGCATACTGCATAGAGTAGGAACCTCCTGGGTATGAAGTAGAAGCATCCCATCAATTGTACATAGGAAACAGTAGTTTAAAAGTTGCTGATATTCAGTGTTACCATCACTATGGGGATAAGTGGTTTGTTTTTTTTAAACAGAAAAAAAATGAAACTTACAATGTCAAAGTTTAAACTTTGTGCAATCCAATCACGAGCTTTGTTGTACTGTTCATCCAGTCCCATAATGTACAGTGTATCCACAGCATCCACAATGGTTGCCCCCAGGGAGCCAGCACCAAAGATGCTACCCGAATGAGCTTGCTTTGAGATGGGCCTGTGTTCATTAGCTCCCCATCCATACTGTTCATAACCATGCCAAGCATGGACCATCATCTACACAAAGAGGTTACAATAAAGTTATAATGTTAAACAATAATTTTTATATTGAAAACAGGTTACAACAGACTTGAACAATGTGTATAGGAAATTTGAAGTTGGCAACACCGATATGTGCCCCTGTGAACAAATATACTAAAACACAGAACATATTTCACAGAACTGGCCACTATACCACAAAACAAGAAGAAAACTATGTTCATCTGAAACAGTCCTGATGGCTCGAGATGTCTTGTTTGCAAAGTAGATATTTTTTCAAAAAGTAGATTATCACTTGAAGCTATGGAAGTGATATGAGTGGTACTCTTTGCAAGTAACATTTCACTGTGAAGGATGGAGTATGTATAGGGAAACCAAAGCACACTGAAGTCAATCCTCTACATCTTTTGAACCTTTTAAATAAATTGTACTTTCTTGAAATGTAACTGCATATTTCCATCGTATTCCATTTAGCAACTTTCTTATTCCTAAATCTATTCATCCCCATCAAGCTCCATCTCCACAACAAAGGTTGCTGCAACAGACATCGAACATCCCATATTGCTTTGGTGGTGCACTCTTCTTTCCACCTGTCCATCTCATGATGTTTCCCTCCCACTTGTATATCTTGCCTACCTCTTGTTTGCTTCTCAACTCTCAGGTAAGGTATTCAGCAAGGTGTCATGTCTTTTAATATGTCCAAAATAATTTGTTTTTTATTTGTATTTCCTTTCCTCAAATGTTAGTCTGTTGTTTGACGTTGAAATATACTTGGTACGGTCCCAAACTTTTCCATACCTCTTAGATTCCATTAAATTATTATATGTAATTGTATGACTTGTGTTGTTCGCTTCTGTGTTTGTTCATTCCTATTTTATTCACTTTATCATTTGGTCAAAACATCAATTATATTGATGGTTGGTTATCAATAAACATCATCGTACTCTGTGAAAACCATTGGTGCTCATTCTCACTTAGCAGATGACATAGTGTATGCATACTGATGGTTGCCATGGCTCGCTGGTTTACCACACTTCTCTTTCTGCAGTGCATGCATCCAGTTCTAGCAGTTCATATTTAATACTGAATTCATCAAATTTTAGCCTCAATGTTTTATCAATCTCTGTGTGCAGCTGACGCAGAAAGTGTGCCAAACTAAACCACGCTTGTTAGCTCTATCCCTCACAAAAATGACCAATCCAGCAAGCTGACGCAGTGTGCCAATCTAATAAAACGTGTGTTGGCTCTATCCCTCAGTAAAAAAATTGGAAAAAAGCCAATTTAGCAAGCTGACGCAGAAGATGTGCCCATCTATAACCTAATGATAGAACTTAGGAATTATTGATCACTCAATGAATACTCAAGTAATCGTGTATACAGGTACTTTTAAACCTTGTGGACAGATGTTGTCATCAAGACTCTACTTGAATCAATAAATAATTATGTTCCTGATAAATTGCTAAAAAAGGTATGGCAAAGGTAAGCTGAGTTATGAACCAGTGTGATAGCATGCGGTTTTCTTAAAAGTCGCTGACCAAAATCTGCCTTGTCTGAGAAAAGAGACACAATAGGGGACGCAGGCCAACTATCAGCTCATCTTGTGACGTATATCCCCACTGAGTAGAAGGGGTCTTCAATTACATTAAGCCGAAAGCTAAAGTCTCCTGGGTATGAAAGAGAGCCCTGAGAAACTATTCCACTGCATAAAGGAAGTAAGAGCAAACCTCTCACAATTCCTGGGGTTATTCACAACAACAACATACTATACGTAATTGGACAATATTTTTTCAAAATAATGCATCAGCATTAAAAATACTGTAGTAAGATAGCCCTTGAAAATTGCAATTCAATGATATATCAACCAAGTCTGTACGTCAACCCTAAAAAAAAGTTATGAACTTTTTGCTAATTATTTCACATCAAAATAATTTACATGACACATATAGTAAAATATAAATAAAACTTGTGACCACAAAATGTAGCCAAGATAATAATTTCTAAATTATCTTTATTTCAATAATACAACACACTATACATTTTTTTGTTCGTGAAGACAAGATGCATCTGTTGATTCCATTTCTGTAATTTTAAGAAGCACACACAACTAATTAATATTCAAAAATGGCAGCTAATGAGCATCTTTAAAATATAAAAATTAATTATATAGCAATTAAATATATTTAAATACCACATAATATATATATTATTGTGTTCACAATGGCAAGATGGATCATTTGATCACATTTCTGTAATTTTCAGATGCACGCAAAACTAATTAATAATCAAAATGGCAGATAATTAGCATAATTAAAATTAATAAAATATAATAAAATACCACGGAATATAGTTGTTTTTGTGTTCACAAAGGCAAGTGGCGAAGTGGTACAGAGCGCGTCTGTGACGGCAAAGGTACCGAGTTCGATCCTCACCACAGGCAATTGTGCATCCGGACCATTCAGAAAGCAATGGCAACCTACTGAACATATTTATATTGCCTAGAAAATCACCACAGCCAACAAATGCTGGGTTGATAGCTACGTCCTGGATAGGATATGCTACCAATTTCATTTTAAGATGAAATTACGCTTCATTAAAATTCAAAATGGTCTCTAATTTGCATAATTAATATTAATTGAATAGTCTAATTATTAAAAGATCAGCTATTTATGATAAAATATTCTATAAACTCAAACTAAATTTTTTTTCTGGCAACTAGACAAATCTGCAGATTTCATTGTCATAATTTAAAGATACAACCAAAGCTAATTAATATTCATAATGACTAATTTGCATAATTAAATCTGAATTTAATATATGATTATTAAATATCTTAGTTATCTATGATAAAATATTTCTGTGCTTTAAATGTGACAAAAATTTCATGGATTGTATGCATAGTAGCAGTGTGTTTAGTTTTGTGAACAGCTTGTGTGCAGGAATATTATTCATGTGCATTGACTGGTAAAATGAGATTTCATTTCTGCTGTATTATTTCTCCCATTCTACTCCCTCTCCCCCCCCCCAACCTAAATCCCATTATATACGCAATTATAATTATTGGTAACATTATTGTGCACAGTCATGATTTAGGAGTAATTTGTGAAAAACATTACTAGGTATTGAACTACATTTTTCAACCCCACCCTCCACCCTCCCCCCCCCAATCTATGGGCTTGCATGTGTCCTCATTTAATTGTGCCACCGTTATGCGCCTTGTAGGCCTAGCACATCCGATTTCGGCATGCCTTGACAATTCAGGTGGGCTACCCTTAGCCTGTGACAGCCTCTATATCTGTCTCCAGGCACGCGTAGTGGCGACTCTTCGCCCAGACGATTTTTGCTCTCGTCTGACTCGCACGAGGTGTTCCACTGTCTATGAACTTGCCTCGTGTAATTGACGTGCTGTGCCTGTGCCCATTGGGTACTGAACCGTTTCTCATCCGTGACCCTGGTTCCTTAAGGGGAAGAACTCAACAGAGGAGTTGGACCATGGCTCTTTTGCCCTCTTAGCCGAGGTGTCATTCACCAACATCGTGTACCCCTTGTCCAAGTTCGAGTCACACACCACGTGTTTGAGAGCAAGGCGTTCTCGAGCTGAGCGTCCTTGTCCCAATAGCGCCTGAGCCCATCAGGTACTGAACCCTTTCTCTCTTCAAGTGTATTTCCGGTGTAGGAAAACCTGACAGTAGAGTTGGGCCAGGGCTAAATCGTTGTCCCTTTTGTGCCTGAGCCCATCGGGTACGGAACCCTTTCTCTCTGCAAGTGTACTTCCGGTATAGGAAACCTTGACAGTAGAGTTAGGCCAGGACTACCATCGTTGTCCCTTTCTTGCCTAAGCCCATCGGGTACAGAACCCTTTCTCTTCGCGAGCATATTTCCGGTTTAGGAAGGCTCGACATTAGAGTTGGATTAGGTCTTCTTGCTTTTCCAAATGCCAAATAATGGGTCTGGGTCTCTGCCTGTAAGGAACACAGGTAACTAGAAGCTCGTCTCGAGCTGACGGAGCTTGTAGTTCCCCTTTCATAGGGACTTTTCACTTTCTATTTGCAGTTCGTGCTGCCCTCTAGCGCTGTTCTACCCTTTCATTGTTTCATTGTACTCGGTATGAAATCTATTTGTCTCTCGCCATGCATCTACCTTTATGTGCATTTTACATTGGCCGCCCCTCCAATGTTCGGACTGGACTGACTAGCTTCACTGTATGTCGACAGTGTCGCTATATGTGGTGATGCTGGTGGTGTCGGAGATATTGTCTGTCTCTTGTGCAGTCAAATCTCTTTCCATCTGCTACTTCCACATTATCGGACACGATCCCCAAATGATTTGGCCAGAATCAGCTCGAGCTGCTGTATTTCTGTTTCCAGGGTGCACCGCGTGGAGGTTCATTTGGGATCTTGGTTATCTGCTAACCCTGGGTCCGCCTAGAGCAATGCGTTCCCTTTGCACCCCCAATCCCTGATAAAAGAAGAGCAAATATAAATTATGTAAATAAATTATTTGTCAAATATATTACTAAAATAAATGTATATTTTTATTAAGTGAGGATGTTTCTCTAATCAAGTCTGGGTCATTCCATCGATCGTTGGATTTATCAACTAACATCGTAAAGTCCAGACCGATTTGTGTAACAGAAGTCAGTTCAGTCCAATTCTTTTTCATTCACAATGTTATCAGAAAACACTGTTCGTTCTACATCGGGCATGTCCTACACACATACATCAACAGAATACACCACCAATCTCTTGAATGGATACCTACAGGCAAAAGAGCCAGGGGAAGACCAACAGAAATACTCAGAAGAACAATACTTAGAGAAAGTAAAACAATCAATATCCATACTATTCACGAACTGCACAGAATAGATTTGAACAGAGAATTGGAGAGATCTGACTTCTGCCCTATGCGCTAACTTCAGCGCAAAAGGAAAATTGGTAAAAGATAAGATAACAATCACCAAATTTGTTTGGAAATACCGTAATGTTTAATTTATATGCACCCCATAGCCTAGTCCTATACGTTTAAGCAATCTATGATATAGATTTGCATGGAACGGTTTTTTTTATAGATATGTCAAACTGGATCATTTTATTCTTAAATATTTATTTTCTTTCTATTAGATCTGGCACAATAATAAAATTAAACATAGTCCTATGCTTATATTAGAAATATTCATGTGACAATTATGCCTATAATTAATTTGACTTAATAAACATTACGCCTATAAATATAACTAATCATTAGCATAGAACAGTTACTTGTATATTCCTAAGTATCAGTATGAATCATGATGATTTAATACCTAAATAAACATGAACGCAGTCATGGTGATAGAAACATGATACGCAATGCAAACCAGCGCTGTTATATAGCACACACCTTGAATGTCGGGATGTGACGTCTTGACAGCCATTAATTTCATTGGTGTTACACGGAAATTTGTGACGTCGAATAGCTAAAAATGTAAACAGTGTGCTATTTATAGCACAACGAAAAATCAAAAGCAACTTTTACCAAAAGCAATATTTTCAACACATGCGAAAAGACGGATATCCAAGTACCTAGGCTATACTATTATTAGATGTGTAATTGTTTATCACCTCACTTACCTCTCTAACTTTGTCCCGTTTTTCTTTGACGTCAGGATCAGAGGGTTCACCACCACGACCTCCTGGGTGTGCCTCGTGATCTTTATTTACTTTTTTTGCTTCTTCCTGTTCGAGGTACTTTCTCTTCTCCTCCTCTTCCTTTTGTTTTTTAAGAATATTTTCCTTCTCAAATCTTATATTTTTCTTCAATTCCTCAGCATCCACTGGATTTACATTCATAGTTTTGATGTGCTGGTTCAATTTATCTTGCTCCCATGCTTGTTCAATTTTTGATTGCAGCTTTTCTTTATCATTTAAGTCATGAGGATCTACAGCCTCTTCATCGTGACGTATAAGTTTACCTTTGTCTAACGGTGTCCCGTCTGGCCCTACTCTAACTCGTGGCAAAAACATATCACCCGCGTCTTGCAGCTGCTTTCGTACCTCTCCCATCGATACTTTATCTTGAAGATTTGGTAAAAATAAGAATGCACATGTACACACCGTTGTAAATGTCATAAACACTAATAATATAATATATTTCTCCCGCAGTCGTAAAGTCCTACGTCCCTGTGGAACAGGTACACCGTTAACATAACGCTGGTATAAGGGTAATACTCCTGTTCCTTTGGCTGCCATATTGTCGCTATGTTTTATCCACAAAAAACGATAATCCAGCAGTGAATAAACAATAGTAATTGATTGGATATAAAACGTGTCAGTCTATTTTTATCACTATTGATGTGGCATTCACGTGATCAAAACCTTGTCATGTGATTTGCTGGGACAAAAGGATAACCTTAACTTCCTTCATTTATCCCTTTGTTTCTTCTCTGCGTTCATTCTCAAACTCCAACTGGATCTAGCTGGATCATGGTCCTTCTATATTTCCAGCAGGATGTAGTCCAGAAAATGGAAATGCGTTGTGTCGCCGTTTTATTTGCGCCAATGGCCCGACACATCCGTCTTCGGCGGATCCCTTTGTTTGAATCATATCGCTTTCATGCTCTGAAAACGTAATTATTTAAGTTTCTCAAAATTCAAACTATTTGAGAATCTGTTGAAACAGTACCATATTCTTCGTTCGTTACCAGAACTATATGATCCAACGAGTTCTCTCTAACATTGTTGTTGACATGTTCGTCCATCACAAGTAATGATGACCATTTGTTACAAACACTTTTGAAAATTCAATGAGACTTATGTTCTTGATTATGAGTTCGTAGATGGCTAATGACCACTGTAGACGGATATTGGTCTATTCGTGACTTTCTAGCTACTCTCCTCTGGTGAGCTGCTGCATTTCTCCTCTTTTCACAAGATGATGCGCTCTTTTTTATTGTAGAACGCAATGTAGATCTACTATGTGCAAGTTCTTCCCATGTATCTTGGTCTATTTCAAATGCTTTCAGTGAGGTCTTTAAGGAGTACTTGTTTCGCTTTTTTTGAAATCGTGCCCCCTTCTCCAGCTCACCATAGAGAAGTATCTTTGGCAGACGATGGTCTGGCATACGCACCAAATGACCTTCCCAACGAATCTGTGTCTACATCAGGATAGTGTCAATGCTGAGGATACCAGCTCTATTAAGGACAGCGGTATCTGGAATCTCTCCCTTATCATTCATTTCACAGCTGTTCTGCTGCGATTGGAAGAACAGCCATCTGTAGGCATACATGTGGGCAGGCACCTTATACATCATAGCATATTCTTCAGGAACGCCCGGAATATGAAATTCTGAGGCAAATACATTGGCCTAGAGAAATACACGTAAACTCAAGTAGGAAGCAAGAGGATAAATTAACAATTATTGAGACTAATGGGACTTGGTTTAAGTCCGTTTCAACGGCACTGAATCGCCTTGCAGCTCGAGTAAACTGGTTTTTTTCGTACTCGACTAACCGCATCACAGAGAAATAGCAGTGGAAGCAGTGGCGTAGCGTGGATCAATGGCGCCCGGGGCGGAATCATAATTTTCAGCCCTTGTGACATTACAAAAATATGTCAGTGATTGTGAAAGACTGGACGAAAATAAATTTGCCGCCCTCCCGATGATGCCGCCCCGGGCGGTCCGCATCCCCCCCCCCCTCGCTACGCCAGTGAGTGGAAGAAAGCCCAACGAACCTGTCTACGAGTTACAAAACACAGTCAAGTTTATAGAAGAGGCATTATCAGATAACATATCCTGAACAGGATATAGCAGTTATCGAAGCCTTTCGAAACTTCGATCTTGAGCCAGTCTTCCTGCTTTTGTTACTGTCATTTTCAGGTGGTCTTTGATGTCTGGCGTCCATCTTCTTCTTGGTATGTCTCTTGCTCGTCACCATGACATCCCTTCAAGAGGAGACAACTTCACGATATAAGCACATTCCAAGCAAACGAAAGAATACCAGCTGTCCTGCTTTTCTACTTGTATGAATGAGTATGCTTCAAAAGACTGTCTTGCTACCTAAGTCGTCAGTGGATGTAGTCGGTGACAAATTATGTGCTGAAGAGTTCATTTTCGTACCTGTCCACGTGAGTATTAAGGGGAAATGAAAGAGCAGACATAATTGACAGCCAGGTCACAGTGACTAGTGGCAGTTCAATGGACAGTGCTGATATTTTGAATGCTGTCATGAAGTTGGACCAGTTGGAAGACATGAGGTGTATTGCTTCTTCCGTATCTATGGCTAGAATGAGGGACCTTGAAGTGAATCGTGGTGTTGTAAAAACACAAGCGGTATATATATAAATGAAAAGGAGAGTTATCAGCCAACACAACACTGGAAGTCAGTTCATCACTAAACCCATAACCCCCTTCAGGGTCGTAGGGGTGACAGACTGGAAACATCAACACAATATCAACATCGCCATCCTTCTCTGTTCTCGATTTCTTGTTTAAATATTACTAACGTCCAGTTCTTAGTATTATAGATGCATACTTCTTTCCCCCATCTTCTTCTTCTATCCTAAACTGTCCTCTGTAGTATAGTTTTGGAAAGGAAATTGTGCATCCTTACGAGGCCAAACAAACAAGTTTGCAACGTTTCACCACTACCATGAGATGTTCTTGTTGAGTTGCAAGATAATTTATTATGTTTCTCACGTTTATATTGGTTTATGTTCTGTATAATGGATGCGCAATATCGTCTGTAATATTTGTTTTCTTCTTCATCGTTCATTCTCAAACTCCTGCTGGATCTCCCTTGTAGCAAGACCATTGTCCTACTAGATTTCTAGCAGGATGTAGTCCAGAGAATGGAAATGTGTTGTGTCGCAGTTTTATTTGCGCAAATGGCCCGACACGTCCGTCTTCGGTGGATATTTGTTTTCAAGAGGCTGTACCCTCATCTCCATTTCCGTCGTGATTATCCAACTCACGTTCGTACAGCACATAGGCCTATATATTATTAGTGATTGATATATAAGTGGTTGAACTCCATTGCTGTTATTATCCTGCTCTTCCATATGGTATTTTATCTGGACATTGCATCTCTATTTGTTACTGCCTCCATCGCTGCTCGTGTAAGATTCTAAGTATTTAATTATAAACTGCTAGTTTCTGTCCATTCACCCAGATGTTAACATGAGTCGTGTTTTCTGCTCTGTTTGCCATTATTTTGCTTTTCTTGATGTTTATTTCCATACCATAAATTTTGTACGCTATTTTTCAAATTTGGAAGTAAGTTCTTGATGTTTTTTCTCACTGCCAACCCCAAGATCAATGTAATATGCAAACTGCAAGTTGCACAGAGGGTGGCCACCGATTTAAATTGTTGTTTGGTTGTTCTATAGTGTCTCTTACACGGTGATGTATTCCAAGAATATATTGAATGGCACTGGTGATAGCATGCAACTTTATCAGTTACCGCATGCTGAAGGGTATACCGAATATGATATCGGAGTAAATATGGACTTGTTCGGAGTGTCAATTTGATGATCTGACGACTAACTAACAGCTGTTCAAATATTTATTTTTCTTCTTCGATCAGTTTTCCATGCTCAGAAGTCTAAACAGGAAGGTGGGCTGCCTCCATGAATTTAGTTGTCAGCAGGAGGTCCTCACGTTGCCCCGCGGTTTTACATTCAGAACTGTCTCTTGTGGCCATATTTTAGTTCTCAGGTCACCGTAGAGTCTGCAAAATGTGTTCTGGAATTTGGGGACTCTTTAACATATGCATTGGTCAGTTTGAACAGCCTCTATTTTGTGGAGATACGCTTGTAGTCTACAGTGTCGTGTGCGGAACCTAAAAATTATGGTTTGCTGTGGTCTGCTCAGCTTTAGAATGGGGTCTTCTAGAAAGTTGCTGCCTGTTATTTGACTCCGTGAATGTTTGTATTTTCTTTAGATTATAATTTTTGCTTCAGTAAGTGATATTCTGTGATGGAATCATTCCTTTTTGCACCTGAAAATTTCAGTCGGTCAGCGACCTCATTTCCTGCATTTCCACAGGAAAACGGAAAACCCCGTTTACTCTAGTTGCCATGCGATTTGGTGCCGTCAGAACAGACTGGTTCAATTCCCATTGGTCTGAAGAATTTTTAATAAACTAATTCATAGGTTCTCATTGATGCTGGCGTAAAAATATCAAACATTAGGGGCAGACAGTCAAGATTTCTAGGGCGTGTGCTGAGAAGAACACAGCTTGAAAACTTAATAACCACTGGAAAGATCAAGGGGAGAAGAGATAGTGAATGACAAAGAGAAAAGTTGCTAGATGGACTAGTATTGTGGCATGGTAGAAGTTCACCAACTGAGCTTATTGACAACACAAGAGACAGAGCGTCGTGGAGAAACACGATAGCCTATGCCATTCCTCCTTATTTTAAATGGCATTGTCTGATGATCTATCTGTAAAAACATGAATCCACAATGAGCCGGCGTATTTGGTGTCTGTGATTACGTGTTTTTTCCTTCTGGGCAGTAGGGGTTTCTAGAGTTTTGCTCTCAATGCCTGTGATTTAAATTTTGCAGTATATATGCGTGTGGTGTTTCGATACTTTAATATGCTTCTAGCTCTTCCCATTCATCTGGATTGTTGCTGCTTACTTCTTCATTGCTTTTCATAAGTTTTCTTTATAGGTAATTAAAGCTTGGTCTTTTCAATGGTGTTTTTTTTTTTTTTGTTAGTTTGTTTTCTTATGCATTGGGTGATATTTCTTCTTCTTCTGCGATCAGTTTCCTATGCTCATAAGTCTATACAGGAAGGTGACCGCCTCCACGAATTCAGTCGCCAGCAGGAGGTCTCCACGTTTGCCCCACAGCTTTACCTTCAGATCTGTCTCTTGGGGCCATAATTTAGTTCTCACGTCATCAAAAAGTTCTCATCGTCTGCAGAATATTTTCTGAGTCTGGGGACCTTTTTGACATGGGCATTGGCTAGTTTAGACAGCCTTAAATTTGTGGGGATGTGCTTAATTTTTCAGTCATTATTGTGATTTTCGCATACCTTCTATCTGTTAAATTTTATAATCTTGTTGTTGCTTTCGTTGCAGTTACTACTTCTTGGTTTTCACCTTAAACTTCCTGTAATAATTCGGAGACTTGCATTTTGAATTGTGTCCAGTTTCTGAAGATTGGTATTTGCTGCTGTTGCATATGTGCTTAATCCACATTCCAGAGTTTGACGAATATGACCTACATAGACTTGTTTTATGGTTTTTATGGCAGCTTCCCAATCTGTCCCATATAGTTTTCCCATTATTTGTAGTCTGCGTGTGGTTTTTTTCTGTCTCTTTAATGTGATCCTTTTGTTAAATTTTAATCCCAGGTAGACTAGTTTGTTTTCTTTTTGGGATTGATATTGTATAGTGTGAGAGCATAATATTTTAGGTTTTGTGAAGATGGTGAAGAGTGTGATTACGGTCTTGCTTTTGTTTATTTGAGCGCCCCGGGTGTTTGCCCACTCTCCAACTATGTTTATTGCCTCCTGCATTCTAAATTTTGCAACTCCAATGTATTCTGATTGGGTCCAGATAGCAAGATCATCTGATTGGAGAACCATATGTACATATGGTATGAATAATTTTGGCAGATCATCTATATAAATTATGTAGCATGTGTTCCAATATTTGACAATTGAGAGTCCATATCACCTGGAAACCCAGAAAAATCATATTCGGTGTTTCAAAATCAGTAGTAATAATAATAATAAAATCCATAAACCATTAAGGTCATAGTGGTATCACATTCAGACATTTGATTCAGAAAGATGTCCTTGTAATTCTATTCTCTACCATTCTAATGAGTTGGGAAATTATATAATTGCATAGTTCTTGATGTTATCTAGCCATGTGTTCTTCTGTCCACCTCGTCTTCTGTAACTTTCCACCGTACTTTGAAAACCATCCTTTGTCACTGAGAAACCATCCTTTCTCACCGAGAAGCCATCCTTTGTCACCGAGAAACCATCCTTTGTCACCGAGAAATGTTTCATCGTGCCCACCGGAGATTACAAAGTTTCACGATTGTTAACAGTAGTTCTTGTTGACCAGCAAATACATTATTCTATCATGCACAAACACATCGGCCTTATGCTTCCAGTAACTAAAACTCTCGGTAAAACATTTTCTTGATCTACAGTCACCTTATGGTTAATGATTCAGATCACGTTGCCACGATTCGTTGCGTACTACGGCGTTGCTACACACGTGCGTGCCTATGTAGTGCAGACTCGCTCCGTATCATTTTCCAAGGTTACTTTCACTATTGACGATGTCTTTACGTGTAAATCCCGTAACGTCATTAACGTTATCATTTGTACACGTTGTGATATGAAATATATAGATATAATTGGGGGAAAAAAAAACTAAGTGGCCGTTTCTGCCAACATTTTAATGCCCTCAATCTCAGTATGCCTACTCCCGTCGTAATGCATTTCAGTGGTATTGATCATCGTGGTGTCCATGACATTCGGGTCACTGCAATAAGATCGTACACCACAAATGTTAGAGTTAGGTACGCCCTTGAAAATCGCTTTATATTGCAGTGTGGTACCCTTAAGTTATTTAGTCTAAATACAGATCATTAATTATTTAGATTTATGTGGCGGGGCATTTGTTGTGTTGTCATTCATGTTGTTTTCAGGCATAGTTGATTTATTTCGCTCTCATTCCACATATTTGTTAATGCACGTCTTTATGACCCTTCTTGTGTATACGCTCGTCCTTGGTCTCTGATGCTAAATATCTGCCTTCTAATGCTTTTGTGATAGTTCCTTTACTTTTTACTGTTTGCCTTGTGTTTTCTTGAAAAAGACCCTAATGTTGAAACATAAATGATATTATGGAGAGCATACCGACTATTGTACACTCTGCAATGTATGCAGATGACCTGGCTATGTGGACAGGACGGGAGGCAATATCGGTTGCAAAAAATAGTATGCAAGGGACACTGCACAAACTAGAAAGCTGGACCAAGAAAACCACACACACAATTGTCACCATATCCAACAAGGTACAGACAACAACACTAAAAATAAACAATCACTTACTCCCACTGGAGCAGAACCCAACATACCTCGGAATTACCAAATACTCTAGCATGCCATGGGTAAAACAGACAGAAAATGCTGAGAAAAGAGCCATAAACAGAATGCGCATAATGAAAAAGATAGCAGACACAAACTGGGGAGTGGACATAAAAATCTTAGGAAGGATATATACAGGTAGAGTTAGTCTAGTACTAGAGTATGGCATCGCAGCCTGGGCCACAGCATCTACAATTCAACAAAATACATAAAACCCAGAATCAAGCTGCATGTATTATCACTGCATTTGTGAAATCTACACCCATAAATACATTAGAAAAAATAACTGGCCTTCAGCCAATGGAAGATAGAAGAGACATGAAAGTAATTAAACAAGCAGAATAATACAAGAGACTCCTGAACCATCCTATGCACCAAAGAATACATGGCTATCATGGCTATGGCAGAAGCAGGCTGGGGAGGAGCAACTTCTCAGCAAACATAAAGAAACTGATACAGAAGACACCAACTCTAGGACAAACGAAACCAAGGCCCATATAACCAGTCAGTACCATCCCCCTTGGGCATACAGACTCCCAGAACTAAAAGAACAAATAGAAGGTATATATATAAGAAAGGAACTCAAACAGACTTGGAGAGAAAGCGTATCATAGAACATCGCATCGTAGTTAATTACTCACAGGATGCATGGATTCATGCCTATATAGATGCTCGGCCACAAATGCAATTGTGAATGGAGGAGGAGGAGTAGCCCTCAGACTAAAATACTGGGAAGATGTTACTCTAGGCATAGCTACAGGCAAGCTCTAAACAACTTTTAAGCTCTCAAGAAAGAACACGTGCACAGGAATATTGTACTACTAACAAATGCACTCAATGCCATAACAGCACTGAAGCTACACAGAAATACCAAACTGACTGAATTGAGGGCAGTTCTAGTTCCGGTGGATACCGTCACACTGTAACATCAAAGGGAATGAAGTTGCAGATAGACTGGCGAGAGAAGGAGGGAAGTTACCTCAAGAAGACTATCTGGTCAGTTATGAAGAAGTGAAGACTATCATTAAGGATAACTATAACAAAAAAGTGGAAAGAACACCACCCCAAATATAATACAGATAATGGGTTTTACCAACTATCTAGAAGAAACAAGGTTATCCTTGCGCCCCAGAACTGGTCACAACAAAATAAGACATCAAATTCAAAATAAATACAACTGGCCTTTGCCATAGCAGCCATGCGAATATGACAGCAGAAAATATCTTACAAGAATGTCCCCAGCATACAAACCTGAGAAACAAGACATGGCCCACCCTAACCAGCGTCGAAGAGAAACCGTAGCGGAAACTCTAAAACAGCAGCATGTATCATATAATTCGAGCTCCTAACCTGACTGAGTGATGATCGCTGAAGACGAAGAAACGTTGAAACAGACTTGTATATTGTTATCTATATTTTTAATACTCATACACTATAGTTTCACAGTCTATCCGTCCATTTTATGATGATGGACCTTGTGGTTTACGTAAGTACTATCTGATGAACTTGATATTGGCAACTTTGAAAATGAGATTACGGTAAGACTCGAGATGGCGATGGCTGCCATGGCAAGTTTGAATATGATATGGGAAAGATCAGTATATAGTAAAGATCAATCTAATCAGATCACTAGAGCTAAGTATATACTGTATACGGATGTAAAAGCTGGACACTCAATGCGATGCAGACACAGAAAGATGGATTCATTCTTTTAAAAACAAGTGTGCATGCGTTAGTTAAGAATTTGTTATAGGCCTATAGAACACAAGATAAATATATTGGCGCATCTTCAGTTTCGTCCATCGTTGTGACCTTTGTTCCTTAGAGTGTTAGATAAGTTGCGCAAATTTCGAGATTTTGGTATAGGGGTGTTAAAAGGATTATGAACGCACGATATCGATGCATTTTTAAATATAGCCTACTGTAAGAAGGACAGCTTGCATAGTACCAATAGCCTTACATAATGGCAATGAGGATATGTCATATAGAAGAACACACATCGAACTCTAGAGCCATATACCCTTACAACACAACTTTATTAGTATTATTAAAGCCTAACAACTGGTCACAATGGTTTACTGATCTTTGACAGATCTGATCGGCGCTTTTCACTGGCGAGCAAGACAAAGTACCCGCATCGATTTTTTAAAACATTAGTAGCGTAATTTTCTAGGCAATATAGATACATTAAGTAGTTTTCCATTGCTTTCTGAACGGTCCGAATGCACAATAGCATGTGGCAGGGATCGAACTGGGTACCTTGGCCGTCACAGACGACCTTGGCCATCATACGCAACGAATCCAATTGAAAATATCGCATTAGTCGTATCAGCAAAATGAGTGATGGAGACCTGTTTTTGTTGTCAGCGATAACTAGATAATGCAGGGCCTACTATTGTTACTGGTCTAACTAATAGCTAACAAATAATAAAACTAAGGTAAAAACGTTTTTAAAAAACTGGGAAATAGAAAACAAAGGAACAAGGAGTTACGGTCCAACAGTGACTCGCAATATCGGTAATATCCGGATATGGTTCGAAATTTGGAAAATTAAAACACTGAAAAAATGAAGTTCATATGAAGATAAATGTCTTAGAACATTCCAAAATAATGGTTGGGAAGAATTCAAGTAAAAAAAGCAAGTAAGAGAAGACACCAAACAGCAATAAGAAAACGAGGTACTTATATTGGACATGTACTGTGAATGAAAACAGACTGCCGGTACAACAAGCATTGAAATGAAACCAGATGACAAAAGAAAAAAAAAAGTAAGACCAAGAGAGACTTTCCAGAACGACAACCAAAATGGGTATGACTGGGAATTTAGCATCACATTTCTCGAACTAGAGAGCACTGGTTTCTGTCCTGTGCGCCGGTATTCGGCTCTGAAGGAACATAGTGAGGACAACGTTCTGTAACTGATACGTCATATTGAAGGGAGAAAATGAAGGATTGATCTTTTTAAAAAAATACAAATAGGGCAGTGATAAATATCCTCCAACTCAGTAGCTTTGTAATTATTACTGAATTTTCAGGTCTTCATTAATTTGGTGCACAAATACAGGCTCAACGACACCTTTTTATTTTAGAAATTGTCTCAACCTTAAACCTACTTCCTCCTCTAGGTAATCACTAACTTCCTCTTCCCCTTCCTCACAGAAGCACAGTGTTGCCAACTAGAATTTTTATTTTTAAAACTTAATAAATAATAATATTATTCGGAAAATATTACCATTTTTTCCCCATCCAAATAGTATACGATAGCGCATTAACTCAGTTACAATTTTAAAGACTCTTTAATGTACCAGAAAACATACATGAATGCACTGTTCAAACCGAGGTATGCAAGCGAAGAACCTGAAATCCTGGAACAAGAAGCTAGAAGCGTTATCAAGAACAATAGAATACATAAGCGGGTATTTATCAAATAACAACTTTGGGTGATAAAAACAATGGCAGAGAGTCAAAACACATGCCGCGTCTGTCGATGGATTGGAAGGCCATCATAGGCAGACGAGGCAAGTGCGTGAGAAATGTACAGGTGAAATCTAAAACCCTCAATTTGTTTGGCAAAGCAGCAGCTAAGCTAGGAAGGTTATCAACGATGAATCAAGTTCGACTGTCACCGTTGCCCAACACAACCATATAGAAGAAATTAGGTATGGGACATAAGGACACAAAGGGTGTTAATGGAAGGTCTTCATACACGAGGAATAACTTGCTAGCTGCGAAGCGCCTCGTCGGAGGAAAGAGACACAATAGGTAAACTATCAGCTTGTCTCGTGTTGTGACATATCCGCTCTGAGTAGAACGTTTCTTCAATGGAATTCAATTGCATTAAGCTGAAAGCTAAAGTCTCCTGGGTATGAAAGAGAGCGCTGAGAAACTATTCCATTACATAAAAGAAGTAAGAGCAAACCGCTTGCAATTCCTCAAAATTGGAGGGGGAGGGCCCCCTCCGGTGCTCTCCTGACCCGTTTCCACGTGGTACTAAAACCAGTTTTCAGTAACTAACAGTGTCAAACAAGGTTGCGTCCTGGCTCCGACGTTTTTCAGCATGGTGTTCTCTGCCATGTTAAATGATGCCTTCCGGAATAACAGTGCAGGAATTTGCTTTCTTTATCGAGCTGATGGAGGGCTCTTCAATCTTAGTAGATTGAAGGCCAAGACCAAAACTAAGGCGAACATTGTTCGTGACCTCTTGTTCGCCGACGATTGTGCACTAAACGCTACCAGTCTGAAAGACATGAATGAAAGCATGGACGTCTTTTTATTGGCCTGTGATGCTTTCGGTCTCACCATCAGCATAGCGAAGGCATTAGTAATGTATCAACCAGCTCCAGGTGTCTCCTACACAGAACCAGTAATCACAGTAAAGGGACAAAAACTCAATACTACCAATAAGTTTGTATATCCCGGCAGTGTCCTATCTCAAACTGATACAGCTGACGAAGATGTTGCCCTGCATATTGCTCGCGCCAGTGCGGTATTCATGAGTCTTCGTGGCAACGTCTGGATCAGGCGTGGTTTCAGTTTGACAACTAAGTTGGACGTGTACCTCGCAATCGTTCTACCAACACTGCTTTATGCTGCGTCATCCTGGACTGTCAATGCAAAACACGCCCGACAGCTTAACTCTTTTCACCTTCGGTGTCTAAGAAACCTCATGGGAGTACGTTGGCAGGATCGTGTACCAGACACCGACATCCTTCAAAAGTCCCATATGCAAAGTATTCATGCCCTCCTGATTAGGTCCCAACTCCACTGGACTGGCCACATCGTCCGTATGCCAGACAATCGTCATCCAAAGAGATTATTCTAACGGGAGCTGTGCCATGGTAAACGTTCAAGCTGCGTGCAGAAAAAAAGCGCTTCAAGGATCACATAAAATTCTCTCAAGCACTGTAGCATCGATCCTAGCTCCTGGGAGAGTACAGCCCTTGATCGCTCAGCTTGGCACACCCAGATCACTGCTGGCATCACTAAATTTGAAAAAGAAAGAACACTGCGGGAAAATTACAAGCTATTCTTGTTAACGGTTGTATGGCCCGTGGGGGGGGGGGGGGTAAGGACTGAACTGGTTATCTTTTTTTTAAATGGAATATTTGTTCAATGCTGATTTTTTTGTGTCGGTATTTTAAAAGTGTATATTGTTTATTATATAGTCTAAAGCAGGCGTTCTCAAGTGTATGCTCACGAGCACCTTGGTGCTCTTATAAGGACATGTGTTTCCATTATGGACATTTAAAAAGTGCTCGCGATTAGATGTGGATGGTGCTCGTCTGAAAAAGGTTGGTAATTATGGCTTAGAGAGGGGTTTTATAAAAATTCTTATATGGCAGATTGAGCTAAATTTTGATTTCGCTTCTTTCTGTACATGTTTGTTAATTCACCGTAATTAATTTAAATCGAGATCGAATGGGAAAAATGGTCGGCTATATTCAGCGAGTAAACATCTGTTTTTCTAGCGCACAACACCATATCCCTTCGATTTCTAATTTCAATTAATTACGGTAATATTTTTTTGAAGGACATGTACGCAAACGAAACTCTCCATTTGATCTCATGGGACAAATCCTAGATTCTGGACATATATGTGTAGCTAATCCACACTAGCTGACTTACAAAAACATTAAGTTTAAATATTCTAAAGTACTAAAATGCGAAGAGCATTCCTTTTCTTCTGGGACCAATACAATATTGAATTACAACATCCAATCCAATATTGGTGATATAGAGAGCTGATTGTTTTAGATCATCTTGCCCACCCCCCCCCTCCCCAGAACTTGTTTTGCTGAGAAGTTCATGTGGGCCAGATTGTCGTTCCGTGAGCAGCGAAACTGGGACAATTCTGAGTAGTATGTATTCTTGTGTCTGTGTTGTTGCTCCGCAGATGCAGACCGCAACCGGAGAGCATTATAACGCGACCGTCTGTAGTATAGGCTCTGTCAAGAGCCACACATTAAAATGGCAACACTGCAAAAGAATTTCACAAGACATTCCAATGGTTTAGTGCATGCGCATAAAAGTAAACAAGAGTTCAAAATGGCGATTATTGACATCTGATCTGTTGATTGTTCTAGCATATTGGACTATTTTTTGGGGCAAGTTTCTGATATAAACTTATAAATCCGTAAAGATCGCTAACACTGTTTTTTTTTTAATGTAATGTTTTCGGTTTCGCCAAGAATATAGAAACCTATTTTATTAAAGAGTGTTTGTTTGAACTGTTCGCTTGAACTGAACTGAACTGTTTGAGTTTGTTGTGTTTTGCGTTTTTCAAATTTATTAATCAAATCAATGACTCATATATTACACATAATAACACATATTTAATATAATTTAAATAAATATTACATCTTAATAATCTTTTAGTAGAATCTAGACACTCTCCCCCAGCCAATAATTAGGCATATTAAATTAATTAATTAAGCCATATTTTATGTTTGTTGTTGCCTGTCCAGCCTCTGTTCTGCAGGGTTGTGAGTGTGTGATTAGTAGTAAAAAAGTAGTTAGTTACTGTAAAATAGTAATACTGTAAATAAATAGTTAAAATACTAAATAGTACTGTGAATTGATCGATCATTCATTTAACTTAACAACGTTACATTATGATTATCACCACATGAGTAGACACCACTGATTTTTTAAATTTATATATCCACTAAGTTGGCAAAAAAAAATATTCACCACAGTGACACAGTTCTCATAACATGAGGCATTGCGTTCCTAAGATAAGTGATAATCATTCTTATATTAGGCCCATACTAGAATTTAAATCACCAGAGCCTATAAGCAAAAGTCGCTGGTTTAAGAAAGGGGTGGTACACGACAGTGCAATTTAATATGAAATGATGATGAATTTTTTTTCTTCGTTCGTTCTCAAATTCCCAATGAATCTCTGTTATAACAGGACAATGATCCTTCAGAATTTCCAGCAGTATATATAGTCCAGAGATAGGAAATACATTCACTGTTTTATCTGCAGCAATGGCCAGACACATCAGACTTTGACATCATCCATGGGAATCATTTGGCAGAAGACAAAATCAAAAAATTGAGGCAAGTCATACAGTGACATTGATGATGTTTTCACAGGTGACATCCCCCAACTTTACTTAATCAACTCCTACAACAAGCTTGGAAAGAAGACAGTGGCATTGTACTCTAAACTAGGAGTCCAGGTTCCGGTTGTTACATGGACAAATCAATGTGTGGATCCAAAAGATGCACAAAGTAGAATCAGTGTGTGAATCTAACAGAAGCACAAAGTAGAATGGACAAATCAGTGTGTGAATCCAACAGAAGCACAAAGTAGAATGGACAAATCAGTGTGTGAATACAACAGAAGCACAAATTAGAATGGACAAATCAGTGTGTGAATCCAACAGATGCACAAAGTAGAATGGACAAATCAGTGTGTGAATCCAACAGAAGCACAAAGTAGAATGGACTAATCAGTGTGTGAATCCAACAGAAGCACAAAGTAGAATGGACTAATCAGTGTGTGAATCCAACAAATGCACAAAGTAGAAAAAGACATACATTCATTTTATGTTTATTTGATCTAATTCAGCTTTATTTTTTGTCTTATAACTGAACACTTAGATTTGGAGAAGTTTACACATCATAGTCCTTGAGAAGTTAACCATGCATAACAGTCAGCAGTTGTCATTAGTGGTTGGCAACCAGAACAGTTCAAATGAAGAGAAAGATGAAGTTGCCGTTCTGAGAAGGTAAATAATTAATATTAATTGCTTATGTGTTGACAGAGCCTTAAATTGGAGCAAAGAACAGTAAGATTGACCTGGTATTCATGTCATAATTTTCTAGTATTAGAGCCTCTGTGTATATTCTTTAGATTTTCCTGTTCTGGAGAGGCCTAACATTGGAACTAGTAGTTAATTTTGCTGGATTTGTCCACTGATGGAGAGTAGAAAGATGGCGTTGAAGCCACAGAACTTGGTTCATGACTATAATTTTTCATTATTTCTTAATGAGGTTCTTGGTTTCAGCTAGACTGCATCTGATAATAATGATGGGCTGATGTGCATCCAAGACTGACGAGTGAATTATGTCCAGAGTGTGAAATGTTAATGACCCTCTACATTTCTGGAGCGTTGTCAGTAACTGAAGTATGGTATCAAGTGCTAGTGTGTTGCCAGGGCTCAAAAGGGGAGCAAAGAATAATGACATTGTTACCTTTCACACATGTCGTAAAAGGTGACTAAGAAAATTTTGAGTGGGGTGTTGGTAGTTCCATTCCATAGAGGGTCGAAGGGACCCTGAAGTGTAATATACCAGGCCAGAACGTGTAGATATTGCAGCTAAGCTGTATATCATGACACAACTCATTATGTTTTCTGGACTACATTCTGTCAATCTTCAGAAGTTTGAGAATAAATGCAGAAGAGGAGGAAGTTGCTAGTGTTCAGTCAACACAGAGAAGCTATGGGGGGATTAGACACACAGTACAATGTAGTTACATGTTTGGTTTATTAGAGTCAGTAGTCCTGGGAGAACTGACTGAGAACAGGATACAGCCGTATGTATAAAATAACACACTGAATCGGTATCAGAAACTCTGTGGCTTGTATCTGCGTAGAAGAAATACATCTTCTAGAACACATTACAGAATTGTTCCAGTTTCGCTGTTCACAGAACAACATTCTGGCCCACAGGAGCTTTTCTGTAAAACAAGTTGTGGGGATGGATCTAAAACAAACTATTCTATACATGATCAATATTGGACTGGATTTTGTAACAAGTGATCGCAGAAGAAGAAGAAGTCCTATGAGTTAACAGGTGCATGCTTTATCGTTGGAAAGTCAAATTGTGTCCTGTGGGTCTAAAGTGAGTTGTAATTCATGTCAGGTAGTTGATGTTGTGGCAAGTGATTTTACAGGGAGACTCAAGACTTTCCTCTCATTAGTCTACCACCTTCCACACTCTGTATTTCAGTATTTAGTGGATGCTCCCTATCAGAGCTGATTTGGAGATACGCTCATGCTTGGCATATCTGTAATCTATTTTCAGTAGTTGGACAGTCGAGTAAGAATCACATTGCTTGTACAAATATGTCTCTCGTGCACCCAGAATGATATGAAGGTAAACATCACACAACAGTGCAGGGAATCGGGGTGATAACCATGGAGATCACAACTGGCAAATTAATAGAAACAGTTGTTGCATGGAAATTGCCTTGTGATCTAGAGAGTAACAGGTTGTTACCACCAACACTTGGTGGGTATCATCTAGAGTGTAACAAGTTGTTACCACCAACACTCGGTGGGTATCATCTAGAGTGTAACAAGTTGTTACCACCAACACTTGGTGGGTATCATCTAGAGTGTAACAAGTTGTTACCACCAACACTCGGTGGATATCATCTAGAGTATAACAAGTTGTTACCACCAACACTCGGTGGGTATCATCTAGAGTGTAACAAGTTGTTACCACCAACACTTGATGGGTATCATCTAGAGTGTAACACGTTACCACCAACACTCGGTGGGTATCATCTAGAGTGTAACAAGTTGTTACCACAAACACTTAGTGGGTATCATCTAGAGAGTAACAAGTTGTTACCACCAACACTTAGTGGGTATCATCTAGAGTGTAACAAGTTGTTACCACCAACACTCGGTGGGTATCATCTAGAGTGTAACAAGTTGTTACCACCAACACTCGGTGGGTATCATCTAGAGTATCATCCAGAGTTGCTATTTGACCAATGCCTTATTAGTAACTCCAGAACATCGATTGGGTGAGTGGACAGAAAAAAACTAGGAAGGCACTTTCGATGCAGATTTCCACATAGAGTGTGGCCAGCTCAACATTTTGAAGGCCAGATAAAGTTTAGTTTAGAGGAACAATTTGCATTTTTAGCTGAGTGAAATTTCATATAAACATAATGAGAAGATAGGGCATATGTGAGGTAGTAAGCAGTGGAAGTCACTGCTATAACAGCACATTAGTTGGTAAAATCATGAGTAGATAGGTCTTAAACATCTGGGAGAAATTTTCTATAAGACTTGTCAGTATCGTTAGAGTTACGGTCAGATATCTTAGATTGAGTGAGTGCTAGCCTGCAAGATATCTTAGAATGAGTAAGTACTAACCTGCAAAATATTTTATACAGAATAAGTGAGTGCTAGCCTGCAAGATATCTTAGACAGAATGAGTGAGTGCTAGACTGCAAGATATCTTAGACAGAATGAGTGAGTGCTAGCCTGCAAGATTATTTAGACAGAATGAGTGAGTGCTAGCCTGCAAGATATCTTAGACAGAATGAGTGAGTGCTAGCCTGCAAGATATTTTAGACAGAATGAGTGAGTGCTAGCCTGCAAGATATCTTAGACAGAATGAGTGATTGCTAGCCTGCAAGATATCTTAGACAGAATGAGTGAGTGCTAGCCTGCAAGATTATTTAGACAGAATGAGTGAGTGCTAGCCTGCAAGATATCTTAGACAGAATGAGTGAGTGCTAGACTGCAAGATATCTTAGACAGAATGAGTGAGTGCTAGCCTGCAAGATTATTTAGACAGAATGAGTGAGTGCTAGACTGCAAGATATCTTAGACAGAATGAGTGAGTGCTAGCCTGCAAGATTATTTAGACAGAATGAGTGAGTACTAGCCTGCAAGATATCTTAGAATGAGTGAGTGCTAGACTGCAAGATATCTTAGACAGAATGAGTGAGTGCTAGCCTGCAAGATATTTTAGACAGAATGAGTGAGTGCTAGCCTGCAAGATATCTTAGACAGAATGAGTGAGTGCTAGACTGCAAGATATCTTAGACAGAATGAGTGAGTGCTAGCCTGCAAGATATCTTAGACAGAATGAGTGATTGCTAGCCTGCAAGATATCTTAGACAGAATGAGTGATTGCTAGCCTGCAAGATATCTTAGACAGAATGAGTGATTGCTAGCCTGCAAGATTTAGTTATATCATCATTCGCTCTTGCTACCAAAGATTTACAGAAAACCAAATAGTATTTGTTGATGTGTGTCTTATTACTAGTAGTATGAATGTAGTGTGGCGGCGTGGTACAGGAAAGCATCTGTGATGGCCAAGGTACAGGGTTCAAATCCTGCAACAGGCAATTGTGCATCTTGATCATTCAGAAAGTAATGGCAAACTGCTGAAATATTTATATTGCCTAGAAAATCATTACAGCCAAAAAATCCTAGGTGATGACTGTCCTGAATAGGATATGCTATCAAAATTATTTTAAAAAAAAATGAATGTAGTGATGTCAGTGGTGGGGTTTCTCAATGTCTACGATAAGATGTGACTAAGGAGAATCAGAAGGGGTAGGGGAGTTCCAAATGAAGAGAAAGATGAAGTTGTGATTCTGAGCAGGTAAGTGATTAATATTAATTAATCATGTGTTACTGGAACTTCATAGGGGAGCAAAGAACAAAGACTGCCATTTAGGTCATGAGAGGTGACAAAGTTTTAGAACTGGGGGCCAAAATGAATGGTGAATGAGAAAAATGAGAAAGATGAATGGTGAATAGTATAAACTTGCATGGTTTTGTCATGTAGTGAGGAATAATTTCCTTCTCAAGAATGTCCCGCTGGGACAATTGAGGAAGGGAGGAGAAAGAAAAGTATGGATTGATAATATCAAAGATTTGTCCGAATTAAGATTCTCCATACTCATCCAAAAGTTGCTTCATGTGTGTTTCCAGGGAACAAATGAGAGCAAAGATTATAAATAGTGTAAATAATTATTGACACTGTTTCTTGCCATGTATATCATAAGAGGAGAGTAGGATGGTTGGAGAGGGGAAGGAGGTATAGTTGGCTGATTGAATTCTTGTCCCATATCTAAATGTAACCTGAAAATTTTGATGGCCGAGTGTGTTAGGAAGAAAATTGTAATGGCCGAGTGTGTTAGAAAGAAAGGTACAGATATTGCATCCAATATGTATACCATGACACATGGTTCAATTCTCTGGAGTACATCCTGCCAGTCTGATGGAGTTTGACAATGAATACAACAGTAGAGAAAGAATACATCATTCACAAAGCTGTCTATTTTTGTGTCTATCAATCCATCATTTTATTTCTATCTGTCTGTCCATACACCGACCTATTCATCAAGCCATCATTTATCCATCTATATATCAATCCATGAATATGTCTGTCTATTTATCTGTCTACCTCCTGTCTATATACCGTACATTGAACCATTCATCAATTCAACCATCCATCCAATCATCCATCCATCTATCTTTGAGCTCCTTTCAAGATATCAGTCATCATGAAACTTCATCCATCTAGTCTTATCTGTTGCCATTGCTTCCAGTATTTTCCATGTCCTGCCCATCCTTTTTTGTATCTAACTCTCTAAGGTAAAATAACATACAATTGGTTTTTATTTTATTGCAGTAATGGTGCACTCAGACCACAAATTGCGCGGAGTAATTCAGCACCACAAGCACAAAACAGGTTTGGAACAAACAGACAGAACCTCCAGTATCAATTGAGTCCAAACAGTAGGTCATCTGGCAATAAGAAGAAGTATTTCCAAGCAGAGGAACAATATATCCCCACCCTATCTGATGGTTTTATCCATGTCAACCATCAACAGGCTGCCCATCCAGCAGCTACTGTTTTATCTGCTCACGAACTCATAAGACACCCCTCAGGGGTTGGCTACTCTAACAACTCTCCATCATCTTCAATACCCTTCTGTGACAGAAACCATTTTCAATCTACAGCTAAAGATGTCTGTGTTAAAACTTCTTTTGTCCGCAGTCAAATTTCAAACCCAAATGATGTTTGGCAGCGTAGGGAAATGTTTGATGAATCTAATCAGTTAGATTTAGAAGATTCTAGAAATCATTTGGGTGAAACAGATAATCCTCATGAACAAATAGACATTCCAACACCAAGTTCAAGCAAATATAATCAAACCAGCTATCCCAGGAAAAATTCTGTGGCTACTGCATCTGAAGGATATTCATCAAATCAAACTATGACCAATGGAGAATACATAACGATGAATGGAAAAGAGTCACAATTAGGGATGTTATCACCTCAAACAACAAGTTCTCACTCATCAAGGTATGACATATTTCTATGCAATTTGTTCTATTATTAGTTTTTGGACAGTTTTGTGTGTCTTGTTTATATTATTTTTTTAGACAATTTGTTTTAGTGTTAGTTTTTTTGACAGTTTTGTGTCTGTTTATATAATTTTTAAACAATTTATTTGCCAGTTTTGTGAAATTGTTGCTATTTTCAGCATTTTAAGAATTTTGTGTTTCTGATTTTTACCGGGTAAATGATTTTCAGATTTTTTTCCTGATGTGCTTAGCCTTTTGCATTTTTTTTCCTGATGTGCTTAGCCTTTTGCATAATGCATTAAAATTACACAAATTTCCCCTGTAGCTGAATTCTTTTGTGACAATTTGCATTATTTTTGGTGTGTTTGAAAAATGTAATTCCTTTTTTGTTTTTAGAGATTTAAAAATATTTTTAAAAAATGTATATAAATAATTGATTACAGAATGTATTGATGTAAGTTTTGTTGGTACATGTATGATATGTGACATGCGAGAATCTGGTGAAGATAAAAAGAAGGGAAACAAATGGAAATTTTTAAAAATAATGACTCACTTCAACTTTCCAATGTGTGGCATACCTAATACACATTCCTCTTCTTATCTAGGCCTATTGTATTTATGTTGTTTCATTAAATCATGTTGATTTATTATACAGGATGTTCCTCATCTTCTGGAATGCTGCTTTTGCCTGTGCTGTTCGACTGTTTATCTCATTGATGCATCTACCATCTGAAGTAATACTTGTGCCTAAATATTTAAATTTGTCTACTTGTTTAAGAACTGTCCCGTTGACCTTGATGTTACATTTAGGAGGGTTAGATGTTTTAGATGTAACCATTACCTCTATTTTCTTGGTGTTCAAGCTGAGACATTTGTTTGCGCTTGCTTCTACTATAGTTGTAATCAGTTGTTGTAGTTCTTTTTCCCTCTTTGCTACCAGAACCATGTTGTCAGCATATCTCAGGTTATTCACATTATACTGACCAATTTCTGATGTTTATTCCTGGCATATTTTCTATAGATCTAAAAATCATTTCACTGTATAAGTTAAACAGATCAGGTGATAGCACACACCCTTGTCTAACTCCTTGTTTTATTGGATGAAATTTCCCTATTTGGTTGTTGATTTTGATTGCTGCTGTGTGTTGCCAATGTATGTTCTCTATTATTCTGCAGTCTTTACTATCAATGTTGATATCCTTTACCATACTGATTATTTCCTTATGTTTCATTTTGTCAAAAGCTTTCGTATAGTCTATGAAGCACAGAAATAGATCTGTCTTCACTTCAATTGATCTTTCTATCTACATTCTAATGATATAGATGGCATTATTTGTCCCTTTTCCCGTTACAAAACTGTTTTGTGCTTCACCGTTTTCTGGCCTTAGTTTCCTTCTTACCCTCATCATGCTGATTCTAAGTAAAATTTTAGTCATAATACACATTAAACTTATGGTGTGATGGTCATCACATTCAATAGCTCCCGGTTTTTTAGGTAATGTTATGAATATGGATTTTAATAAATCTTCTGGTAAATAACCAGTGTTGTAAAGATCATTTAATAGCTTTGTTATTACTTTGGTGCCAAAATCACCTATTGCATCAAAGTCTTCCATTGTTATATTATCTTGTCCAGGTGACTTTCCCTTTTTCATTTATTGAATTGTTAGTTCTACCTCCGATTTTAGTATAGGTGGGCCTTCATATGTATTCTGACTCGTTGGGTTAGGTCTATTGTTATCGTATAATTCTATAATATATTTTGTCCATCTTTGCATTATAGGTTCCTGTCTCATTAAAACTGATCCGTCCTTAGATTTCAGACAACTGACGGATGCTGTTGATCTTTTGTAAATAAGTACATTTATCCTT
Organism: Meghimatium bilineatum; assembly: GCA_034231615.1. Lineage (NCBI taxonomy): Eukaryota > Metazoa > Mollusca > Gastropoda > Stylommatophora > Philomycidae > Meghimatium > Meghimatium bilineatum. Next base: position 20,336,152 of record CM067319.1, on the reverse strand, counting down.
CTGTGCCTATTTTTCATGTCAATTTTGTGTTCATGTTCTATTTATTGACAGTTTAGATTTAACCACTTTTCCTTTTCCTCTGGACATTTGTTATCTATTTCTTTATGAATTTTTGTATATTTTACTTTATCTTGTTTATGTTTTCTTCTTTTTTCCATCAATTCTAATATTTCATCCGTCATCCATTTTTCTTCGCTTTTGGCTTGATCTTTGGTATTAGCTTCGAAGAAGTTTGTTGTAGTGATTTCCTTTAGCATAGACCACTGTTCATCAATACTCTACATTTTCTTGATGGCGTATATCTTTATATCTATTTTGGCTTATAATACTGTAGCTTAAAATGATAATTCCCATGAATCTCTGATAAAATATACTTGTAAAATGGACATCATGACACAAGATCTAACGAAAGATCTCTTGAGCACAAGATAAGTGGCTTTAGCCACTATTCTAAGGAGATTCTGAGCATCAGAAGAATTCTGGGAAAATAAAGGCTACTGACCACCTGCATGCTACCTGCTTGGTTCTCTAGTTCAGAGAGAAAAGAATAGGGCAACTGTTTTCTTTCCAGGCATGTCATAGGAGGTGACTGCAGAAATTTCAGGTGATAGGATGACAACCATTTAACATATGAAAAAGATAGCATTGATACAGAAACTACAATTAGCAGCCCTATGTTCCACAGGGAACTGGAAGGAACGAAGGATAAAAATTACTGATGCTGGCTGTCAGCTGATAACAGCTTCCCCAGACTGCCGTTCGGTACACAATAATACCAGACTATTGCCGTTTTCCTGATATGTCTCAATGATTTGAAATGGAATATTACTTGTACAATTTCTAGCCTATTTCTCCTCTTCTTCTTCATTTGTTCTGAAATACCATCAGATTAACAGGATATAGTCCGGAGAATAGAATGCATTGTGTCGTGGTTTACAGCTCCGTTGAGATATCTGTCCCTTTCGGCCTGACACATACAACTTCAGCTTGGCCTCTGGGACACTCTGATCCTACATAGGATGGAGCAGCCAACTCTGCCCCATAATCTCAGTCATCTCTTATGACATGCATGTAAGGTACACAGTGTTGGTATTCTATGCTTCTCTTTCTGACCTCAGCTACACCTGGGAGTAACCTATTTTTATTTCTTCTAATTTTTTTTGTCAGTATGGATAGTGATGTTGATCGGCAAGATGTAACTATCAGAAGACACCAGAACTACCCAAGCAAGCAAGTGCACTCAGACATGATCTTGACAGGCGACTCACAGAGAAAATTGTTGTTAGCTAATGTCAAGGAGAAAGGCTATGCAAGGCTCCAAGAAGAACTGATGAAAGCACACAAGGTTAATTTCAGTTAGCAGTATTATTTTAAAAAATTTGATTCATGATTAGTGTGATGTTTGTGATTCTAGTTTTAGAATTGATATATTCTGTATTCTGTCATCTCCGGAACATCTATAAATTGCGCATTTACGTCACAGAATTCCAGTGTGACATCCAATCAAAAACAATATGTGTTGTGACATTATTCAAAGCAGACAACATTTGTGCATACTTCTTCTTCAGCATTCTCACTGAATCTCTCTTGTAGCAGGACAATGGTCCTATTTTTTAAATTTGTGTATACAAATGTTATTGATGTTCTAACAGGTAAACTTCTGTATCGGCTTGTGGTTAAAGTTATCTAAAAATACATTACATTTAAAATATACATATACTTTGCTATAAATGATGAATAAAGATGATCCAATCGCAAGAAAGCGTTAAAAAAAAACAAAAGAGAGACAGACTAGATGGTTGAGTCATCAAAGTAAAGTCACTCGCTCGGATTCGTACCGCAAATGCTGCAGAGCATAGGCATAGAATTGAAAGAGAAATTGAAAACTAATCAAGAAACCCATCAACAAAGGCAAACATGACTTTCTAAGGATGCTGATTTGCATCGAAGTTGAGTTAAGCTAGAATCACTAGCGCGAAACTTATGATAAAATCGATCAATTTTTTCGTCAACACAAAAGACTAGCACAGTTGTATCAGTTAATGCATGATATTGAAATAAGAGAGATTCAGAATGCTGCTCAAACTGAAAGAGAAATGTTAATATTAAACATGGTCTTCAAGCACGATCGGCAATCTGATCAACGTGGCTATAATGAACCAACATCTAACGAGGTTTCAATGGTTTTCATCAAAGAAGATGGAGAATCACCATTTCACCACAACATTCACATTTATTTATTCATAAAATGTTGGTTATGGACTGTATTTGATAATTGGTTATGGACTGTATGATGTCATACTCGCTTTTGTTCCTATACGATGAGCCGGGTTGGCAATATGAAGCATGTCAGGGTAAGCAACCCAATAAATTTCATCCCGATGGGATCCAAATGAATCTGGTAGGTACTATAAAAGGTAAAATTTGTGTATGTGTTACCAGTGATTGCAGGATTACCCTGTTTGAAGTTTCGGTAGTTAGTGAAGTACAGCTGAGAACACAATGTAATGCAAGTTTTGATACACACTAGATAATACAAAAATTAAAGTTTCAACCAAAAGGTCTTTACCAAGAATACAACATCACACACAATTAGTAAAATATGGCACTGCATATTATCGCAGCATGATACTAAGTGAATATACAAATGCCAAAAGGGGATGATTGATTAATGGTGAGAAAAAAACTAAAGGGACAGAGACGGAATAAAATGAAGGGCAAATTAACAAGAACACAACAAAATCTACATGTAGGAATGATGAGTATTAAGAGAAAAAGGCAGTAAGAGTCAAAAAATTGTTGGATATACAAGTTATCAAGTTCATACAGTCTGGTAATCCGAGGGATGCGATCAGTCACCTGAATATCCTGGTCACTTAGATGGCGTCACTGAAGTTATCAGCAATAGCAGCCCTAGATCTGTGATTAATATCATGCAGATGTTGACATAATTGATGTCCAGTTCTCAGTAAATCATGTTGCACTGTTTGCAGATGATGTCATAGATAATGTTGTTGGACACAATATATTTGAGGATGAAGGTGGCTTTGGAGAATTTATAGAACTGGTCTGTGTGGCATAGGCATGTAGTGAGACACTGTGGGTGGGTACTGGGATGGATGCTGCAAAACAAGACATAATTCAATAACAAATGATTTGGGCGGTGTAGCGATCAAGTGTAGGTAGAGCATTCTAATCCAGTAAGGAATTCTATGGGGAAGAGGGGGGGGTGTACTTAAACAGAAACAGTCCAATTTCCCCAAAGTGGGTTGGTACTAGTCTTCATGGTGTGGAGAAGTCAGGTATCCATACTCATTTTTGTATTGTCATGCTGTGCTACATATGACCAATGTATACAGAAAGAAAGTAACATGGCTTGTCATAAGAAATGACTGCGGAGGGTTGAGTATTGGGTTGACCACCCAGTCCTGTATATTGTTATAGACTCAAAAGGGGATCTTTGTGGCATAGTGCTTAAGCCATTAACTTTGTGCTAAAAGGTCACATGTTTGATGCCAGATCAGGGCATTTTGTTTACAAGTGCATTCTTTTCAGAGATCCCTGGGGATTATCACTTGAAGCTACGGAGTTGCATGTTGTGAGTGGTACTCTTGGCAGGTGAATGTTGCTTTGTTGTAAGGAATAGAGTACATATTGGGAAACCAGAGTACAATGTAGTCAATCTTCTATGCTGTTTTGAATAATTCATAAATGCCATCCTTAAGCCAAATGTTCCACATCATAATCTTTCATCATTTACAACCTTGATTAATCTTTATCATTTACAATAATCCTGAGTTATCCTTACATTTACAACATTCATCAATCATTTTTATTACCAGAATGATTGCACATCCATTATACAGAACACAAAACCAACATATACATGAGAAACAAATTAAAACTCTTGCAGGTCAACAAGATCATCTCATGGCAGTGATGAAACATCACACATTTGTGTGGTTTAGCCTTGTAATGAGGCACGATTCCCTTTCCAAAACTGTCCTACAAGAAATGGTTGAGGGTGGAAGAAGAAAAGGAGGAAAAAGGAAAGTATGGATTGATAATATTAAGGATTGGACAGGATTAAGATTCTCCACACTTAAGCAAGGAACAGAGATGCCTGGCATAATTTTTCTGTTGATGTTTCCAGAATGGCACCACCACCAACACGACTGAAGAGTTATGGGTTTGATGATGATTTATAACCAGATGATTTATATTTTGTGTTTTATCTCAGGCTCTGGAACTCAAGGATGAAGAAGTTGATGAACTCAGAGGAATAAGAGAACGGTTAATGAAAGAAGTGAGTGACTTCACGGCATCCTTGTTTGAGGTAAGAGTAGTATTTGTAGTGTTTCTGGAATGTAATTCTGAATGACAGCTAATGAATGAGACATTGTTAGATGATAATGATGATGTAATCACATTACCTGTTGAGTAGGTAGCTCTTGACAGCCCATAGCTTTCTGACAGAAGTACAAGTCCTCCTCAGTTGAGTAACAGAAGTAACATCTTACCTCATGTAAGGTTTGTTGTTTCAAAGATGGATGTGTAAGGGGTGTTTATTGATGTCTGCTTATAAATGCAGAACAGGAATAATCTAGTGTGACAGCATTCCAAGATCATTACATCCTGCCAGGAGTATAGCATACATTTGATTCTTGATTAGAAACTGGCCTCACAGCATGTGGGGCATTCCCATAAATGCTCCGCCCTCTGTTCCAGCAGCCATAAGACTTGATGGTGTTTAGAATCTAATGCTGCCGAAACAAATGTTGACATCAGGGCACAACTCTGGCCCTTGCGACATGTGTCTTTGTTCTGCCCACCCACACCGTGCCTGTAACTAGTTCAAGCACAACGTCGGCCTGTCGGATCAACATGGTAATTGTTATCAAAGGTTACCACTACGGCTATGTAAGCGTACACTTCTTGACTATCTCATCATTCTTCTGTCAGATCTGTTGACAACCCAAAGTAGTGATGGTACATTTAGCATTCCCTGCCATCTAGAAGTCTGCCACAAAAGGACAAAGGTGCAGTGTCCGCTAGCCTTCATCTCTTTGTCATCTATGGTGGAGCGACTTCCTCCTGGACTTCTAGTTCAGGGTGCAAAAGATAGAACCACTGTCTTCTTTATGGGGCTGTCATAGGACTAAGGAAAGTGGGGATGGGTTGACAACCTGTCACCTGTAATAAAATAATAATTGTCACTGGATGTCATGTCTGGATATCTTACATTGTTAGATAACTTGGCAACTGATGAAGAATTCAGACATTTAGATTGCCATAAAAATATTTTGTCAAATTTATCCCAGATAAAAATGTTGTGGGAAATGACATAACTTTTTCAAGGTTAATTGCGGAAACCCACTAAGAGACAAAAGAGTGATAACAATTACATTTTCTGTTTCTGCATAGATTGAGGACAAATACATTGCCGTTTAATGTGGCATTTTTTCATAGTTGTTCTACCCACATCATCAGAACATCCAAGAAGTCTTTTCCAGTTGACAAGAATTTTGTGCGTCTCATGTTGACCAGTTCATCACACATCAACATTGTTACAAATTGGATCCCTGGACAATCAAATACACATAACAATGACAAACAATGAAAGTATTTTTCATCTGATTAGAGGGTATTGGTACGAAAAAATACAAATAACAGTATACAAGACACTTTCAAAGTTTCAACTTTAAGGTCTTTTTCAAGAACATACAAGACAAACATGGAATAAACAGTAAAAACATTAGATAGTAGACATTGAACAGCAGAGACATAAACCCTAATAATAACAGTAACCATCTTGCAAGAGAAAATCAAAATTACCATCTTCTGACTTCAAACTCAGCACTTATCACTTAGTAAACACATGAACACAATCCAACCACATCACACTCCAGAGTGCCAGCTATTTCAATACCATCATGCAACTGTTGATCACTATCTCTTAACGTGTAAAACGCTGGAGGATATCATGAAGTGTCTTCATCCTCCACAAACAGACAAATGGAATACACTATATGTAACAAAGCAACAACTGACAAATCCCCACATCAACACTCATTTCTGGCAATGCTGCATTTCAAGCCAAGTTCCTGTACTCTGGACATGAAAAAGGAATCATCACCCGTATTCATTTCATTTGTTCATGTTGTTTCTTGTAAGGAGTGCAAAATCCATTGTTCTACCACCAGACACAGTAGCAGTGCAAGCCAGCCGATCCGCTCGTTCATTGCCTTGAGCACCCACATGACCAGACACAAAAATGAATGTGACGCATTCCAACTTTGACCTCATGACCAGCATAGATACCGTCAAATGGTTGCATGCTGTTATGTGATCACACATTCTCATACATATTGCTGGGACATACTATCAACATGCACTGAGAGTAGAACATTGAGACATTTTGGAGTCTTATGAGTGTAAAAGAAAGCTCTAGAAAAAACCCCAAGTGCACATAGGAAAAGAGCTTCATCACTCCAATAAGGTATTTCTAGATCAATAATAATTTTTAACAGCAAGTATAAAACATGTTGATGATAAAGTAAATAATTTCTGTTTGTGAATTTCAGGAGGTCAATTCCCAACTGAATGAGGCAGCAACAAATGAACAACAAGCAAAGAAACAGTTAATGGAAGCCAATGCAAAGGTTTAGTGTCTTTGTTACATATAATGGGTAGAGCTTATATTCTTTATTGTTCTACTTTGACCCTATGATTTCATTATGCTGCAGAGTAAAGGTTGACCTCATTAAATGTACAATTGTAATGTAAGATAGCGGTATTTTTGCTGATGGCTTCAGTTCATGGTGCAGGCAAACTACATGATGTAAGTGGTGTTTTTTTCTTCTGTGTTCTTCTCAAACTCATGCCCAGTACTAAGGTCTTTAACACTTCACGCTGACCACCTTACCTCCAAATACTAAGACCTCGTACTGTGATGTCTATAACACTTCACACTGACCACTTCACCTCCAAATACTAAGACCTCGCACTGTGATGTCTCTAACACTTCACACTGACCACCTCACCTCCAAATACTAAGACCTTGTACTGTGACGTCTCTAACACTTCACACCACTGTGAAATTATATACTATTAAATATGCCCTTCACATTTATTACAGATTGAAGTATTGAGCGCAGAAGTATCCGCACTGAAAGACCTAGTATTGACATCAACTCCAAGCAGTCCAAATAAACACCTTCATCCACAAATTGACACATCATCCAAGAAAGATAAAGGAGGAAAACCATTTTGGAAAACTCATCGTCGCTCGACTAGTCATCATCAGTTTACAAAAGAGTCCAGAGAGAAAGCAGAAGCTAATGAAGGCCACTCTCTTCTAAAGGAGGTAACATATTCTAGTTATGTCATAGCCAAATAAGTATAAGTTAGTTAAACATGAATCTTCTAAAGGAGGTAAGATTCTCTGTGATAATGGTTTCTCTCAAAGGACGTCCTACTTTTATCACACAGCTACACGTACCAACTCTTGCAACTTTATTACACAGCTAGAGCTACACGTACCACCTCACTGCCACTCCCTAATAGGAAACATGTAGTATTGACATATTTTTTTTTCATGAATAATTCAAATTCACATGTAGCCAAGGTCATGTGAATAAGTCACATGGTTCACTTAAAGTCCGTTTATATTCATGACCTAGTTAAAATGGTGAACCTGTGAGAAGTATGAACAAGTACCGGAGGAATATTTTAATTAATTGACTAACATTAATGAACTAACATGTTCTATATAGATATTTCTCTCTTGTTTCAGCTGGACACTGGTGCTTTTGATGAGTTCCAGAGGTGGAGTTTACAACCAAACATGGATTTTGCCGGTCAGTTCTTTGCAAGAGTTCTGCACGAGGACATTGAACCTTGCCTCAACTTCAAAAACAAACGAGTGAGTATTTCTTTATGTACAAGTTCTAAAGCCATGTTTTAATAGCTGCTTCTACTTCACAAACATTGAGCAAGATGATGATGATGTTTTAATAGCTGCTTCTACTTCACAAACATTGAGCAAGATGATGATGATGATGATGGAAACAAAAGGTAGTATGAGTTTGTCATTCTCAATTACCTGCGCCAGGAGGTGAAATTTTGCTCTCAGTGCAGGACTAGTGTTTCTCTGACATTCTTTTTTTATGTGGAAGTGTTCCAGGGTCTTTGCAAGTCCCAGGTGACAGTTTGACTCCTTGTAGGTATATGGTGCAATGCCACAAGCTGGACAGTCTTCTATTCCAAGGAGACTTTGTCATGGCTTTCTTTCATTCTTGAGGAATGCTGCAGATAAAAAATGTTGATGCCCTTCCAGAATTCCATGTACGGGTTTCAGAAGATTTCCTTACATTGATAATCATGGGATGTGATAATTATCTACATGCACAATCACTGCGTTGCCTTCTATGACATACATGAAGTTAGTGGTGCTAATATGATTTTTTTTAGCCAGATAGTGTGGTTCTAATTTTTTTTATTTTAACATCACATCAAACATCACTTGCTTATGGTATTAATTCCAGAAGCATTGACATGATCCTGATGCAGACACTGATTCGTTGGGCAGGTCATTTGGTGCGTATGCCAGACCATCGTCTGCCAAAGATACTTCTCTATGGTGAGCTAGAGAAGGGTATACGATCTCAAGGTGGCCAAAGGAAGCGCTACAAGGACTCATTAAAGAACTCACTGAAAGCCTTTGAAATAGACCACGATACATGGGAAGAACTTGCACAAAATAGATCTACATGGCGTTCTAAAATAAAAAAGAGCGCATCATCTTGTGAAAAGAAGAGAAATGCAGCAGCTCAACAGCGGAGAGCAGCTAGAAAATCACACCAAGATCCGTCTAAAGTCGTCATTCCATGTCCGAACTGTCCAAGGACATTTACAACTCGAATAGGGCTCATTAACCATCTACGAACTCATAATCAAGGACATAACTAAAATTGAATTTTAAAAGTGGATGTAACAAATGGTCATCATCACTTGTGATGGACGAGCAACAATTCCAGAAGCTGTCAACCAGCGACGTTGGCCTGTAAAATCCAAGGACACAGTGAATGATCATTAACCTGTTGACAGATTGGACGAATGTTGCAGGTCAGGGAAACCATCTAACTCAAAGGCATGCAGAATATGTATACACTGGGCTGAAAGATGTTAATACTGCAGCTTTACTGTAAACAAGCAGTACAATGCATTCTTTCTTCAACTATTCTTCTTCTTTCATTCTCAAACTCCTGCAGATTATTAGGATTCAAGAACGGAATGAATTGTTTCTGCAATATCTACACTTTTTGGGTTAACACATCCGGCTTCAGCATGACATTTAGATCACTAATGGATGAGACAGCTAACTCAGGATTTATTCTTTAATTTTTAAAATTTTGATATCAGTTGTCACTATTTATATACTTTGAATTGCATGCCAAAATTTCCATGGCGACTCCAGTATATAAATAATGACCAACAATAATCATGACAATAATAAAAAAAATATAACTAATAAAGGTCTTATTAATTCTGTGCACAGGTCTCATACTGTCAAAGGTCACAGCTAACTCCACCCTCTCTAAATTTCCTTAGTCACCTCATAGAACATACATGGTAGTTAACATTATTATCTTTCACTCAGGCAGGTATATAAATAAAAATTGCATGCACATTCTGAAAACAAACCTGTGAATCCAATACACAGGTTCCCAACCCATTGATCGTTACCCCATTTGGGGCTGCCCGCTGAAACAGTTAACTAAAAACATAATTAATTTAGAATTGTCAGTTTTAATTGGTGTATTCAAGCTTCGATAATATGTACTTACTGTGCAAAACTGAAATCCAACAGGTAAATCAAGGAATATGATAATGAAGTATTGCTAATCACTGAAGACATACATAATAACACACGCAAACAAACGTTTCGACCAGAAGACTTTTATCAAGACAAAAATTACAACAAAATTAAAACATACAACAGAAAACAGACAGTAAGGATATAGACGTTCACATTGGCATATGTAATATGAATTATAATTACGTATTCAAGCTTCAATAATATCATAATTGTTAAATATTAAATATTGCCCATGTGTTGCTGGGGCCTAAAATGGGAATAACATCACTATTTTACCTTGCATGAATGTTGTAAGAGGCGGTTAAGAAGATTATGGGGTGAAGTTGGCTGTCCCATCCCATATATGGTCAAAGTGATCCAGAAGTCAGATGTGTCTGGCTGCAAGGCACAGATATTACAGCACAGCTGTAAACCATGATACAATGCATTACTTACTGCATCCTGCTAATTTTCAGGAATATGAGAATGAATTCTGAAAGAAGAAAGAAATAAATTAAATACAATCCATTCAAATATGAGTGGTCTTATATTTTATGTTCCCAGTGATTACACTGAAATGTTTCCAGTGGATACAACGAAATGACCCATGGTCACATACATTTCCATAATATTCCATAAGCCCTCGGGGTTGTTGAGGTGCCACTCTGGAAAGATCAACACACAAATCCTGTAATACTTCTATGTTCTCGGTTCCTTGTGTGGAGAATCTTAATCCTCTCCAGTGTTTACTATTATCAATCCATTTTTCCATACAAGACGGAAGGGCTGGGAGGCCAGCAATACACAAAGGTGCAGATACTAGAAACACTTTTGAGGGACAGACTTGAACACAAACAACACAGACATAAAGCAATTGTCATTGGTGACGGATTCATTCTACAACAATTTTACTTAAAAATGTCAACCTGCTGAACCTTCTAAAAGACAAACAGGATCATATAGTAAAAAGTATTTTTTAAATGTATCAGGATCATGGGTCATTTTACTTTTATAAAATGGGGTAATGAATCACTCTGCTGCTATAAAATGGGTCACGACTCAAGAAAAAGGTTGAAAACCTGTGATCTAGTATGACAGACAAAGCTTGAACACTGAACATTCTGCTAATCACTGGAAACACACATAACACATACAAATCAACATTTCGACCAAAAGGTCTTTATTAAGACTACTTAACACCAAGAAATGACCGGCTATTGAATGTTAATAGTGCCATTCTTGCTGGTAGTTTTTTATTGTGTATGTAGTCTTGGTTAAAGCCTTTTGGTCGAAACTTCGATTTGTGTGTGTTATTCTGTAGGAACCCAATGTTGACATAAGCCACATTTAGGTAGCCATTTGTTGTCATGGACAACAATCTTCTGTGATAATTTCCCATGATACTTTTATAATAACTATTTTATAGAGTGGTTGTCCCTGATTCTGCCGCGGTATTTGAAAGCCCTGTAGTTTATTTTAGTTTGTCTGTTCACATTTTGAAGCCACATTGTGATTTTATTATCGAAAGTGACGCCATTGTTTGTGAATTTTTCATGGATACTGATTTGGATGAAGAAGATTTTGAAGGCATTAGTGGTTAAGTACTGTAAATCAGAGTATTGGGGTTGAGGGAGTTGTTGATAATATTTAATAGTGATGTAAATGCTGACAGTTATGACGAGGAAATTGATGAGCTGGATTTTCTACATATGGATTATTTCAAAACTGTAAGTCCCTAGGGGACTTTATTTTTGTTATTTTTCTCACTGTCCATGTTGGTTGTCCACAACATAATTCTGACACACACAAACAAACAAAACTAACCATATCCAGTATCCACTTAACTCTATTGTCTCCAAATTTGAAATCAATAACTCAATAAATAAGTAAAAGCTATGCTAAAAAAGCAAACATCCATAAAAACAAAAAATCATAAAGACATTGCTAGGTCCAGGGAAAGTTTGTATAATATTTGTCTGGGTTGTTTTGGGTTATTATGTGTGTTTCCAGTGGTCAACAAATCTCATTACCTTGTTCCAGGCTTTGCCTGTTGGATTTCAGTTTTGCGAAGTGAGTACATATTATTGATCTGAATGCAAAAGGTAAAGAGAATACACCGTATTACTAATTTACATCACAGCTGTTATATTTGTACATTCCTGCCCTTCACATCTGATTTGAACTATTCTATTTATTAACTTTTTTTCAGCTCGCGGACAAATTGTTAGAAATGGTCATATCAAACTCATTATCCATCGAGCCAATTCCTGGAGACCACTCGTATCCAAGGTAAGCTGTCTGCTTATATATTTGTCATATCTACTCCAGTGGTAGAGAGGTTAGTGGGTCTAATTTAACTCTCTCAAACTTTTTAAAAGTCAAAAATCCTTTTATAGGCAGAGGTTCTAAAAACATAATAATACTGGTGATATTCATATGGAATCCCGTTATAAGAATGAATGCAAAAGTAAAATCATGCTAAACTGAAGTTAACACAAACTTTAGGTAACCATAACATGCAAGGCAATTTCTTTTATTTGCCCCATTCACATTTAATTAATGAATAGGATAGATGGAAACAATACGTTAAAGAGAATACAGTCTAACCTTCCCAGTCGGTGCTGCCAGTGGTCATTAAACCAATAATCACAAGGTACCAGCATTGTTATCCAGCTATCCCATTCATTCATTCATTTATTCAGTCAGGAAGATTGACCATTATGGTGGCATTAGCGCATCATTTGTGTCTACGAACCCGCACTAACCATGTGGTTGCATCTGTGGGTCTCACCAATGGCCCACTAGACAAACCACCCATGCAACAGAAAACCTAAGTAGATGACATGCCATTATATTGATGCTCTCTTATGGAAGCTTTGTAACATGTCATCTATACAATTATAGACCTCCTCTGAGTAGAAGGCTACTTAAATAAGCATTGCACTAAGCGAAAGCTGAAGTCTCCTGGGTATGAAAGATAACTCAGAAAAACCACCTCACTGCACATAGGAAGTAAGAGCTAATTGCTCGCAATTTCTGGTGTTCTCAAACAAACAAACAATGAACCCACACTAAGCTAGCACAGAAGTTTTGGAAAGAGCTAGAAACAATTTGTTTTAATGTTGAACTAATTTTTAGACAAACATTACATCTGTATAAAATTTAACTCGTGCAAAAGTCCTGGTGCTCGAATGTGGAACTGCGCAATTAACCTACCTGGTAGTGAATAGTAATTACTAATTATCTTGCCACAGGGTTCAGATGAAATTACAGCAGACTTCAGCAGACAGTAAAGTCTAAGCGGGAAACGATAGGATGAAAGAACGATAAGACAACTGGCACCATCGGATGTCTTTTGTATTTATGAGATCCAGAAGAATTTTAACTTCGCCCATATGTTTTACATTTAGGAAGTCTACGGTAATAAACTTGAGAGATGGTTTTGAAATTGATCTCGTCTGCTACTAAAAGTACAGTGGGCGGGGCGGGTATCAATTATGGTGGAATTTTGCTTTAAAATGCTTATGATATGTCAGAATTCAGAGAAAGTGGGGAAAAAATAACAATACCTGGCACTGTGGAATACAGCTATAAGAATAAAGGGACAAGCGACATAATGCTAAAAGGAAATTGCTGGTAACACAAACTTTAGGAAGACGCAAGGTCATTTCTTTGATTTGCAACATACCTGTACTCATAATATACAACAACAAGGATAATACACTGCGACCTGTGCCTGGAGACGTATCAAACATAAAAAAACCCACATCAGGTACTGGAGTGTTCCCCAATATTAGATTCATTCAGTGCAGTTTCAGCAACAAAGGTTGGCTAGTGATAGCATCAGACATTATGCTAAAAACAGGCCTAGTCAATTTACTGGTAAAATTTTAAGTGGTTTTTAGATTTGCCTTCAAATCGCGATGTGGAACGAAAAGGTGTAAATACAGTTTTTGTAAAACGATAGGACAGAGAAGACGCCTTTCACTATTGATTTCAACTACTCCCCCCTTCCCACACGGGTTTAATAAAATACAAGACAGCCTTAGTGGGCGAAATTCCTGGAGTGGTGTGTTTGTGCAAGACCGTCAGCAATAAAAGACCTCTGTACATAATTAATTAGAACTTCATTCATTATGTTTTTAATTATTGTTGTGACTCATTGGTCACTATTTATATACTTGGAGTTGCATGCCAAAAACAGCTAAGACTGACTAGCGAACTGCACACAAATAATCAAAAAGGCCTTTGAGGTCATGTTTACATTTCCTGTATAGAGGTCTTATAGTACTGTCACGATTAGTGCTGACCAGGCATGTCAGGATTTGTGCAGGGCCACATCTAATTCTTGGGTTCTTTATCTCCTTCACGCAGCCACTAGAATCATTTAAGGACAGATTTAGTGCAAAATAAAATGAATACCAGTACCGTCATTTGATGTAGCTGTGGCAAAGGTTGACAACGTCCAAAAAAGTTGACACCATTACAATCGCTAAGTGGGTCAAAAATTTGTGGTCGGATATTTATTCCAAAATGATCATACAATTTTTCAAAAAGCACTCTATCAGTAATGCAATGGTTGGAAGTAATGGGAGGACGCTGTCTTTGAGTACAATTTTGACAATGTACCGGTAGACGGTGAGAAGGAGACTGGTAATATATGGAACAGAGGATGAAATTCGTGAACTGTTTCAGAATTCTGTGTTTCCAACTTCGAACGATTTGAATTATTTTTTTGTACCGGTAACTCTTTTTTCTGTTACCAGTAAGCATGTTTGACTATTCTGGTTACTGTTTTTGTGATTCTACCAGAATCAATTTAAAAAAAAAATTATTTGCACATATATAAAAGTTTGCCCAGGGTTAATGTAAAACTATGATCATTGCGCAGTCCAAAGTTCACGTTTCCTATTTGTATTTACTGGTACATCGCAATGTGGAAATTACATTGAAGTTCTTCCTTTGTTTGATAGACATAGCTAGTATTTTGGACAACGAGTTGACAATTCTTGGTAGGACAACTAATCGCGACATAATGGATTTCACCTATCTGATGTTGTTTTTCCAATAGAATTTCAACTTCGAAGGATTTGAATGACTGTTTGTAGATTAGCTGGTACCAGTAAGTTTTTTAACTTTGGTACTGGTATTTGACATTATTCTGTGTTCTCGTTGTTATGTTTCTACAGCGAATTTTTTTTACAGAATTATGTTGTTCTCATTTATAAGCCGAGACCCATAAATCAATTGCAGGATATGGTACAAAAATTCCTGGCTTATAAATGGAAATATACAGTACATGTCCGATATAAGTCCATTGTTTTCTTCTTACTGTTGTAGAAACATATTGCTGTTTTGTGTCTTCTCTTAGTTGCTTATTTGAACTGAATTATTCCCAGTCAATATATTAGTTTTCTACTAAGATATTCAATGTACTTCAAACACAGCAAGTCATTTAGTGTTATGAAAGTTTTAGGCAGATGCTACCAACTGTGTCAACATACTCTGTATCCGTTAAAAGAACTAAAAATTAACTTATTGGCCATCCCATGTTAAATATGCTGAATCTATTCCACATACTCATAATGGTTGCCTACCTCAATGATCTTCTCACTGAGCCACCAAGAACAATTCATGATAGTTCTTCATGAATTCTGCAGATTAGCAGAATTTAGATCAGAGAACAGAATGTTTTGTGTCTTGGTTTACAGTTTAGTTGTGATAGCAGTGCTTTTTGGCCAGACATTTCTGACTTCAGTACTGCTTCAGGGCCAGTCAACTCCACCTCAAAACCTTTTTGATATGCATGGAAGGTAAACAGTGTTGCTATTCTTTGCTCTCCTTTTGGGACCTGGCACACATCGGCATTTATGGAATTCATTCATTAGTCATATAGGTAGGTACATTCAACAAAACAAAATTATTCATGTTCTCAGCTGAAACTATTTTGTAATGAACATCTGTTCTAAGCTGCCTTTTTTTTTTTGTTGACAGAAAATGTTGCCTTTCAGAAAGTCACAAGTTGTGTAACTACCGGATTAAGCTAGAGGGAGACGATGAGTGGTATTCAATATCACAAATGTCTCGGAACAGAGTAAGTTGATCTGTCAGCATTTGTATGTTGTTGTTACTGAACCATTTTTATTCTTCTGCAATAAGTTTTCTATGCTCAACAATCTATACAGGTTTGTGGATTGCCTTTATGAATTCATTTGTCGGAAGAAGGTCCTCATAGCTTCACTTCTACTTTTGTCTCTTGGGGTCAGTTTTTAATTCTCAGGTTGCCAAATAGTAGACATGTTTGCAGGATGTGTTTTGGAGTCTGGGGACCATTTTGACATAGGCATTGGTCAGTTTGAATAATCTTTGTTTTGTAGAGATGTGCTTCCAGTTTACAGTTTAAACATTTAAAATTTCTTTGACTCATGTCCACCTCTTCATCACAGATTCTCTGCTTTGCTCTTAAATTCCTGCCAGCTAGCAAGTAAATGTAGAATATATTACATCATGGTTTACAACTTGGCTGTGATATCTGTACCATTTGGCCTGACACATCTGACTTCAACTTTGCTTTTAGATTACTTTGATCTGTGGAGTGGAACAGTTAATTCATCCTCACACCTTCTTAGTTACCTTTTATGACATGAATTGTAGGTTACATTGTTGCTTTTCTTTTATCCTTTTTGGGTCCCAGGCAACACCCTAGCACTATAGTAGATAAGTTTGCATATTCCTATAACCCCAAGAACCATGCTGACAGTGAAATTCTACCAGATGTGCCGTTCGTGCAGGACAGGTTGAAAGGTTGGGATCAGAAAACATAAGACGCAACCTTATAAAAATCATATGCGCTGGGCTACAAGACTAACAAATCAGATGTGCTGGGCTCAGAGTATACACAGATGGGTCAGCACAGAATACAGTGAGGAATTGAGGTGCAGGTGTATATATAGAATATCCACACAAGTCTAGAGGTATGATCAGAACACCAACAAGGAAATTCTAAAATAATTATGATGCAGAAATTCAGGGATGGCAACTGAAAAACTGCTGGACTTCAATCCTGGCCTGCAGTCCATGGTATTCCTGACAGATGTGAGGTCAGTTCTTAAGCTCTCCAGTCTGGAAAACTAACAGACTTGCAAAAACTACTTAATGAACTGTCTTACCATGCAGTGGACACCTTCTCAATTTGGAATACCAGGAAATGAAAAAGCAGACCAACATGCTAAGGAAGGTGCTGCCGAAGACCAACCAGATGTACCAATCACCTACCATCAGAAAAAAACAGATGATCAAGTCAATAAGAAAGCCACAAACACCAACACAAGATGACTATAAAGCACTCCTTAAACAGAAAAACACACAGTAATGAAAGTAAGTTGTCAGATCATAGGACACGTGCCATCATATGTGATGTATGACTTGTGCTGTCAGAAGTCACATGGGGCTGATATAACATGGGGTTCGTGCATTGATGCATTGCATAGGGCTTATTTAGCTCATGTGTCTCTGACTGTGGCATTCTTGAACCTTTACATACACAAACGATGGATGTGTCGGGCCACCGGCGCAATTAAAACAGTGACACAATTTATTTCCATTCTCTGGACTACGTCCTGCAGAAATCTAGCAGAACCATTGTCCTGTGACGAGAGATCCAGTAGGAGTATGAGAATGAATGCAGAAGAAGAAGAATCTTTACATGAAAATAATTCTCCAAGACTATAATGACATGTAGCGGTAGCTTCAAGGTTTGTTCTCAAAGATCTACCACTAGCAGGATGAAATGTGGGCTATGTGTTCTCAAAGATCTACCACTAGCAGGATGAAATGTGGGGTATGTGTTCTCAAAGATCTACCACTAGCAGGATGAAGTATGTGTATCTGTTCTCAAAGATCTACCACTAGCAGGATGAAATGTGGGGTATGTGTTCTCAAAGATCTACCACTAGCAGGATGAAATGTGGGCTATGTGTTCTCAAAGATCTACCACTAGCAGGATGAAATGTGGGGTATGTGTTCTCAAAGATCTGCCAGTAGCAGGATGAAATGTGTGGTATGTGTTCTCAAAGATCTACCACTAGCAGGATGAAATGTGGGGTATGTGTTATCAAAGATCTACCACTAGCAGGATGAAATGTGGGGTATGTGTTATCAAAGATCTACCACTAGCAGGATGAAATGTGTGGTATGTGTTATCAAAGATCTACCACTAGCAGGATGAAATGTGGGGTATGTGTTATCAAAGATCTACCACTAGCAGGATGAAATGTGGGGTATGTGTTCTCAAAGATCTACCACTAGCAGGATGAAATGTGGGGTATGTGTTATCAAAGATCTACCACTAGCAGGATGAAATGTGGGGTATGTGTTATCAAAGATCTACCACTAGCAGGATGAAATACTGGGGTATGTGTTATCAAAGATCTACCACTAGCAGGATGAAATGTGGGGTATGTGTTCTCAAAGATCTACCACTAGCAGGATGAAATGTGGGGTATGTGTTCTCAAAGATCTACCACTAGTAGGATGAAATGTGTGGTATGTGTTCTCAAAGATCTGCCAGTAGCAGGATGAAATACGGGGTATGTATTCTCAAAGATTTCCATCTTTTCTCTTCTCATGATGTGTCAAAAATTGGGGACTGTCTTTATCTGATGTGGATAAGGAGCTCTCTTTTTGAATTGAATTCTTTAAAGATGTCTGCATTATGATTTTTTGTTTGTTTTGTTCTTAACATTCTTCTATAAAACCAGATCTCTGCTGCCTCTATATAATTTTTAATTATTCTGCTGATTGTCCTGAACTCACTTCCATACATCCGAATTTGTTCACTTGTGACCTTCTGTGTGAAATAGCCAATGCAATGCCCAGACTTATTAGATATCATTTATGATATACTTGAGAGATGTGACTGTCCTTGTGGTCTCTGGAACAGACTAACAGAATAATAGCAAACAATGAGTGTTAGACAATTCATTAGTTGCTTAGTTAGTGAATTTATTTAGTTAGTTAACCAGCAGATCATCATAATGATTGCATTCTGAACATCTCCATAGATGCTCAAATTTGTATTCAGTATGTCCTTCAACATGTGGTAACTGACTGTTTTGGTTTTGTGTTCATTAATAACTCTTCTTTTCTTCTTCTTCAGCGTTCATTCTCAAACTCCTGCTGGATCTCTCCTGTAGCAGTACTACTAGATCTCCAGCAGGATGCAGTCCAGAGCATGGAAATGCGTTGTGTCGCCGTTTTATTTGCGCCAATGGCCCGACACATCCATCTTCGGCGGAACTCTTCTTTTAATTCCCGTATACTGCTCATTTCTTGCAACTCTGTGCATCACTCCCAGACCCTACATTCTCGCCATAAACACAGAGGAAGAAATACAAGCTGCATCCTCCAAAACTGACCCAACTCCTTGATGTTTGCATTCAAAATATCAGTACAGCACATTGAACTACCACTTGTCATTGCGGCCATGTTCGCAAGTCTTGTTAGCTATTTCATTGCACTTAAAACTTGTGTGTCAGGCACAAAAATAAAAGTGATTATGTGTAAGTTATGAATTATGAATTGACATCATTGCATTCAGAGTAGACTCGTAAGTGTTGAGTTTCTCAGATAGTGTCAAATGGTATTCTCGCTAGTGAGTAATTATGTAATCATGTACAAGAAGCATGATCATTATATTCTTTTCTACAGATTGCTGCAGTGTGTGACTTCTATTCCTATCTACGTTACATTGTCCAGGGGTTGGTCAAGTGCTCAGGTAAGCTTCTTTTATAATTTCAATCCAAGCACATCTGGAAAAACTCAGGGCTTCTCAGGGCAAGGGAAATAACTCCACAAAATGAATTGAGTGATTGTGCAAGAAAATGAATAAAACATACGTTTTTAATCAATTTTTATAATTCAAATTGCTATTTACAGATACATTGAAGAGATGCTGATCTGTGAACATGGTTTTTGTGAATGTCCTTAAGACAGGCTTACTTGTCATGTAGCAAACAAGTAATAACCAGCTTCATTTATTTGTGTCAAATTATTTGCTGATAAATATTCAAATGAAGAGCTGCAAAGCAGTCTCCCTTATACAGCATGACAACATGATTTCCTAGTCCATCTTTCATCTGTTTATCTGATTATCCAGTAAGCACCTTAAAGTTATAGAGATGTATAGAATGAAGATCCGCAGAGCACCAAATTTTTATTACCTGGGGTTTTTCATATACCAGTAGTTCTACTGTTTGAATAGGTCTGCCTGTAAAAGCTATCATAGCTTCATCAGTACTAATGCCTTATTCGTGCTTCATTAGCATTCTGGACTTGGCTAGATCAAACAGAGGTCTAACCTTAAAAATTATGTTATGTTCATTTTGTCCTCAGGGGATGAATTTGGAGTTATCATTGGAATGAAAATATTTGTTTATACCTTCAAATATATTTCTGGACATTACACTTGATACTGCAGTCACATTCAACAGTTCATCAGTAGACCAAAACATTCTGTAGGAGGGTAACTAGTGAACCTCAAATATATAGGCTTAGTTCACATAAAGATAGACATTGATATTATTAGGTGAAACAGGTTTCTAAGAAATATCTCGTTTTTCAAAAAATTTGATACCAGCATACACGATACCAGCATACACATCAGTTTGCTCAGCATAGTGCCTCAAAAAATGATTCACGTACAAATAGGCAAAAATAGGTTTAGTCTTAATCAATAGCAGAGTAATCTGGATCAATGTCATTTGCATGTCCCGATTTCTCATGAAATTGATCAATATTGACATAGCTAATCTGTTTTGACTATATTCTTATCATTAATGGGCTAGGGCACTTGTCATCAATTATGTCTACACTACAGATTATCACTGTTTTCAACTCCCAAATCCTGAAATAATTTCTCATTAATGTTGATTCATTCTTGTTCTTTAAAATCTCATCCAAAAATTCCTTGTCAATCCTGTCTGAATATAAGTAAGTAAATTTTGACCAAGTTTTGAAGAAAATTGAAGGCTATATTTAACAATTCAGAGCTAGAAAACTACAGCTGTTAGAAATGATTTGAAGACTGCCATTTAACCTTAGGCACACAGTGTTTACAATTACGTAATTTCTCTCCTGTCTCTGGCTGTCGTGGAATTTGTTATTGAAAATGTTAAGCAATCATTGGTGGCTGTTTTGAAATCGCGATAACCTTTTTGTTGTTACAGATATTTAAATAATATTTGCACATATAAATAAAGAATTAATTTCTGCATTTATTGGTGTAGCTATGTTTGTGTGTGTGTGTGATACAAGACGTGTGAGATAGTGATAAAGACAGATTTAGGCCTATTGTATTTTTGATCGATCGAAAGCTGTTGAATATTATATATTTTACATAATGAAAACCTTTTGGAACCTCGTGGTCTATTTTATATAATCTATTTGGAGTACTTACCTCTCTAGATTTCCACTTTAAATTCAGAATAAATAATGATTTCACTGAATATACGATGAAATAAAAATATATAAAACTCGATTCACTTTCATGTCATTTCGCCTCTATGTGGATGGCTAAAGATTGTTCGGATTTCAAAATCATAATCACACTACATCTTCTGTCGCCACTTTAGTAATAGAAACAGGAAGTTAGATAACCTTATCTACTTCGAATTGCCAAAACATTCTCTCAAAAAATTACAAATCTGGTTTTTTTGTTTGGATTCGGGTTTAATGCACTGGGTGACGGATTTTGCCGTCCAAAATAAAGAAATGACACAATTTGGCCTAAATGTGTCACCCGAATTGTAAACACAGCATGCTAAAGGTTAAGCTGCCTTTACTGCTAGTCACATGAAGGTTAAATTTGGCATGTCTATTCACACATATACAGTGAAGACGAATAATTGAAATCACTGTTGATTTTGGCCATTTATAGCTGGGCTGAGAATGAATGGATAGTGTCTTGACTGGACGGAATGAATGGATAGTATCCTGACTGGACTGGGAATGAATGGATAGTGTCCTGACTGGGCTGGGAATGAATGGATAGTGTCCTGACTGGACGGAATGAATGGATAGTATCCTGACTGGACTGGGAATGAATGGATAGTATCCTGACTGGACTGGGAATGAATGGATAGTGTCCTGACTGTGCTGGGAATGAATGGATAGTGTCCTGACTGGACGGAATGAATGGATAGTATCCTGACTGGACTGGGAATGAATGGATAGTATCCTGACTGGGCTGGGAATGAATGGATAGTGTCCTGACTAGACTTGGAATGAGAGTGCTAAACTGCATCCTTTTTATCAGTTTCTTTTATATATAGTTGATAACCATACCCTCTAAGCAGGAAATTATTTCTTGAAGCATTGCATACCACTGTTAGTTAATCGTTAGATCATCATGACTTCGCTCTCCCTGAGTGTATCTGCAATTACACCTCTGTTGACAGTTCCAGTTCTATGTTGATTGACCATCATTCTTCTGCTCCCCTCTGGCGACCCCACATTTCAACCTCTGTCACAGATTATTGTTTTATTCAGTGTAGCTGTAGGATGTAATACCACAAGCTGGACAGGCTTCATTCTCTGGAAGAAACTTTGCGATAGCTTTCTTGTAATTTCTAGGCATGCTGCAGATGAAAGAAATATTGTTTGTAATATTCATTTCTTGTTTTTTTGTCCTGATGAAGACGTAGTTTAGATGTCGTTTTTGTATTTTGCCGCAACACTTCTTACATATCTCTGCTTTTTTCCCTTCATTGTTTTGTGTTGCACCTACCCTCACATCTTTGATACGTTAGCTTGTGCCCTAACACTGAAGATTTGTCCATGTACAGATGAAAGAGTTGATTCATGTTGAGTGGTCTAGGCATGGGTAGTCAGCAGAATTCATCACACTATCAGAGATTGCGGAGTGGAATAGTTGCTTCTTACAACTTGCATGACAGATGGCAACATTTCTGTAATCTATGTTTCCCTTTTGAGCATGTCAGCACACAGATGTTTATATTTAGATTGTATATAGAGTACATTCAAGAATGTCCCAAATATTAAATATGGAGGCATGGTGTGTGAGGTTCTAAAATGCACATTGAAGTGAAAGAGTAATGTGAACAGAGTCCCAGTGAAGTGAATGGAAAAAAATAAATTCTCAAAAGTTCCTATGAAGTGAATAAATTATGTATGTAAGTTCTAGAATTAGTGTGAAGTGAAGGGGTGAAGTAAGATTCTAGATTTCTGACCTGTTCAAATTTTGTTACTGATTTTTAATATGACATCCTTTCTTGCCAGATAAAGACATGTTTGCTGAACTAGTTCGGCTCAGAAACAAGATGGCGCAAGCAAGACTTGGACTTATATGAAAGATATATCAGCATGCATTGCTGATTCAGACACAGAGCAAACGTGGCGAAACATATACTTAAGCAAGACCACTAGAAGAACAAATGTTCTAATTCTTGATATATCTTCATTTTTGTTTTCTTTCCTTTTTCTATTTCTTTTGTCATTATTCTTCATTTTTTAAATTCTATGTTCCTTTGAAACAGTTTTTTCATAAAATGAAAGTTAATCATGTGAAACAAGTCTTTATCAATGAAATATTTCTTACTTATCGTATGTTTTGTTGTGTTCTTCATCAAGGCCTTTTGACCAAAACATTTTTTTTAATGTTTTCATGTGTGTTACCAGTGATTAGCAAGACTTCATTACCCTGTTCCAAATTTCACTTATCAGTGGAAGTACAGAAAAGAGTCCTTTAGTGCTAGAAAGAGCCACTCTGTTATACGGAAGTGAATCATGGAAAACAAAAATAAAGACATAGAAAGCTAGAGGCCATGGAGATGGTTCTTAAGAAGAATGCAGAGAATCCAATGGACAGCTAGAAAAGCTGATATGGATAAACTGAGGAAGACAGACTCCAAAATAAAGTTGCTAACCGTCAGAAGGAAAATAAAAAAAGTCCATATATATTGGTCATGAGAAGAGGAGGTTTTGAATACAATGTAACAACAGATAAAATTGAGAGGAGAAAGAGACAGGACATACAAGAGAGAAGATAACTAGATTTTTGATTAGATACTTGATAATTTGATGCCATGGTATCATTAGTGTCAGTAGTGGAGCTAATTCACTATGGATAGAGTATTATGAAGATCAGTCGCTGTCTATGTCACCCATCAGGACACTTGATGGTTTGTTTTGCGTTCGCTCCATTGTAACCAGCACGGATATCCGTGCGATTTCCGCCGGGAGCGTGATTACAGTGTGCCACCTTTATGCGCCTTGTAGGCCTAGCACATCCGATTTCAGCATGCCGTGACAATTCGGGTGGGCTACCCTAGCCTGTTACAGCTTCCATATCTGTCTCCAAGCACACGTGTATGTGGTGACTCTTCGCCCAGACGATTTTTGATCTCGTCTTTCTCGCACGAGGTGTTCCACTGTCTATGAACCTGCCTCATGTAATTGGGCGTACTGTGCCTGTGCCCATCGGGTACGGAACCGTTTCTCATCCGTGAGCCTGGTTCCTTAAGGGGAAGAACTCAACAGAAGAGTTGGATCCTGGCTCTTTCGCCCTCTTTCCCGAGGTGTCATTCACCGACATCGTGTACCCCTTTTCCAAGTTCGAGTCTCACGCCACGCGTTTGAGAGCAAGGCGTTCTCGAGCTGATCGGCCTTGTCCCAATATCGCCTGAGCCCATCAGGTACTGAACCCTTTCTCTCTGCAAGTGTAAGGACACATGATGATGATAATGTTCTTTTCCCACTCATCATCTTCTTCCTCATTCGTCTTTCTTCTTGATAAAGGCCTTTTGGGCAAAGCATTATTCTTTCTCTAACTTGACTATGTAAACTAAATCAATTATTCTTGCTCTAACTTGACTATGTAAACTAAATCAATTATTCTTGCTCTAACTTGACTATGTAAACTAAATCAATTATTCTTGCTCTAACTTGACCATGTTAATTAAATCAATTATTCTTGCTCTAACTTGACCATGTTAATTAAATCAATTATTCTTGCTCTAACTTGACCATGTTAATTAAATAAATTATTTTTGCTCTAACTTGACCATGTAAACTAAATCAATTATTCACAAATTTTGCACAGCAATAAATCCCTGAATAAAGGTTGCACCATTCATATTTTTGTTTAAATATAATCATATCTTTTGTTGGCTCTGTGGTAGAGCAGTAAGTGAGCTCACCTCAAAAATTTGGTGTAATTTGCACTTGATGTGAGAGACGATCATTCACATTGTACTGGTGATATGATTGGATGTATTGGTAACACCTACCAATTGAACATTATTGGAAAATCCTGTACAGAATATACTACATTTATTATTATTATTTTTATTTGAGACCTTAGTGGCTCAGTGGTTAGTGCAGAGGCTTCCTAGTCATATGAGCCAAGGTTAAATTACCAGTTAAATTGGAAATATGTTTAAATTACAGCAGAAGACCAATAATATGTACTCACTACGCACAACGAAAATTCAATAGGCAAAGCTTGGAACAGGATATTAAGTCGTGCTTCTCAGATGAATAGACCCATCACTCGCTTGAGAACCGCAATATATATAAATTTGGCATGTTTGAATCTTTCAGGACTTATGTCTGCTATTCATATGAATGATATCATGTTGGTCTGTCATTTCTCTGTTTATCTCATTTCACATGTATTTGGTGTATTTTGTATATTTTATGTTTGTGTTATTCACTTTTGACCTAGTTTCAACCCTTCTGGATTATCTCCACAGTTAGCTCTGCCATGTGAACATTCTTGCTCATCATTTTTTGTTGTGTATAAAGTTTTGATAAAGGCCTTATTATGTGTCTTTCCAGTAATTAGAAAAACTTCATGACTCTATTCCAAGCTTTGACTGTTAAGTTACATGTATCCAAGGATGACCAAACCTAAGGAAATGGGTACCAGATCTTCTTAGAAAGTAAGGCTATGGGCATGATGCCTATCACATTATCCATATGGTATTCTGTTAATCTATGCAAAATTGTGGGTCTGACACCACATTCCCAGATTGAATAAGAGAAACTATACTATTTTTTTCATATTATATTTAATCATGTCTTTTATTTTGAAATGTTGTTTGTCGCCGAAGACGGATGTGTTGGGCCATTGGCACAAATAAAACGGCAACACAACGCATTTCCATTCTCTGGACTATATTGAACTGGAAATCTTGTAGGACCATTGTCCTGTTACAAGAGAAATCCAGCGGGAGTTTGAGAATGAACGCTGAAGAAGAAGAAATGTTGTTTGCAATGTGCCATAATGCCATAACACAACTTCAAACAAATGTGTTATTTTACATTAATTGAGAACCACTGAGATGACATCATAAAACTGAGACAAGGTGTGTATCTCAGAAGTTGTATATTGGCTATGTCATAATTATCAGTCTTACAATTCATATCAGCCTCAGTCATGTAGAAAATATATTGGTTGTGTGTTATAAGCAATAGTTCCTCTAACCTGCTTGGTGGAGTGGTGAGCAGTTAAAAGAGTAATGTAACCAAGCACACATAAAGAATAAATGCCTTTTGTTTCATGTTTGCTTAACAGGACTGCCTTTTTTTTTTACAGAAAGCAAAACAAAATAAATTACAAGGGGCTGGCAAATCTGTTCTTATTTTTTTATTGATTATTTCCCTTTGCTATAATTGCCCATCGGTGATTGGAAGACGAGATATATCCACATAGGAAATCATTCCTAGGTTTGAAAGAGACGTGCCTTGGCCATATTAGGCAAACCCACCAGTTAACAACAACAGTCATTATATGTAATTTAGGAGAATTGTATGGGGAAGGAGGCTGCCAATGGGTGACACACACGTGGAGGGGTGATATTTACATGGGTGGAGCTCTCAGTGCATATCTTTGCATCTGACAACAATCTTCATGACTGTAGCAGATTTACTACATCTCAAACAAACTTGCTGTAGCAATTTGTATTTAAAACTGAGCTGGCAGTCAGTGGTGTCACAAAATTTAGGATCTGCACAAATTTTGTAAAAAGTTGGAATAGTAGACCCGTTAAGCAAACATGAACCTGCCTTTTTTAAGGTAGTAAAAACTAGTATCTGTGGACCCTCCTGTTCACGGGAAAATATTCACAACTCAGACACCGTCAGATTTGCTCATGTGAGAACACAATCTGAGGGAATATTGTTTATAAATACATAATAATTACTTAGTAATACATAAATATGTATTATACTATGAATGTTGTACGCCTGTTACAAAGGCATAGATCGGCTGCGTAAGAGATATAAGACTCAGTCACTCACATTATACACAGTGGAATCTTGTAACAACTTGGTTCTTGACCGACAAAATATGTATGTTATAACAGAAATTTGCTATATACAGTACCAATAATATATAGTAAAAATATTATTGGGGATTTAGAAAATTTCTTGTTATACAGGGAAATTTGTTATAAAAGGATATGTTATAGAGGGATTTCACTGTATTCACTGTATATATTTGTTGTTTGAGAGACATAAGGCTCAGTCAAACAATTCATATATTGGGTGTGTTTGTTTTGATCTCTTGGAATCCCCTTTTGTGCAATGGTGAGGTTTCTCTGGGGCTTTCTTTTGTGCCCAGATATTTCAAGCCTCAGTAATTTGCAATGTTTTGAGAAATAGCCTTATACTTGGGAGGGGGTGGGGTGTAAAAACAATGTGTAGATGAAATTCTGGAAGACTGTCACAAGAGGAAAGACTCACATCATCTACTAAGCATTTGCTGTTGCATTGTTGTTGGTTTGGTGGGGGGTCACAAGAGGGAAGACTTACATGCATCATTTACTAAGCATTTGCGGTTGCATGGCTGGTGGTCTGGTGGGGTCACAGGTGAGACCTCTTAGATTGTGTTACAGGCTGTGTGATATACTGGTAAGTCTTACTCATCCAAGTCATGAATTGGCTTTTTTAAAAACCAGTAATGGAAGGAGCACTGGCCCACAGAGACAGATTCCACAGAAAGAGCTGTATGGGAGCGCTGAGAAGCGGTCAAATAGAGCAGTGTTCATTAAGAAAATCAGACTTTCTGTGTGGACATGTCAAACAGCGAAAGAGAAAAAGAAGAAAAATTGACTGTGTGTTATGAGCCTCAGTCTTATAAGTTGTATATTGGCTGTGTTGTCAGCCTTAGTATTATAAGTTGTATATTGTATGTTATGAGCCTCAGTCTTATGTTGTATATTGGCTGTGTGTTATGAACCTGTTTTATAAGTTGTGTATTGGCTGTGTGTTATGAACCTGTTTTCTAAGATGTATATTGGCTGTGTGTTATGAGCCTCAGTCTTATAAGTTGTATATTAGCTGTGTGTTATGAGCCTCAGTCTTATAAGTTGTATATTGGCTGTGTGTTATGAACCTCGGTCTTGTAAGTTATAAATTGGCTGTGGTGGTGTTATGAGCCTCAGACTTGCAAATTATATGTTATGAGCTGATAACTAGGTTAATGTACTATTGTTACTGGTTTAACTAATAACAAATAATAAAACTCATTTAAATAGGAAATAACAAATAATAAAACTCATTTAAATAGGAAATAACAAAACAAAGGAACAAGAACTTTTTCCACATTACGGTCCAACTGGGACTATTATCAAGAAACAAACACAAATGAAATAAACACACAAAATCAAATATCAAATTAAAATACAGAGAGAAACTCCATCTCCATCTCACTATATTTGAAAATGCAACAAAGAGAGAAGAATATGCAGTCATGTTTGGTGACTGGCAGTATCGGTACACGCAAGCGCATACACACTATTGATAGATAAAAATAGAAATAGAATGAGGTTAAAATCTGGCATGCATTGTGGCATGCACCGATATTGCCAGTGATTAAACTTGACTGCATATTTTTTTCTATTTGTTTCCATTTATATAATATCAGAGATGAAAATGGTAAAACAATCTCTCTGTATTTTAATTTGATTTTGTGTGTTTGTTTCTCGATAAATATTCCAGTTAGACCGTAATGTAGAAAAAGTCCTTGCTACTTTGTTTTCTGTTATTTTTTACATTAGTATTTTATTTTATTCTTGATTCTTAACAGCATGCCTGGTGACAGATAGGCAGGCTGTCACGGACTAGGGAAGCCTACTACCTGAATTAAAGGCATGAAGAAAATGAATGTGCTGGACCTCGGACATCCAGACCACAAAGTGGCCAACCGAGGTGCAAATAACACAGTTTTACTGTTGAACGTGCAGCACAGCGTACTTCACGCTCCCCAGCGGAAATCACATGATATATGAGAGTGAATGAAGAAGAAGATTCTTAACAAGCGTCACAGCACTGGGGGCATTCCCATATATTCATCTAAAAGTGTATAAGCTAAGTGTCCCAGTCAGTCGCTGATTGCTCATGCTTCTGATCTGATGGTTGGTTTTCCAGCTATGTGAGAGCTGCTGTCACTGCTTCTATTTCCATTCTCATTCTCGATGTTGTAGTGAGATAAGCAGCTGAATTCTCAGTTAATTTCTTGCCATTTTGGTAGTTATATTATTTTTAGTTATTAGTTAGGCCAGTAACAATATTACCCTATCCTTATATACATATATATAACAATATTACATTATCCTAGTTACAGTTTCTTGGTTTTGTTACAGCTGCACTCTCCACCTGGTCTGATATCCTCTGACAGTTTGGTTATTTATATATGTGTTATAAGCGCAAGTCTTTTTATTTGTACGTTGTGTTTTGTCAGCCTCATTCTTGCTAGATATTGATAGCAACAGTGTTATCCTCAGGTAGGCAAGTTATATTGTGACTTTATGTTATGGTAAGTTATATATTGTTTGTGAATTTAAAATAATACTCATGAAATTTCAGTATCATAATGTTATTTTTCTAATTTAATTAATTTCTAAATTTCTCTGTTTCTGCTTATTCATTTTTCTTCTGGCTTTAAAGTGTTAGTACCACCTATAGCACGTTACTCAGTAGATTGAAGTAATAATTAAAGTGTTAGTACCACCCATAGCACGTTACTCGGTAGATTGAAGTAATAATTAAAGTGTTAGTACCACCCATAGCACATTACTCAGTAGATTGAAGTAATAATTAAAGTGTTAGTACCACCCATAGCACGTTACTCTGTAGATTGAAGTAATAATCTTCTGTGATCTCCACAAAATTCCATTTTGTAAACAAGTAGTTGCTAGAAGGGATTTGAACCCATTACCTCTTAAGCACAAAATGAACAGCTTAACCACTACTCCAGGGAGATCTCCTACTGTAGTCATGGTTTTATGTGTGTCAATGGCAGGCACATTCGATTTTGGATATGATATGTACGTACAAGTTCCATATTTACCAATTTCACTGAGTGGTGGACATTCATAGTGAAATCACTGGTAGACCAGCCTGTCCACAGCATGTTTATCAATGTTGCTCGCACAAAGCAAGCTAACCTTTTTTTGTAACCCATCTTAATTGTTCACTGTTATTTGACCAATTCTACAGCTGTCCGAGTTGCTATTGACTATACATTAAGATTCCCTCTTCTCCTGCTTATTTCTTCTCATTTTCTTCTTCTTTATTTTCTTATTCAGCTTTAAATTCTTCGAAAGAATCAGTCGGACTATCTACGCTGTCAGTGGCTGGAGTCAATTATGAAGTCTATGCTGAAGAGAGTCACCTTCATTTTTGTACCTGGATACATGGGTGTTAGGGAAATGAAAGAGCAGACAAATTTGAGAGCATGGCCACGGTGTCTAGTGGTAGTTCAATGGACCAATGCTAATATTTTTAATGCAATCAATGTGTTGGACCCATTGGAAGATGTGGAGTGTAGTTCTTCTGTGTCTATGGCTAGAATTCAGGGCTTGGGAGTGAAGCATAGTGTTACAAGAAACAAACAGCATATGGAAATCAAAGGAAGAGTTATCAACCAACACAGAACCGGAACAGTCAGTTACCACATGCTGAAGGATGTACTGAATATGAAATCAGAGCACCTATTTACGCGTCTAGAGTGCCATGATTTTTTTTAAAAACTTTTTGTCCTCTTCTAATTTTATTCTGCTTATTTTTCATCATCCATCTCTTTTTTTTCTGTCAGCTCTGTGGTAGAGTGGTTGTTGGGCTCATCTCACAGACACAAATCTTGCTCGTTTTTTTACCCATCCTGTACTAGTGATATGATTGGATGTATTACAGGTGCATGAAAACTCCACAATTGTTAAAAAGTCATGACCTAAACTGGATATGCTTTAGTATCTATTATTTTCTCTACATCCGTTCTCATCTGCTTCTGCATATCCTTTTTTTCCTTTTCTGATTCTTCTCTTGATGTTTCTATTTCTTCTGCTTTTTTAAAATTTCTGATGAATTATTCTGCTTCTTTTCAGTGTTTTTTTTTTACTTCTGCATTTTTATCTGTTATTTTTCCATCATTTTCCTCCGTCTGTGTTTCTGATCAATATTATTTTTATCTGTAGGCCTCGTAGAATAAGGTTATCCCATAGAATATAATGTCATAGTAGTGTATAGTTCTATAGACCTTGTAGTGTTGAGTCTGCATTTTGAGGAAAGGGGATCTGTTTCCTTCCTTGCTGTCATTTTCCATAAATCAATGAGTCATGTACTCAACTTGAGCTGGAAGATTGGATGATGTCTTTAAGAAATATCATTATACATTAAATAACCATCCTGAAGCAAACATTATAACCAATTATTTATAACTTTTTCCACATTACCGTCCAACTTGTGTGCAAGGACTACTTGTACATAAAAATAGCCAGTTTTTTTTTTAGTTTTATGCCTACTGAGTTTGACTGTTTGACTTAGTGCAACTGAATAGCTTAATGCTACAAGTTTGACTCAGTGTAATTGAATGGCGGTTTGTCCAGTGGGCCATTGGTGAGACCCACAGATGCAACTGCATGCGTAATTACATACAGCTTAAAAATAATGAAAACTGATGCTTAATTCAAGATGTCATGTTTGCTTTTCATTCTTCACAAACTATGAAGCAAAAATAACTCCCATCGTATCATGAATTATGTCAATGCAAGTTTTTATTACATTTTATTTTTTATTCATATTGTCATTGCATTACGTGAAGTCTTATCACTGCAGTAGATGCAACTCCTCTCTACCTCTGGTCTTTGTACTTCAATTTCTGATCCCTAGTTCATTTAGGTTGTCCTTTTTTACCATTCTTAAAACCCTACTGGATCTTTCTTGTACCAGGAAACACTCTACTAGACTTCAAACAGAATGTAGTCCAGAAAATAAAGATGCATTGTGTCGAGGTTTTATTTGCACAAATAACTCAACACGTCTGAATCCATCTGAATAGTATGTGTGCATTCAGTGTTTTACCAATTCTATTGAAGTGACTAACACATTCAAATAAAGATATTTAGAACAGGATGACTTCATGTCCTGTAACATGCTTATGTAACCCTCATTTATACTTATTTGTTTTATCACCATATTCTAGTCTAGTCCTTAATCCTTCACATACCACTACTTCAGATGCGTTCAATATCAAACTTAAGCAGATTAACGGTATGTAGTCTGGAGAACAGAATAGATTGCTATGGTTTACAGTTTAGCTGTGATATCTGCACTTTTTAGCCTGACATGAGTGTGTCTTCATGGTCACTTCGATCTGCTATTGGATGGAACAGCCATGGCTGTTGTAGGAAAAGTAATTTTTTGAAAGGCCCTGAAGATCACGCAAAAAACACCTGACCTGGACTCTAAGTCTACATACACTGTGATGGTTGCTGGAACGGAGCACTTATGGGAATGCCCCACATGCTGTGAAGCTAGTTTCTAATCAAGAACTCCATCTCATAAACCTCTTTAGTCTCCTCCTATGACAAACATGACAGGTAACTGTGTCGCTATTCATTGTTCCCCTTTTAGACCTCAACATCGCACGGACACTTCACACACTATGTTCTCTTCTAAACCTGGAGTATTAAATGTTGACCAGAGATAGCTCAAAATGACAGTCATTTTCTTTTTGAATCCGGTATCATTCTTTTCCATGATCTTTTATCGACTCTTGCCAGTTACTGTATAAATAAATATTAAATATGAAAAATGCAAGCCTACTTAGATGCCAGATGAATTGATTTCATAATTTGTATAGCCACTTAATCATGCCAGTTGCATTGATTTTCAGAATTTAACTACTTAAACATGTCATTTCCATTTATTTCAGAATTTGCATACTTTAATTGTTTGTGAACTTGAAAGTAAAATTATGCAATACAATCAAATTTGGTGGGTAAAGATCCTATGCAGTATGTATGTAAATATAAAAAGTATATTTTTTCAAAATAATACAGTATTTTTTTCTAAGTGTATATAATAGTTATAATAGTTGTTGTTTTTTAAAATCTGTATTTTTCATGATAAAATTATATTTTCTAAAGGCCAATTTTTGTGTGTCTAATTTATACATTGTACATTAATATCAAAATGTAAAGTAAAAGGAGACTAAAGAAGTACAATATACAATGTAATCCCTATATAGAGCATTTTTTTTATAACAAACTTCTGTTATTACATAAATATTATGTAGCTTCTGATAAATTTGTTATAATGGGATTTGACTGTATAACTTTACTTTAACATTTCAAATATTATTAGAATCAAACAACAGTTGGTAAGACTATTGAATATTGTATTGTCCCAGCTGATGGAACAGGAAATCAAATTGGTAGCTTTTGAGACAAGACACTGACAAGAGATCCATAAATGTTATCAGTTAAATATAGTATGAGAAAAATAATGACAATGGAACAGTTGGTCCATCCTCAAGACATACTTTGTGAGATTCATGCAAGCTTGCCAACTTCCATTTGGATTATTTTATATTTCAATCAAAATAACCCCTAAATTCTGTATTACAATCTAAAATAACCCCTAAATTATGTATTGCAATCCAAAATAATCCCTAAATTCTGTATTGCAATCCAAAATAACCCTTAAATTTTGTATTGAAATCCAAAATAACCCCTAAATTTTGTATTGAAATCCAAAATAACCCCTAAATTTTGTATTGAAATCCAAAATAACCCCTAAATTTTGTATTGAAATCCAAAATAACCCCTAAATTTTGTATTGAAATCCAAAATATCCACTAAGTTCGATATTTTTACCATAAAATTCTGTTCATATTTTCTATATAGGGCACATTGTTAATGTCAAATATGTAAAAGGTGTGGCACATGGACGAAAGGTTATAGACTTGCTCTCACAACCATGAGGTCCAAGCTTCGGCTCCCAGTAAGGACTGGGGTTTTTTATGATGGAGGGTAAATTAAAAACTCACCCTGTACATGATGTGGCGACAGCAAAGGCATGCAACCTTTTCATCACACAAGCCACACATAGCCTCCCTTCAACTCCCTAATGGGAAGCATGCAGTATTGAGATTTTTAAAAATTACTTTGATCAGTATTGGCATGTTCAATGAAATCATAGAACAGTAGAATAGCTCTGTAGTGCATACATTCATAACAACAATATACTCACTATTTAATAAACACTTTTCCAAATCTCCAATTAGTCTATTCTTTATTGTATATAGTCAATTTTCATTGATATATAAATATTTTGTTGGTCTGGACTAAATTGTTATAAAGGGATTTCACTATTTTTTTTTAATGCAGAAAATTTGTACTACAACTATAAACATGTATAATTGCTTGTTCCAACCAGTATGGAATATGATTGTAATGAGGATTCTGTACTTTCCTGTTAAGTGGGCACACACATTTCTGTTTTTATATAACAAAATCATACTTTTGTGAAAACCCTTTTATGAGAACATTGCATGTCAATTACATAGATATCAGCTAGTATAGATTTTTCATATGAATACGGATTTCGTTGCGCCCAACCCCCCCCCCCCCTCCACCCCGAATTTTAAAAAATTTGGTGTTAAATTTCCTAGTAATTATTACTAATGTGGACATTTTATCTCACATGCTCATACTGAGGGGCACACAAAAAATAATTTAGTAGGGTTTTTGGGGGGGCTAAATACAGATGTTTTTTTATTGAAATACAGAAATAAATTGTTAAAAATACTGATTTATGAAATATAAGATAACAGCTACACAATATAATGTCATTTTTCATTTACACAGCAATGGCTCCTATGAAGGTTGCTACCAAGAATATTATAAACATTCAGCGAATGGAAAAGGGTGAAATATCTTGTCTACTTACAAGCTACAGAAACCTAATAAGATATACTACATAAATAAAACACAGTAGTGGGGTGGGTCTATTTCAGAATTGATATTTTCCACTTGTTTTTGTATTTTTTATTTGTTCTCCGTGTCCCCTTACTTGGTTACACTTGTTTCCCCTTGGTTACACTATAATTTTTTTCACATTACAATTTGTCCCATTAAATGTATATGCCTGCATAATAGGAAAGTACAGAGGATTCTTTATGCTTTATCATGATGTAAAGATTATGTGTTTATGAGGTTCTGAATTCAAAATCAGACTGCACCATCACTTTATTTGCATTTGTGAGGCACCATGGAATTATCACTTGAGTTACTAAGTAACATGTTCTGTGAGGCACCATGGAATTATCACTTGAGTTACTGAATAACGTGCTCTGTTAGGCACCATGGAATTATCACTTGAGTTACTGAATAACGTGCTCTGTTAGGCACCATGGAAGTATCACTTGAGTTACTGAATAACATGTTCTGTGAGGCACCATGGAATTATCACTTGAGTTACTGAATAACGTGCTCTGTTAGGCACCATGGAAGTATCACTTGAGTTACTGAATAACGTGTTCTGTGAGGCACCATGGAATTATCACTTGAGTTACTGAATAACGTGTTCTGTGAGGCACCATGGAATTATCACTTGAGTTACTGAGTAACGTGTTCTGTGAGGCACCATGGAAGTATCACTTGAGTTACTGAATAACGTGTTCTGTGAGGCACCATGGAATTATCACTTGAGTTACTGAATAACGTGTTCTGTGAGGCACCATGGAATTATCACTTGAGTTACTGAGTAACGTGTTCTGTGAGGCACCATGGAAGTATCACTTGAGTTACTGAGCGATATGCTCTGAATGATACTTTCTGCAGGCAGCATGCAGCTGTTTTGAGAAGGGTAAAGTACATATGTGAAAACGCAAGAGAATACTTCCACAAATATTTTAAGGACCTTTATTATGATGTACCATCACATATGTAAAATGGAAGCCGCAAGAAAAATCTGAATCTGCGATGTTCTGATGATCATGTTCCTCCTTCGCAAGTGAAGATAAGCACGGCATGAAAAACAATAAATGTGATGAACAAGTAGAAAAACAACAAAACAATTCTGATTGTCTAA
The DNA here is from genome assembly GCA_034231615.1 of Meghimatium bilineatum. Classification (NCBI taxonomy): domain Eukaryota; kingdom Metazoa; phylum Mollusca; class Gastropoda; order Stylommatophora; family Philomycidae; genus Meghimatium; species Meghimatium bilineatum. Next base: position 20,299,896 of record CM067319.1, on the reverse strand, counting down.
TTTGGTTTGTGATTTTGTAGATGTCCGATGAGTCAGATTCGTGCCTGGAAAGTTCTATTGCAGTGCATCCAGGAGAGCAGACGATGTGGGGTAGTAGAGTTTTCTAGGAACACATGGTGGGGTATTATAAATTAAAATCCTTCGTTGGCCATACAAAAATATAAACTTCAAAATTAGCTAGCAATATTTACTCAAAACATGCAAATAAATCACCTCTAATGTAATAGCTGGAACTGGTTCTCTTTGGTGAGACTGTGTATGTACGTTATTATTATGATTCACTGATTTAGGAAGTTTGGCAGTTGTTGACCGGGGGGGGGGGTATGGGTGTTGATGACAAAAGTTGACAATGCTATTTTTATACACCAATTAAATTGTCTGAATTAGAAATATTTTTTCTTAAAAAATGTGAAACATATTTGATAATTTTAAACATTCGTTTGGGGGTTAGTTAAAAAAAAATTATTTTGGAGGTGGGGTTCCTTGAATTCCAGTTTACAAGGAAGTGAGTGGATGCCAAAAATGTTCAACAAATTGTTGATGTAATTGTATAATAGTACTTATGTAGATATAAAGATTAAGTTATACCATTTTATAGTAGTATTACTTTTTATTGATTCATGTAATTTTATGCACTGTCCCTTATTGAATATTTAGTCCAGCCTTTTTGTCCTTGGGTGGGCCAAACCAGATGATCCCATGGGCCATCCTTTGGCCTTGGGTGGGCCAAACAAGATGATCCCATGGACCATCCTTTGGCCTTGTGTGGGCCAAACAAGATGATCCCATGGGCCATCCTGTGTTTGGGTGGGCCAAACAAGATGATCCCATGGGCCATCCTTTGACCTTGCATGGGCCAAACAAGATGATCCCATGGGCCATTCTATGTTTGGGTGGGCCATACAAGATGATCCCATGGACCATCCTTTGGTCTTGGGTGGGCCTATAAGATGATTCCCATGGGCCATCCTTTGACCTACTAGCCATAGGTTCCTGACCCCTGACAGAGAGATGGGAATCACATTGAGTAAGACTGAGAATATATCCTAGAATAGAACAAATGTAAAATCCTTGTCTATGGCCTATTCACCCGAGGATGTACAAACTCCTGAGGATGTGTGAACACTTGAGGATGTGTGAGGACTTGATAGGGGGCCCAAAGCTTGATTGATTGATTTTCTGGGAACACACTAAGAAAGTTTAGAGAAACATTAAAATATTACCTTCCAACCAAAATTAGGTGCTGTACTGTAGTCACAAGTCCTGACACATCAGAGCTGTTTAAGATGGCCTTAGTGAAATTGTTTTGTAATTGTTGAGTGGTACAGTAAAAATATGTAAAAAATCTGCAAAATATGTTCTGCATTTTCTGGAGATTCTCCACAGTCACACATTTTAGTGTCGCCAGCTCCAAACTTCCTCAAATATGACAATCAATGACACTGATGTGTCACAAAGGGGTTCATGTTAAACAAATGTGGTCTATTTTTTATGGAACTAATCCCATACATTATTTAACAAAATGAACTTTCACTATAGGTGCATACGATGCATTATCCATTTATCTGTGCATAATGCACTGAGAGGCTCCCCATTTTTTTCTCCCCTGGAACACCCTTTGGGGGAGCTCTCAAGCTTTCAGTATGTTACGTGAAGATCAGACACCACATTTCTATCTCCACGTCACGGAAGCTCAATGAAATCAAACCTACTATTACAAAGATGGACTGTTATCACATGATGCGGCCACATTTGCGTAACATGTACCCAAAAAAGTATTTTAAGGAGCAATACCAAAAAAACCAGGATGATGATGCTTATTGACAAACTGCATGTTATTGTAATAATTTATGTGATTATGCCATTATTGACTCAGACAATAAATTCTATTTTGACAGCTATTAACTTTAATATCCTGTATTCTGTAACAGCGGGTTTTATGGAGACATTGGTCACAGAGTGGATCTTGTTTTGACTGAGTAGTGGCTGATTTTTGTGTTATGTCTTACATTCACAGGCAATATCTTAATATCTTTCTGTACACGAATACCCATTTTGTCACACACCACACAGATACCCATTTTATCACTCAGCACACAGATAATACCCATTTTGTCACACACCACACAGATAATACCCATTTTGTCACTCAGCACACAGATAATATCCATTTTGTCACTCAGCACACAGATAATACCCATTTTGTCACACAACACACAGATAATACCCATTTTGTCACACACCACACAGATAATACCCATTTTGTCACTCAGCACACAGATAATACCCATTTTGTCACTCAGCACACAGATAATACCCATTTTGTCACTATATATATATATATATAATATATATATATATATATATATATATATATATATATATATATATATATATATATATATATATATATATATTATGTAATATAATATTTTCATTAGATGTGAGAGAGTTCTGCAGTACTATATAACTCGTACACTAACATATGGATGCGAGTCTTGGACAATAAACAAACTGGAAAGTGGAAAATAGAGGCAATAGAGATGTGGTCCTATAGAAGAATGCTGAGAATACCATGGACTGACAGAAAAACTAATGTGGAAGTGTTAAAAGTCAAATGTGAAACGGACTTTAATTAATAATATAAGAAAAAGACCTTCATTTTATTGACCACTTCATGAGACTGGCAGGTTTGGAGAAAATACAAACAACAGGCAAGATTGAAGGCAATAGAGACAGAGGGCGACAACGTGAGAAAATATTAGACAGTTTTACAACCTTGCACGGCAGGGAAACAACAACGATCTTGATACATAATACTGTAGACAGAGAGTTGTGGAGAGCCATGATTCTCTACGCCCGCCGGCATGGCACCTGATGATATATATATATACAGTGGCGTAGCGAGGCGGGGGCGGAGGTGCGGACCGCCCCGGGCACAAATTTATTTTCGTCCAGTCTTTCACAATCACTGACATATTTTGTTCATGTCACAAGGGCGGAAAATTATGATTCCGCCCCGGGCGCCATTGACCCACGCTACGCCACTGTATATATATATATATATATATATAAGAAACAAAGATCCGGTGGCATTACACTACCTTGCCTGAGACACCCCTTTCTATCTTTTGAAATCTACCTGTAGTGTTGTTAACTCTCATCTCAGTCAAGGTCACTAGGGCATGTGCTGAGAAGAACACAGCTTGAACACTTAACAACCACTGGAAAGATCAAGAGGAGAAGAGATAGGGAACGACAAAGAGAAAAGTTGCTAGATGGACTAGTAGTAAAAAGTAAAGTTAACCCATAGCATTTATTAATGCCCTAGGGGTGTGAGATGTTAGCGATCTCACATTTCAGTGGCTCTGCAAATGAGGACGGTAGCCATCTCCTCTCCCTCGCAGTCTTTACTTCCCGGATTAATCCGGTACACATTTTAAGGTTGAGTTGACCGGGAGACGTGATCTGAAAAACATTTCCGCCTCAAGTGGGGAATGAACCCAAGACCACTAATATGTGAAGCCACTGGTAGTTAATGAGTGTGCTTCTCTGTTGGCGTGCCTCTTTCAGTCAGCGGACAAAGTTCAGTTCGGTTATATCAGGACACACTACCATAAAATATTAGAGGTAACGAAGACCCCAAGTTAATAAGTATGCGTGCGAAGCCACTGCGCTACGCGGCTCCCTTTAGACGGACTAGTATTGTGACACGGTAGAAGTTCACCAACGGAGCTTATTGACAACACAAGAGACATATAGGTATTGATAGATAGGTATATAGTTAATATAGGGCCTATATATATATATCAGCATCATCAAGTATCGTCTCCGCAACGAAGGTTAGCTGCAACGGATCTCCAACATCCACTCTCTTGTTTTGGTGGTGTACTCTGCTAGACTGTAACCTGTCCATCCCGTGATGTTTCTATCCCACTTGTATCTCTGCCTACCTCTTGCTCGCTTCCCTTTGACTACCTCAAAGTAGTCATTTCTCAACCCATTTATTTATTTATCTTTATTAATTAAATATGAAGAGAACAAAGTGTGAATCAATCCTAGTTGGTTCATGGAATGTTCGGACACTTACGGATATCTCAGATGTAAACAGACCAGAAAGAAGAACAGCACTAATTGCTAAAGAATTGGCCCGTTATAATCTGGATATTGTTGCACTTAGTGAAACGCGGTTTGCAGATGAGGGTCAGTTGACAGAGAGAGGTGGAGGGTATACATTCTTCTGGATAGGACGTAAAAACACAGAGAGGCGTGAATCAGGTGTTGGTTTTGCTATAAAATCATCTCTGGTGCAGAAACTTCCAGGTCTGCCTCGAGGAATTAGCGATCGCTTGATGTCGTTGCGATTGCAAGTGAGCAAAAATAACTTTGCCACATTACTTTCTGCATATGCGCCGACAATGACAAATCCTGATGAGGAAAAGGATAAATTCTATGAAGAGTTAGATGCCGCTATATCTGGTACACCGAGAACTGATAAACTCATTATCCTGGGTGATTTCAATGCCCGAGTTGGCAAAGACTCCCAGACATGGCAAGGTGTTCTTGGACGTCATGGGATCGGTAAATGTAACAGCAATGGTTCCCTTCTTTTAAAGCTATGTTCTGTGCACGAACTCACTATCACCAACACTATGTTTCGTTTGCCAACGCGCAAAAAGACCTCTTGGATGCATCCACGCTCCAAGCAGTGGCATCTTATAGACTATATCATAACCAGAAAAAGGGACATCAAGGATGTTCGTGTCACAAAAGCAATGTGTGGAGCTGAATGCTGGACTGATCACCGGCTTATAGTATCCAAACTAAATTTCACCATTGCAAGAAAAAGACGTCCACAGGGACAAAAGATAGAAAAACGCCTAAACACTGATCGGTTGAGTAACCACGATATAAAAAATAATCTCTCCAAGGATCTCGACGTAGCCTTGGGAGACTTAGATCTTCTTAATACCACATCTGAAGATAGCTGGGCTTCGTTTAAAGGAATTATTTACGCCAAAGCGAAGGAACATTTGGGAGTGAAGGTACATAGACACCAAGACTGGTTTGATGATAATAATTTTGAGATAACATCCTTGTTAGAAGAGAAACACAAAGCTTTCAAGAAACTACAAGGGGCAGCATCTTCACCGTCCAAGAAAGTAGCCTATAACAAGATCCGTAACACTTGTCAAAAGAAGCTTAGAGAGATGAAGGATAAATGGCTAAGTCGAAAAGCTGAAGAAATTCAAATGTTTGCAGACAGAAAGGACTATAAGCGATTCTATGAGGCTTTAAGAACTATCTATGGTCCACACTCATCGGGATCACCACCTCTATTAAATGCCGATTCGTCGAAGCTTCTCACTGATAAAAATGACATCTTAAATCGTTGGGCTGAACATTTTGAAGAAATCCTAAACAAACCATCAGTAATAAATGAAGAAGTCATAAACAGAATACCACAACTTAGGATAAGAGAAGAACTCGATATACCTCCAAGCAGTCAAGAGGTTATTATAGCGATTAAACAAATGTCAAATGATAAAGCTCCAGGTTTGGATGCCTTACCTGCTGAAATTTATAAAAATGGCGGACCACTGCTGATTAAAAAACTAACTGACATTTTTGGTATTTTCTGGAACTCAGGTACATTGCCTCAAGATCTAAAAGATGCTTCTATAGTGCACCTATATAAAGGCAAAGGTACCAAACAGTCTTGCGATAATCATAGGGGCATATCACTTTTGTCTATAGCTGGTAAAATTCTCGCTCGTGTCATACTCAACAGATTAAATAATTCTCTACTAAACGAGCTACTCCCAGAGAGTCAGTGCGGTTTTCGTGCAGGTCGTGGTACAGTTGATATGATATTCTCTGCACGACAAATTCAGGAAAAGTCACAAGAGCAACATAGTGAACTCTTAGCAACATTTGTGGACTTAACTAAAGCATTCGATACCGTTAACAGAGAAGGACTGTGGAAGGTGCTTACAAAGTTCGGATGCCCCCCAAAACTTGTCACTGTGATACGACAATTTCATGACGGTATGATGGCTAGTGTTATCTGCGACGGAGGAGTATCTCCTGCATTCCCTGTCACAAATGGTGTAAAGCAGGGATGTGTGCTGGCCCCTACTCTTTTCAGCCTGTTATTTACAGCCATGTTAACGGAAACACACCATAGTAATGAAACAGCAGGCATAATGATCAATTACAGAACGGATGGTGGTCTTTTCAATTTACGTCGTCTAAAAGCAAACACGAAAACTAAATCTAGTACTGTTAGAGAATTACTTTATGCTGACGACTGTGCATTGTATGCTGACTCTGTCGTAAACATGCAGAGCACCATAGACCGCTTCTCAAAGGCCTGCAACAACTTTGGTCTCACTATTAACACCAAAAAAACAGAAGTCATGCACCAAGCAACATCAAATAGCCAACATACTGCTACTTCCATCATCGTCAATAAGGAAAAACTGCAGGTAGTCGACAATTTTACTTACCTTGGAAGCACTCTCTCTCGCGATGTCAACATTGATGTGGAAGTTAACAAGAGACTGGCAAAAGCTAGTGCTGTATTTGGCGGATTACGCAAAAATGTATGGGACAGAAGAGGTATAAGAACAACCACCAAACTACAAGTATATCATGCTGCTGTTATACCAACCTTACTATACGCCTGCGAAACGTGGACAGTGTATGCTAGACATGCAAGAAAGTTAAATCATTTCCATCTTACCTGCCTACGTAAATTACTAAACATCCATTGGTGGGACAAAGTACCAGACTACGAGGTCTTGGAAAATTCAACCTCAATCAGCATCCACACAATACTTATGAAGGCGCAGGCACGCTGGGCAGGCCATCTTGTGCGCATGGAGAACTCGCGATTGCCAAAACAAATATATTATGGAGAACTCAAGGCAGGATTTCGAAAAGCTGGTGGACAGAAAAAGCGTTTCAAAGACACGCTCAAGTCATCCTTGAAACATCTTAACATTGACGTAGGTGCTTGGGAGAGCCTCGCTCAGGATAGAACGGCTTGGCGTTACAGCATTAGAACGGGAGCACTAGCGGCAGAAGAATTCAGACAAGAAACTGCAAGACAGAAGCGGACACGTAGAAAAGAAAAAACATCTCAACCTCACACAGATACATTCTATTGTTGTCAATTCTGTAAAAGAACATTTTGTGCGCGCATTGGACTTGCTAGTCATTTAAAAACGCACTATTAACTTTATTATTTTATTATTTATTGTTATTATTATTATGGTTGAGTTTTTGGTCATCGTCGATCACGACGGACGAACATCATCATCATGTCTTTTAATGATGTATCCAAATTATTTTATTTGCCTGATCTTTATTTCTCTTAGTAATTTTTTTTCTTCATGTTAAGTATTTTTAGAATATATATAAAAATGAAGCATATATATTTTTTAAATATATAACAGATGTCAGTCAGTTCCTCTTTTGTCAAGTTTGGCACATAGGGCGGATGTCATAGTTCACCGTGCCTGTCGGTCAGTTGCTGCTAGGGATTGCAGGTCTTCTGCATTTATGCCTGTTGATTTTAATTAATTCATAAATGTTCTTCTGAACGTTGTTTTTGGTCTTCCCTGTTTTGTTTTTCCCGTCGTGTCCACATGAAGACTTGTCGTGGGATTATGTCTTCCTTCATTCTAAGTACGTGGCCGATGTATGTCCAGCGGCGTTTTCTGATGATGTTCGTCGCGTATTCTTGTTTTGTCTTCTCTCTTAGTATGTCGTTTGATTTGAAGTCTTTCCAATTAGTATTTGTGATTTTTCTGAGGCATCAATTCTCGAAGGCAACTAATTTCTTATCCATTATTGCGGTAGATTTCCAACTTTCACATCCATATGTCAATGGTGGAATCACACTTGCATTAAATAGTCGCAGTTTGATGTGTTTACTTGCGATCTTCGATCTCTAGATGTTTCAGAGTTTGTTAAAAGCGAGAGCGATTCGAGTCTTGATTTCTGAGTTGGAACCCCGTCTGCTGTTATCTTGCTTCCCAAATATACGAAATTTGAAACGTTGTCTAGTATATTATCATCTAGTTTAATTGATTCTGTCAGGCCGGTAAAGTTCATGATTTTCGTTTCATTTGTGTTTATTTGAAGGCCTATCTGGTGTCCAAAAAATTTGAGTCTTTCTGTTGTTTTTTCTTGAGATCTTGGTGTGTTGAACTCAGGAGAGCAAAAGCATCTGAGAAGGTTAGATCGTCCAGAGTCTTGTTGTTTACCCATTTGATTCCTAGCTGTTTTTGGTCTGTGCATTTCCTCATCTAATTTCTGCGTTATTCCGGTGCTATCATATGGATGTGAGAGCTGGAAAAGCTCTTTATCTTTAGAAAAGAAATTACTGAGTTTCGAGAACAAATGTCTTCGTAGGATAACTAACACCCATTGGAGTGAATTCAAATCGAATGATAAAATCAGAGAAGAGACACGTCAAAATTTCATCACAGATGTTATCAGAAAACGCCGTTGGTCCTACATCGGACATATCCTACGCGCAGACACCAACAGAATACACCACCAATCTCTTGAATGGATACCTACAGGCAAAAGAGCCAGGGGTAGACCAAACGAGACACCCAGAAGAACAATACTTAGAGAAAGTAAAACAATCAATATTGATGCTATTTAAGACCTGCACATAATAACTTTGAACAGACAGAATTTGAGAGATCTGACCTTTGCTATGTGCGCTAACTTCAGCGCTAAAGGAAAATGAATGAAGGAAATTGCCTCATCACCCAGTCAATTGCGATGCATAACAGTATTGGGGAAAAAACACATCCTTGTTTTACCCCCGTTGTTACTGGGAACCAGTTGGGAAAGCCACTTTCTGTTCTTACAAGCCGTATCGGAGTAAAAAGCTTTTGATTATTGATGGATGGGCGTAAGAATTTTCCAGAGAGATGGTCTGTGAAGACTATCGAAAGCCTTCTGGAATTCTACAAAATTTATCATGAGTTATTGATTGTCTTTCTTCGTATTATTGCTCTTAATGTGTAGATGTGATCTATTGTTGAGCGGTTTGGTAAGAAGCCCGCCTGTTCTTCTCTTAGTCCTCGTGTTCATATACTGAAAAAGACTTAACCAGGGATGGATTATATAACAGATATATATCTCCGCAACGAAGGTTGGCTGCAACGTATCTCCAACATCTCCTGTCTCTTGTCTTGGTGGTGCACTCTGCTAGACTGTAACCTGTCCATCGTGTAATGTTACTCTCCCACTTGTATCTCTGCCTACCTCTTGCTCGCTTCCCTTTGACTTTACCCTCAAGTAAGGTCTTCAATAGGGTGTCATGTCTTTTAATGTGTCCAAAGTATTTTATTTGCCTGATCTTTATTTCTCTTAGTAGTTCTTTCTTCATATTAAGTGTCTTTAGCACCTCTTTATTTGTTTTCTTCTCTTTCCATGATGTTCTCCCTATTCTTCTATATACCCACATCTCAAAGGCATCAATTTTGTCTTCTAATTGTTTATTTAGTGTCCATGTTTCTGAGCCATACATTAATATGGAATAGATGTAGCATTTTATAATTCTCATTTTTAACTTGTTTGTAATTTGTTTAGATATTAATAATTTCCTCATGTCATTGAAGGTACTTTTAGCCATTCCTATTCTCCTTTTAACTTCTGTTTCACATCTGCCATCATTTGTGACTATGTGTCCAAGATATTGATACTGTTTTACTTGTTGTAGTTGCTCTCCCTGTATGTTTATGTTTATCTCCTGTTCTTCTGTGTCTTTGCTGATTATCATGGTTTTTGTTTTTTGAATGTTTATATCCAGTCCATATTCATTACTTGATTTATTGACTTGATCTATTAGTCTTTGTAGTTCATGTTCACTTTCTGCTAAAAGAACAGTGTCATCTGCATATCTAATGTTGTTTATTATTTTCCCATTGATCTTGAGTCCTGGTATTTCTTCTATATTTTTAAAGATATTCTCTGTGTAGATATTAAATAGGCTTGATGATAAAATGCATCCTTGTCTTACCCCTCTTCTTATTTCTATGTACGGAGAGTAGCTGTTTTCACATCTTATTGATGCAGTTTGTTCCCAATATATATTTCTAATCAGCCTGATGTCTTTTCCATCTATGCCTATTTCTTGATGACATTTGATTAATTTTTCATGTTGGACTCTGTCAAAGGCCTTGCTGTAGCCTATGAAGCAAATATAGATACTTTTTTTGGACCTATATATTTATCTATCACTAGCCGGATACTCAGTATAGCTTCTCTGGTTCCTTTGTTTTTCCTAAAACCGAATTGTTCTTCACCGACCTCCATGTCTATCTTGTTCTTAATTCTTTCATGTATTATCTTGAGAAGTATTTTAGTTAGATGGCTCATTAGACTTATTGTTCTATATTCTGTACAGTCCACATCCCTGGCCTTCTTAGGTAGTGGTATGAATATTGATGTTGTTAGGTCTTTAGGTATATGGCCTGTTTCGTATATGTCATTGCAAATTTCTGTGATACTATCTACACCAAACTCATTTAGAGTTTTTATTATGTCTGCTGTTATGTTGTCAGAACCTGCAGCTTTTATAACATATATATTGCCCACCAAATGTATGGGCCCGGTTAGCTCAGTCGGTAGAGCATCAGACTTTTAATCTGAGGGTCAAGGGTTCAAGTCCCTTATCGGGCGTATTTTTTTTTCGTATTTGATGTTCTTTTCTTTATATCTTACAAAACATTCACAACATCTTCTATTATTTTGGTATTAAAGCAATTAAAAATAAAATAATTTGGAATTTATTGTACTAGTTCATATAATGTTGATTTCATTTTAGTCTGTTCTTGGGTAGTGGATAAACTAGCAAAGTAGCACAAAATAATCAAATAAAGATTAGACCTATATCTTGAAAGGTATTGTAGGTATACAGTGATCAGTCTTCTTCTATGTTCAGATCTTTGCGGGCGTCTGCGTTGGTTCGTCATAATTATATCCATGGTATTCTTGGAACCTTTCTATTTCATTTCTTCTTTTTCAGTGTTCATTCTCAAACTTTCGCTGGTACCCTCTTGTAATAGGACCAGGGCCGGATTTAGACTTCATAGGGCCTTAAGCTATTTGAGATATATTATATCCCGATATTATATGTCAGTGCCAAATATGATTTTCGGATATGATTTTTTGGGGGCCCCCAAGAAAGTAGGGGCTTGTGCAGTTTTAAATGTAAATTCTGCACTGAATAGGACACTAATCATACTAGATTTCCAGCAGGATGTAGTTCAGATAATGGAATTCGTTGTGTCACCACGCTATTTGCGCTAATGGCCTGACATGTCCGTTTTCGGTGATATTTCATTTTAAATACCAATATTTTCGTTTCTATGGCAGATGTCATTGCCAAGGTCTCACAACCATCTGCTACTACTGGGAAAATATAATATCTTAATAGTTGTAACTTTGTTATCTATTTTATTTCTTGTTTTACAATCTGGTAGGCCTGTTGATATCTTTGAAGCATCATGTTTGTATTCCACTTCCATTTGTTTCTTCCACTTTGCTGTGTATGTGTTGTGGATTATTGTTTTTGCTTCTCCGTAAGACAGTGGATGTCTGTGTTGCTCTATTGCGCTTCCTGCTTTTGACAGAGCATCTGCTTTCTCATTTCCCATGATTCCACAGTGTGATGGTATCCATTGAAGGGCAATAGCTGATGATTTGTGGATTTGTCTTAGCTCATGTCTGATGTTGTTCAGAAGGCTTTCATTTCTGTTGCTCTGGATTGATTCCAGTAGGGATCTTCAATCTGTGAATATGGCTATCTTCTTTGGTCTTGGCAGTCCTGATTCGGTGAAGGCTTTCAGTGCTTGATGTAGCGCAACTGTTTCTGCTTTAAAGTTAGAGGAGTATTTCCCGGTTGGAAAGATTTTGAAATTGTCTTCCCATCTTTGAGTCTTATAAGAATTCCATCTCTTCCATTCCTTATTGCTCCCTCTGCCGATCCATATGTGTAGACATGTGCCCATTCCTTTGGGTTGTATTTTATTTCTATCAACTCTAATGTCAATGCTTTAAGTTGAGGTGGAGTCTGGTATTCCTTATTAATTTTTCCAGGTACCTGTGTCATGGAGACGTTTTGGAGACTATTTATTGTCTGGTTCTTCAAGTGTTTCAATTTCAGTTGCGAGGTTTGGGAGGATATCTTTGTGTTGTTGAAGGAGAAGGTTGGAGATGTTACAGAAGCTGGTTCTCTTCAACCTGCTTGTGGTTGATCTAGAAATTTGCATCTGATGGTTAGGCATGCGCTGAATTTTTTTCCCCTTTGCACAAGCAGCAACCATCCTAAAATAACTATACAGTGGATACCAGCGCATTATGGAATGATGATTATGTTTGTCCGTCGTAATCGTTAATAAAATTGAGTTTTATTAACATATTCAGCAGTTTTTTAAAATTATTTCCTTGAATTTCGTTGGTTAGCATTGACTTTTTTGACAGGCTACTCCAAGTATATAAATAGTGATAACGAAAAATCACGACAATAATAAAAAATGTAGTGAATGAAATCTTGTTTACTTTCTGTACAGATGTCTTTACTGCCTTCGGTCTTGACTGAGGGCGATCTCATAAACGATTAGCTCTCCAATCTATCATCTATCTAACGTTGTATAAGCTCAGTATACCGGTCAGTTGTTAGTTGTGCGTTGGTCGTATCTTTCCGGATATTAGTCACTTTCTTCCTTTCCCCTATGTCACTCCTATTCTATCATTCTTTGAACATGAGCATTATATCTTTCAACCTCCTTTTCTTCTTCTTCTTCTTTCGTTCACTTGAAACATGTCTATATCTGTAATTCTGTCTCCTGAATAAAACTCAATGTCTTTTGTAGTTCATACAATGGCCCATAGAGCTTTGATTCCAGTGTTGTTTCCTCTGGCAAATAAACCTTTGTCTGCCTCAGCATTTCATACTCAACACTCTTCAAGTATATGTTTAGCACTCCGTGTTTTGTGTGTGGCATCTTGATTAATTATCAGCCCTTTGGCTGGTTGCCTCCGTCTTCAGCACTCTGCTTACTTGTCCTGCCCGATCAGTCTTTGTTTCCAGCCCCTGATTGCTGAATTAAGCCCCATCACTACTACAAGATGATGGCCTCGATGTGAGCCTCCTTTTCATTACTTAGTAGTGTAATCATAACTGCCCGAATTTATTCGGTTCTGTCTCTTCTTATCACTGACCCATCCATTATATCATCATACATCAGCTATATTATTGTCTCTGATTCTTGCATAGCATGGGCAGTAGATCTATACGAAATTGAGATGCCAGTCCCACGTACAATACAACCTTATTCGCCTCCTACGACATCGATCCCTTTTCTGACTCGGCAAGCATGAATACTCGCGAAGAACAGTTGCTAAATGTAGAAATACATTTGCCAACAACGACTCGCTAACAATCTAACTCTTTAGCAAATTAGAACATGACTTTTAGTACTAGGAATTTTGCCAAAAGGTTGGTACCCCCCCCCCCACCCTCAATAATTGTTCACGAAAAGGGTATGACATTTTCATCACATATAAAAATGTGCACACCAAAACACACGAATTACTTTTTTTACGGCCCTGTTGCACCTCCTCTCCCATCTAAAAATTTGTTTCGCTTCAAAATGTTTGACATGGTAGAAGAGTGTTGGTATAACATTGTAGATATTATTGATATTCTTCTTCTTCTTTCCTTCCTCTTTTACCCTATGCGGGTGTCGAGTGAGATACAATGTTCTTGTTCTCGCTTTTCTGGCAGCTTCAGATAATGTTATTTGGTGTTCGCGTAATGTCTCTTTGATGTTGTCGATCCAGCGTACTCTAGGTCTACAATTGGCTCTCCTTTCTGCTTCTCCTCTCTTCGTATATGCTTTATAAACTAATGAATCACACGGCATTATTGATATTAACAACTCTATACGCGATTAATTTCGGATTAGTGACTAAATCAGTAGTTATCAGTAGCAGAAGAGTCGCGTACTCAATATATTGAAATATTGTAGAATATGTAGATATAATGTTTATTTTTCTTCGGGCTCTCTTTCAACCTTCCCCATTACGGATTGTTTTTAAAATTTTTCATAAAGGCAGCTATCTCTTATAGCCGGGTACACTCCATTCAATCACTGACGTTAATATGATTTGGATATATCAGAGCTTTTCACGATAACAAAAAAATATTGGAGGCTGTAATTCGGCGAATCACAACCTCCGAGTTATGATAAGTTAATAACATAGATTCCAATGATAAATGACGCATAAATTTAGATTCGCAGGCATACAAGACAGTTTTGAAAGTAAAGGAAAATGATATAGTCATGTACCAATTGTTTGCTATCTTATGATAAGCAAGGCCGCGACAGATGTTTTGTTGTCATGGGGTTGGTACCACATATCAAAATAGCGATGTCCATAAATTGCCACACCAATTTGGGGTGGGGAGTGAAGGGGGTCTGGAAAAGTTTGACAATTGTTGGCATGTTGGACAAACACTGAGGTCAGCATACTATTTTTTTGGGTCCTATATGACAATAGAATTGTGTGAATATGAAAAAAATTTAAACATTCTAAAGAATTATGTCGTTTTATTCGTACTTTTTCTGCTAAACTTTTGTTTAAGAAAGAGCGTAAACGTTTTTGGCATATTTAAGAAAGGTGGGGGTTGGGCTCTAGACAAGTTGTTGACAAAGTGCGGGAGGAGCATACAATTGCTAGAAAAGTGTTGACGTAATTTGTGAAAAACCCCATGTCTCTTATTAATATATAACGTTCACTGAGAAGAAATAGTTTTTTTGTTTTTTTTTAAATGAGAGAAGAACGCGTTTAAATGCGACTGTGTGCATGATAACGAGAATTAGCTGATACATATACGTGAGACGATAACGTCTTTCATGTCCACAGTCCACAGAAACTCGACAGATGGTTTAACGTATCTTAGTTATGACAAAGATAAGTCGTTTTAAATGTTAGGGTTATGTGATATTTAAAGACTGGTATTTCGTGTCATAGTCGTTTTCAAAATGTTTCCAGCACTGTTCAAGAGTTCAGGACAATAAGGCTTAGAATAGGCAGGAGTTATGCCTGGTTGAATATCTACAGGCCTATATATTTTAATTGCCATAGCGCAATTATTATAGCACAATCAGAATAGATTAAAATTAAATGATCCGAACGAACGGGATACATTCGTGATACAATAATGGTAATCGTATTCAGTACCATTATATTTTGAAAACAGTTCTTCAATTATTGTTGAACGTCTAGGCACTCTTCGTAAGTCCGGTTACATTGCCAACAATAGGTGTACCTATATACCTTGTGAACTAGTTAGTTCGTGTAAGGTGGGATGCGAGATTAGCTCTTTAATCACTTTCTAAATAGACCAATAAGTTGTAATTAATAGGTTTTAATTAAGATTGTGATCAGCATAAATCACATACATGGTGAAAACGTAAATTGTTTTCTATGCATTTTCTGCGTGAGCATTTTTGATTATCTAACCGGGAAGAGTTGCTTATCTTTCAACAAAAGGTGGCGCTAATGTTTGCAATGGCTGTGTGAGGAAGAATCTAATTCTTGTTTACCGACACAAGATGTTTGAATTATTTCGCCTTTTTCGATCTGTTGATTGATATGAGTAGCACAGAGAAGAAAGATGAGCTCATTAAGTTTGAATGATAGTCCAAAATATGGTTGTGAAGTATCTGAACCAACAGGGAGCAATGTTGACACAGTAGCTGGATGTAGGAATGACGATGATGATGAACCCAACGATTCTAAAGATGCTGCTTGTGAAGATACCGATCACCAGTTCTCCGAATCCATGGTCAGTGATGCTGTTGAGTCAGAGACAGCGATTTCATCAAAAGAAACAGCATGCAAACATATCTTGGAGGATAAAGAGACTTGCTTGCCACTTTTTTCGAATGGACCGGTTTTTCCTGCTCGCCACAACAGAGATTTGCAGCTTCCCGAGTCCGGCATAGATTTAAGTGCTCTGTCAGATCACAATGTAAATGTCGATTCAACTAACTTGGAATCAAATAGTGCAACAAAAAATGCAACTTTAACTTACGCTGATACAACTGAGATAGATTCATTAGTTAAAAAATCTGATTCTTTGAAAAGATCAGTTTTTACATCCTGCCAAAAGTCAACAGATGTCCAACAACCTAACAGTCCGAAAGAAAGCAATCTCTCAGATTCCAGTAGTATGGAAACTTTTATTAAAAATCCATTGCCTACTTTTGGTGGAGACATAGAAATAGAATCTCTAGCTCCTTTGAATGCTTCATTTTTCAACTGTCAGTACCAGACTCCAAGCTGGATTGATGATCCCCTGGTTGGAGTACCTCAAAGTGCTATGGAAAATAAGAACACTCATAGGAAGACAGGTGCAGATATGAGAATTTTAACTGCATATATGAGATCTCTAAGTGAGATGAGGTTACCAGAAGCAATCCCACCTACTGAGCTTGATAAATATTTGTCATCATTTTTTCTGGTCGTGCGAAAAGCAGATGGCAGTGAATATGAACCATGCAGCCTAAGAGCAATGTTAGCAAGTATAGAAAGGTATTTGCGCTTTAAAAATTATCCTTTGTCATTGACCAGAGACTCTGCATTTTCCAATATGAGAAATGTGTTAAAACTAAAGCAACAAACGTTACGATCTATTGGCAAGGGACAAAAGACACCCAGTGAGGTATCACCATCTTCACTTGCCCGTGAAGGAAAAATAGCCCACCTTTTTAAATCTCAGGAAATGGGGCCCTATACACCAAGCTCTGTAGTTTTTACTTTATGCTTTTATTTTTGTATGTACTTAAGGCTTCGAAAATCAACAGAAAACAAGAAACTTCTATGGGGAGACATTGTTCTATGTAAGGATGACAGTGGCAGGGAATTTCTGACATTTTCTAGTCAAATGCTGAGACGAACGCAAGGTTCCTCAAAAATGAATGCGAGACAGAGAAGTTATCGTGTGTGGGCAGACCCAAGTTGTCCTGAGAAAGATCCAGTTACTATTTATAAATTCTATGCACAAAAACGGCCGGCATCCATGAACACAAATTTTGCACCATTCTACTTAGGAATAAATGTTCTGTACCCATCTCAGGGGCAGTTGTGGTACAGACCAGCTGCAATGGGAATCAATAAACTGAATGAAATGGTTCGACAGATAAGAGACATTACTGGTGTCCACAGTACATCAGAGTTCTACAGCGGAGTACAGGTACCAGGAAAACAGGTGTTAGAATCAAATATAGTCAGTAAAGTTGATTGTAGCTCTCCAGGTGATGTTGAAGACAGACAAGATTCCCATATTGAAGATGTCAAGGTTGAAGCTATGGGTGACAGTGATGATGATGATTGTAATTTAAATTTGGCAATTGATTTCAGTCAGGACCAGCATGCACCAGCCCTTGACTGCTCACAAAGTAATATGATAGCATCTTTGTCAGCACAGTACACTTCTGTTTCTGGGAGCTCAGCCCAGGCAGGGTATTCCGACAGAGAAAACAGTAGTGATAGCTTCTCTCAACAGTCATTCCCAACAAATACAAATGGTGAAGTTGCACATGAATTGAGAAATGGAGGCCTTGAGCAAGAGGACAGTAGCTCAGACTTCCCTCTGAACTGTTCTACTAAAGGCAGGGTTAGTTTTGATAGTTCAGAGCCAATTACTCGGAGTCTCTTGTCAGGTACTGAATATGTGATGTTTTATTGTTATAAATATATTATATACTTAAGATATACTATATACAAATGCCTATTACATTTCATTGATAGACTATACTTGTTAACTTCTAGAGGGATCCTTCTGTATCACAGACCAAAATAATCCCTAAATTCTGTATTTTGATCCTGTTCTGGACATATTCTGCATGAGGAGTACTTTATATTTACCTTTCACTCCCAGCAGAGCAAAAGTTCTCAACCAACCTCCATTTTATCCTATTCTTAGTTATTGCTTCTTGTTTGTTCCACATCCTACTCTACTGTACTTGTATCTAATTCTTTACTATAGGTATTTTTTGGTCTTCTAATAAACAAGAAGCCAAAGAGGATGGCGAGGACCAAAGTAACAAAAATGGACAGTGTTATGATTAATCATAACAAGTGAAAGACATCTAATACAAATAATAATAAAAATATATAAAATATAATATAAGTATTGTCTTTCTTTCTTCTTTTTGCTGTATACCCCTTTATGCCTTCCAGCATCAGGGGTAGAATAGTTCTCTGGAGACAGCTTTTTTGTGTACTTCATATATGTTTGTTTTTATTAACTCTTTTATCGCTGTAATCCATCATTTGCAAGGTCTGCGCCTATCTTTGTATACTTTAAGTATTGTAACAATGTAATATATAAGTATTGTAACAATGTAGAATGTAATATAAGTATTGTAACAATCAAGTTTGAGTGCTAGGATGTTATATTGATCCAATCCTTCTTTATGGAATCGAAGCATGGCAGTAAACAGAAATGCCCAAGATAAGCTGGAGGCAACTGAGATGTGGTTTTTTAGAAGAATGATGAAAATTCCATGGAGAGCCAAGAAAACTAATGTAGAAGTTCTCTTAGATGCTAGCGTAAAATGACAAATTATAGTGAAAATTAGAAACAGACAATCAAGATTTTTAAGGCATGTGATGAAAAAATAAAACTTGGACATTTAGTAACCACCGGAAAGATCAAGGGGAGAAGAAACAGAGGAAGACAAAGAGAAATTTCTGGTGTGTTGTCACTGTGGCACAAAAATAAGTCACCAACTGAACTTATATTATCAAACAAGAGACAGAGTTGTGGCATGATCGCCTACACCACTTGACATGGCACTTGATTGATTGATTTTAAAATGTAAAATATAAGTACTATAACAATGTAAAATATAAGTATTGTAACAATACAAAGTATAAGTAAGGAGTAGTTTTAGACAGAAAAGAGACACCAAGGATCACATCTTTAACATGAGAAATATAATAGAGAAATGCAGAGAGTTAAATGCAGACATATACACCTGTTTCATTGACTACTCAATGGCGTTTGACTGCGTAACACACCAGAAATTATGGAACATAATTGGAAACATGGGCTTCCCACACCATCTCATATTGCTCATTAAAAGGCTTTATCAGAAACAACAGGTTTCTGTTTGTCTTGATGGAGAAATATCTGATATGTTTGGGTCCAAAAAGGAGTAAAACAGGGATGCATCCTATTACCTTTTCAACATTTATGCAGAAAACATGCAAAATGTACGAGAAGACCCTTGTTATGAACAATTTCAACACCTTAATATCAGAAGACACAAAATCCCAGAAATTAGGTATGCAGATGACACCACACTAATATCAAGGAGCCCCACAGGCTTGGAACAAATGATTATGTCAATCAAACATCATAGTGAGGCACAAAACCTTTTCTTCAATGAAAAAAACCCCAAAATAATGCATTTAATAAGCAGAGATGAAAATACACCTAAAATAGTCATTGAAAAGAACAACTAGAAAATGTAAACAACTTTGAATATCTAGGGTCAACACCACAAGAGATTGCTCAACAGAGATAAGAAAGAAATTAGCAATGGTACTACAAAAACACATCACAGATGGAAAATCTATGGCAAGGAGCAAACAGAAAAACAAAGTTACAACTACTAAGAAGCTGCATCTTTCCAGTGGCAACATAGATTTGAGACGTGGGCAATGACATCAATAATGGAAAAGAAATTATCTGCTTTCAAAATGAAATGCTATATAAAAGAAGACTGGCTCCTCAAAACTATCAAAAAACGCAAACTTACACATTTCTGACATTAAAAAAAACCGCAATGGTTTGGAAAGATTAATCATGGAGGAGAAAGTTCCAGGAAAGATAACAAGAGGCAGACCAAGACTATGATGGACACATGACATCGAAGATCTTCTGAACAATGACACTGGAAGAAGCTCACACAGAACTGAGAGGCTTACAGAGTTGCAGTAAGGACAACTTTCTGCAAAGGACACATCACATAGAGAGAGAGATAGTATCAGTATTTTAACAAAGTAAAATATGAGTATTGTAACAATGTACCCCATCAAAGCCAGCTCCTTGTCATGGAGATGCAGGGCTTAGTCTAGCTGCCAGAGGCTAGAAACTAAGACTCTCCTATCAGCATACAGAAGGTCGGGTGGTAACCATCAGTGGCCACCAGACCAACCACCTTACAATATTATATTTGTAGAAAATATGACTATAGTAAAACTTTTTTTAATGAAAACCTCCACCAGTGTTCTATCTTTACAGTTACCGTATGTGTTTGTATTTCTTAATGTCCTGTTGTCAATCATCCCCTTTGGAGTAGAGGGCCGTTCAACTAGTGGCATTGCACTCAGTTATAGAACCTAAGTTACGTGACCCAGACTGTCAAGATCTCATTGGTTTGAGGCTGTATGTCAAACTTATACCCACAAACCAACTGGAGGAAGGGGAAACCTGAGGTAAAACTATCCAACTCAGGATGTCACTATCCTACTTATCTTTCCAAATTTGAACCACAGGAACCTGCCGAAGACAGATGAGTTGGGTCTTTGGCTCAAATAAAATGGCAACACAACGCATTTCCATTCTCTGGACTACATACTGCTGGAAATCTGGATCATTGTCCTGCTGCAAAGAGAATGAGTGGGAGTTTGAGAATGAATGTGGAAGAAGAGGAAATGCATTTGTCAGGAATGCACATGTTTGATCCATCTCAGTTGGGCCTTCTTCAACATTGTATGAATACTTGGAATGTTGGCTCTAATGAGTGCTTCAATATCAGATACTTGATCTTGCTGCTTTATCCTGACAAGTTTGCGGATACAGCATGTGTGAAAGTGATTTAACACACTGCGTGTAGGCTGTACACTGTCCAGGTCTCATAAGCATGGTATTGAGCGCATTGGGGTGATAGACTTTTAATTTTGCGGCGGAGCTAATACCCTTCCGTTCCCACACATTGTTGCACTGTCCGCCAAATGCAACAGTCACCTTAGAGTTCTATTATTACTTTGACATTAACAAAATATAATAGAAGTATTGTAATGTAAGTGTCTCTGTTTAAGTTATTTATAATACATTGTATATGTTTTTTTTTTTTTTTTTTTTGCACTGGCTTCACATATGAGTGGTCCTGAGTTCATTCCCCAATTGAGGCGGAAATGTTTTTCAGATCCAACGGCTCCCGGGTCGACCCAGCCTTAAATAGGTACCAGAGTAATCCAGGAAGTAAAGACTGTGAGGGAGAGGAGATGGCTACCACCCTCATTTGAATTATGGTTTTTATTACAAGTTATAACAACTTGTTGCAGGCCAACAAAATATGTATGTCTATCTTCTTCATCATTCTTCAGTCAGATATCAGGTTATAGCACCAATAGCTTCAATGAATTGTGTGATTCGCTTCAGATCATCCATGGAACTCCTTAGGTCTGGAAGTAGTGCCATCTCAGTAGGTCATATTTTCTCCCTCTCTTCTTTGTAGAGTTGACAGGCATGAAGAATGTGTTTTGCCGTCTCTGGGCTCAGTCCACAATTGCACAGGTCTGTCTCGCCAATCTTCAGCTTTCGAAACATATGTCAGTCTGTTGTGACGAGTTCATAGTCTAAAGATAATGATCTGTTCCTTGCATGACATTTGATGGTGGGTTTTTGCAGTTGGGTGCATCTGCTTCAACTTTTTCTTATATTCTGCTTTTATCATAGTCTTTTCAAACATCATTAAAAGTGCTGAAAGATAAATAAGGAAACATACTAACAGAAGGGAAGCATATCTTACATAGATGGAAGGAATACTGCAGTGAGATGTATAATGACCCAAGAAAAACCAAAAACAGAACAATAAACGAATATGAAAAGGAGCCAGAACCCACAAAGGAAGAAGTAAGATACGCAATAGAAAGTTTAAAGAAAGGTAAAGCCCCAGGCAATGATGGCTTAACAACAGAAATTATACACGCAGGTGGCGAGGCCGGAATCAAGATTTACCACAAACTCTGCTGCAAAATATGGTTATCGGCACATGGCCGGATAAATGGAAAAAATCATTATATATACCCCTCCCAAAAAAAGGCGACCTTCAGATTTGCTCTAACTACCGAACTATAGCCCTTATAAGTCAAGCAAGTAAAATAATGTTAAATATCATAATGCAAAGAATCAAACAGAAATTAGAGATGGAGATAAACGAAACACAGGCAGGTTTCAGATCGGGCAGAGGAACAAGAGATCACATTCTTTACATGAGATTGATCATAGAAAAGTGTAGGGAATTTTCAACTTACCTGCACATGTGTTTCATAGATTACTCAAAAGCGTTCGACTGCATCCAACACCAGCAACTATGGGAGATAATGAACAGCATGGGTTTCCCAAGACATCTGATTCATTTAATAGAGGAACTTTACCAAGATCAAAAGGCTGCAGTGAAGTTAGAGGACAATCTCTCAGAGTGGTTTGAGGTACAAAGTGGAGTAAGGCAGGGATGCACACTCTCCCCATACCTGTTCAACATCTACGCTGAAAGTATAATGAGGAACGTGAGAGAAGACATACACAATACTGGCTACCACGCTTTAAACATAGGTGGATTCCTAATCCCGGAACTACGCTACGCAGACGACACAGTGCTTCTTTCATCAAGAACACAAAGAAATATAGCGAAGCACAAAATTTGTATTTAAACACGCAGAAAACAAAAATCATGTCAACAGATATAACAACACAACAACCAAAAATCAGAATTGACAATACCGAGATAGAATGTGTAGATAAATTTGAATACTTAGGAGCAAACATCAATGGTGCAGGAGACGGCATGGCAGAAATAAGGAAGAGATTGGCAATGGCATATCGCAAAATAACACGGCTGAAAAACATATGGAAATACAACAAAATAGAAACAAAAGTGCTAATGTTACGAACTTTTATTTTTCCGGTTGCAACATACAGCTGTGAAACATGGACTCTAAGTAAAACAGCGGCAAAGAGGATCAACGCCCTCGAGCTGAAATGCTACAGGAAGATACTTAGAACATCATGGAAGGATAAAATCAGAAACTCAGATATTATAAACACATTGAATATTCCAGAGTGTTGGTTACTAAACACAATAACAAAAAGAAAACTACACCTGTTTGGTCATATAAAGAGACATAACAATTTAGAAAAACAAATAATGGAGGGAAGAGTACCTGGGAAGAGGAGAAAGGGCAGACCAAGAAGACGATGGACTGACAACATTAAAGATAACATGAATACATCGCTAGAAAATGCAAGCCACATTGCCCAAGACAGAGAGAGGTTCAGAGAGTTCATTGGGAAGACAACGTTCTGGAAGGAATATGTCACATGACACATCATAGTCTTACATTCATAGTACATATTATCACTTTCTATTTGTTCTAGTGATCCCCCTTTTCTTGCCAGGAGATCAGTTTTTTCATTTCCAAGTGTGACCAGGGATCCACTGCAGTACTGTTTGTATGCTTATCTATTGTCTTTTCTCTGCTTTTGCTGTAAGCCGTCAATGGTTGAATGACGATTGATTTTTGGGCCATGGCTTGTTTGGCCACTTGATATGCAGTAATATTATGTCTCAGAATGTGGGTAACTCCTTCAATCCACCTTCTTGGTCTTCATCTGCATCTTGTTTCGATTTTCATGTTGCATGCTCTTGCCGCTGGCCAATAAGGATTAATTCTCATCAAGTGGCCGAACCATTTCAGTTCTGTTTTTCAATATATTTGACCACAGATGTTGTTTCAATAGTTTTTGTAATCCCTTCATTCCTCAAGTTCTCTTCTTGATCTTTCTTAAACATCTCATTTCACACGTAATAAGCTTTCTCTCTTGTTCTTTTGTTAGTGTCCATGTCTGACATTGATAACACAATGTTGGTATGAAGCTTAAATTTATTTGTCTTTTTCATAAATATGTATATAACAACAGAAATTCACAATATACAGTACAAACAATATAGAATAGATATAATTGGGGACTTTGAAAAGTGTTGTTGTATAGTGACATATGTTATAACAGAATGCGTTATAGAGAGATTCCACTTTATTTTCATAACTTCTTTTCAAAATTGTTATCTTCCTCTTTTTCTCTTTCCCCATGAATTCAAGAATGATGCATGTCCTACAATGTTTTCGATTGTTTTCTTAAAGTGTGTTCTATCCATCTACAGTACAGTTTCTTAGCTATCTTTTTTAGTGTTTATTTAATTTTTGTCTATGATTTCTCAAGTTTTAAAACATTTTCATGTGAAAGGATAGCCACCCCACATCTAAACTCATTAATCACATTCTATTACATGCAGGACTGTAGATATTACTAGTTTGGGGGGAGGGGCGCATTTAACCTAAAACAAAATGTTTTTTAAAATGTTGATGACCTTTTTAGAAAACCATTTTGTGAGGGGGTGGGAGTAATACCATTGGTTTTTACTTCCTTCTTAGTACTAGATATCATATCCAATTTTCCTATGAGATTAGGAGATTACTGCAATATACAGCCACACACTTATACAGTGGAATCTCTCTATAGTGCATTCATTTATAACAAATTTCCCTATATAACAACACTTTTCAAAATCCCCATTTATATTTGTTCTTTATTATTTGTACTATATACATCGATGTCTGTTATTACATACATATTTTGTTGGTCCGGACCAAGCTGTTATAATGGGATTGCACTGTATACATGCTTGTATGCATACTTGTATCTTTGTAGCTAATCAGATAGTGAATATGCATGAAAGGTGGCTGTGTTACTGTTTTGTGCTTACCTTTCTGAATCCTGTAACACACTATTGTAAGAGTACTGTACTCAAGAATATTATACTAAATGCCAAGGATCAATGTGAACTATTCAATGAAATCTGAGATATTTTGTACAAAATACAGAGAATATCTACTAATTGACATGTATGGACAACTCAAGATTCACAGGACTAGTAGGGGTATCTGTCAATTACAGGATATTCATGCCATATCCTGAATAACATGAAAACTGAGCCATCAGTGTAAGCCTGGATTGTTGATGTTGGGTACTTGCTTATAGTTTCTAGGGCACATCTTCAAGATTCTTGGTAGTAGTGACTTGTTGGCTGTTTTATCAATTTAGTTTGATTAATTTATTACCGTAGTACACGTTCTTTCAAGAAGATGACTGATGGTGTTTGTTTTCCAGTTCTTTCTCTTGTGGTGGATAATGTTTATCATTCTCCTCTTTGACTAAATCTTCGTCTTCTTCTTCAGCGTTCATTCTCAAACTCCCACTGGATTTCTCTTGTAACAGGACAATGGTCCTACAAAATTTCCAGTTGAATATAGTCCAGAGAATGGAAATGCGTTGTGTTGCCGTTTTATTTGTGCCAATGGTCCAACACATCCGTCTTCGGCGGTTGACAAAATCTAAAAGAGACAATTGTTAATGTCTTAATTTTCAGGTGTCAACAAGTACTTTATTTGAATGGTCATTTTTTTGTCTCTTGTCTCTACAGCTTCTGTCAGTGCTCTTTTCTGTCTCACCTATAACTCTGTATTTGTTTACCCTACATACCGATTTAGGTGTTGATCACATCCCTTCACAAATTAGTCTCAGAGATCTTGGTTCTGTGCCTGATTCAGAGATGAGATGCTGTAGCTACTCATGCTGTACTCATGATGGGATTTTGTACCCTTCTGGAGAAGAAGGTTACATTCAATTACCAATATTCTTTGATGATCATTGCGACTCAGATTGGGCTCCGGATTCTATTATATAATCTGCTGTGTTTCAGGCTTTCTGCTTTGTCATACATCTCTTTGAAATGGGTATAGATCATGGCTTTCTCCTCAGCTATGAATACTGGGAACAGTCCTATAAAATATATAACACTGTTATATTCGCCAGGTAAACAAGTTTTAGTACAAGTGTTGTCTCATCTTGTTGTGACCAGTTCTGAGGCGCAGAAAGATAACTTGGTTTTTTTCTTCTGAATAATTGATAATACTCATCATCTAGATTATATTTGAGGTGATCTTCTTTCCACTTTTTGTTATAGCTGCCTTTGATGATGGTCATCCACTTCTTTGTGGCTAAATCAGATAGTTCTCATGTGGCAGGTTCTCTCCTTTGGTCAATCTGAAATTTCATTTCCTTTGATGTTGCAATGTGAAGGTATCCATTGGATAACTACTCTCTAGTATGGGAGAAATGTGCCCCTTTTATTGTAATGTAAAAGTAAGTATGAAAGAACTGTTTCCATCTCATTGTAATGTAAAAGTAAGTATGAGAGATATGTTTCCATCTCATTGTAATGTAAAAGTAAGTATGAGAGATATGTTTCCATCTCATTGTAATGTAAAAATAAGTATGAGAGAGTCCTATTGTGATGTAAGAGAATTAGTTGAATACATTTTCTGCTACTTTATTTTGTTTTCATCTCTTACCATTGCAGGTGTGAGATCATCAGATGCCTTGACTATCAGTGAGGCAAAGCAGCAGTTGATGGACATTGTAAAGAAAATAGGATTGTCAGACATTGAAGAGTTCAATCAATGGTTGAAAGGAGTCAGCTTTTGTGCGGATCCACTCTCAGGTGAGATAAATGTCATTTGCTCTTGCTATCGTACAGATGTCTTAAGCTTTGATGAGGTCCTCTTTTCCTGGTAGGTGATTTCTTGGTCTTTATTTTCCTGTGTTGCGCCATCTTCTATCATATTCTATCTATTCGCTGAAACCCTTTGTTGCCTTTTGGCGTCAGGGGTAGAAGAGTTTTCTGGAGACAGCCCTCTTATGTGTCGAGTATATTGTGGAATTTGCCGCCTCTTTTATTTCAGTGGTCCATCGTTTTCATCATTGGCTTCTAGGTCTGCCTTCGCTATCTTTTGCTAGTATATTCATTGGTCTTTAAACCACCCACACTTTAAAAAAAAATGTCTGCATTTGTTCTCAAACTCTCACTAGATCTCTCTTGTAGCAGGGCAGTGGTTCTCATAGATTTCCAGCAGGATGTAGCTCAGAGAGCAGAAGTGCATTGTGTCACAGTTTTAGTTGCACCAACGCCCCGACACACCCGATTTCTTGGATAAACTGACAGTGATTATATCAGACTCCCAGAGCATTCTCCACAAGATAAAAAAGTGTATGATAAATTCTTATTTATAAGTGTATGTGTCATTCTTCTCATCAATGCTCAAAGTATTATGTAGATGTACTGTCCAGGCCATGTGGGAGTCAGAGGCAACAAAAGATGTGATGCATTGGTGGTTGCTGCTATAAAAGATGGCACAGTAATTATGAGAGACAGTACTGATTTAAATAAGACAGTTATGGATATAAAATGACAAAGTAGAGGTTGAAAGGGACATTGTATTTATTCAGAGAATGATGGAAATGGGAGTGACCAGAGGAGGAAGTAGAAAGTGCATCCTTACTGGAAGGATCCAACGAACTCAGTCAACATCTAAGTTGACTGGGACACTGAGCTTATACTCCCTTAGATGGCTGATAGAATTGCAACCATTTCACTTATAGGAATGCTCCAGTGCTGTGATGCTAGTTGCTAATCAAGAATCAACTAAACAGTGAAAAACAGGACATCAGAAATAAGTTTGACATCTTCAGGGGGAGAGGGGCAAGAATAGGGTGGTAATTAAAAATTGACATCAGCAGTCCTTTGTTTATACACTAATTCAGTTGTTTGAATTTGATAATTTATTCTAATAATTGGAAAAAAAACATGTATTTTTATTGTACTTTTATTGCTAAAAATAATGGAGGGGGAGGAGTAGGGGATTATTAAATGAATGACGTAATTAAGTCAGAAAGGGGGGGGGGGTTCCAATAGTTGTAAACATATTTTTTGGACAACCCTTTAACCATTTGAACCATAGCCAAATTTCTCTTAAAAGCCCGTCCCCTTTGCTGCTGAGCAAAAAATACACACAAACAACACCCCAACAGAACTTAGATATTTTAACAGAAATAAGACATAAAATTATGTTCTGTTATTTATTGTTGACTTACCTTAGCATGTACTGTGTTTTTGCTTTATGTGCAAGTCCTACCAGTATTCACATCTGTCTTTTAGGCACAGATAAGTAGTGTAATAACAGCTCCAAAATTTTGTCTTTATTCTAATGACCCCGCTCTGATGATCCAATTTTACATGTCGTAATTTATAGACCTACTTACAAACTTTCCGATCGCTCAAGCTCGTGTGATCTATCTGAGTCTATTTTCATATCATTTTCAGAATAATCACTATCTAAATATAATTAATTGTCCTCTGAATCATCAAACACAAACTCAACAACTGTTGCAGCAGTTTTTCAACGCAAAAAATAACTTATTTTAAATAAATCCTTTCTTAGTAAATTACATTTTAAATAAATCCTTTCAAAGTAAATTACTAATTAAATCATCAACATGTGTATGCCATTTTGTGAAGCTGCTTTCCCACAATGCAATGTGTAATTCGATTTATTAATAATAATTAATATGAGCTGCTGTGTTTTGAAGTTGAAATACACAAAATCAATATCTCAGGGCAGCAATATTTAGTATAAATCCCAGAATTTTGTGATACAGGATTCTAAAGGTTAATGATTGGTATGGAAAGTCATGAGGCGGCTAAAGATTTTACTTTGATCTCAGGATGATATTTTGATCATGTGGCTAAAAATATCTTTGTAATTTGGCCACCAAGTTGGTGGACCCTATCAGATTGATCTCAATCTGGCCTGCCTACACAAATACAGTTGTCCATCACTGCTGTAAACAGCTCATTCATCACTTCTTCCATCATTGCTGTAAACGGATCATTCATCACTTACGCCCAACACTGCTGTAAACAGATCATTCATCACTTCTTCCATCATTGCTGTAAATGGATCATTCATCACTTCTGCCCAACACTGCTGTAAACGGATCATTCATCACTTCTTCCATCATTGCTGTAAACGGATCATTCATCACTTCTTCCATCATTGCTGTAAACAGATCATTCATCACTTCCGCCCAACACTGCTGTAAACAGATCATTCATCACTTCTTCCATCATTGCTGTAAACGGATCATTCATCACTTCCGCCCAACACTGCTGTAAACAGATCATTCATCACTTCTTTCCACCACTGTTGTAAATAGATCATTTAACACTTCTACCTATCACTGATGTAAATGGATCATTTATCACTTCTGTTCACCACTGCTGTAAATGTAAATAGATCGTTCATCATTGCTGTAAACAGATATCACTTCTTTCCACCACTGTTGTAAATAGATCATTTATCACTTCTACCTATCACTGCTGTAAATAGATCATTTATCACTTCTGTTAACCACTGCTGTAAATAGATCATTCATCACTTCTGTCCACCACTGCTGTAAATATATCATTTATCACTTCTGACCATCAGTGCTGTAAATAGATCATTTATCAATTCTGCCCACCACTGCTGCCAACAGATCATTTATCACTTCTGTCCGCCACTACTGTAAGCAAATCATTCACCACTTCTACTGAGGATATGAAAATTAATACTGTAGTTTAATCCTTTGAAATGCTCAAACCTCTATGCCATTTTAAATTATTGAATTACCCTGATTTAAAAAAAAAATTCAGGTGATGTTGTTTGCCAAGAACAAGATGGAGAAAGTCATTCTAGGAAACCAATGAGCGTGAAAGCCAGCAGCAGCAACAATGGTGCACTTGGTGCCAGTATAACACTCAACATATCCTTGACTCCTCAAGCCTTGCAGGGTGATGGTCCTATCACAGTTACTGCCCAGACTTCCATTTCCCCAGAGCAGCAACAACATTTTTCCAGCAGCACCTTTAACCATAATCCCAAACCAAACCATCAGCAGCGCAAAAATTCTTCAGCACCTTCCAAAACTCCTTCCAATAATCCCCTGACTGTTAAACCTCGTAATCTTTTCTTGACCACCCCTGGTCAGACTTCCCCTGACAAACCTTTGGACCTGGCCACAAGTCCGGTAAGTAGAAACAGCAAGTTAACATCTCCTTCTGCATCGTTGTCAACCCAGTCAACAAAGTCTGGATGGCTATCTGGCAACAATGGTACTTTTTCAACTTTGGCTTCTAGCAATTGTAGTAGCCGAGCTAACTTTGATTCACCTCTAGCAAAGAGGCTGCGACTGTCTGCTGAACAGGCAGAGGCATACACGAGTGCCTCCATAATGGCTAGCCTGAGTTCTGCAAACTTTGTAGGTGAAAGGTTACGTCTGCAATTAATGCAAGCAGGTTTGCAGATGGCGGACTACAACATTGATACGCACACAACCAATTTAATGGATCTGACTAGCTCTGAAGTTCTCCGCTCCCAGCTACTGCAGCATTATGGGATCAAGCCGGAACCAAAATAAAGCTGCCCATTCTTAATGTATCATAACTGCTACCTCTTATCGAGTACATTTATTTTCTTCACAATGCTGTTAATTTATTTACGACTCTCAAATATTTTTTTTCCTCATGTGATGCTTTTGTTAGAGTTTCTTATCTTACTTTATGCAGGGTTAAGGGGCTGTTCATTTACTTGTTTTGTTTTGAATATTTCCCATTCTTATTGCATTTGTTTTGGCATAACATGCATTTTATGTAAATAACATATGGCTTCCATTATTTGGTCACATGGCTTCCTGTTTAATTTAAAATTATCTTTAGTTTCTATTCATATTACAAATGTAAAAATTAGACTTCCTTGAAGACAGACTGCTGTCATCAAGTGGTTAATTTTGACCTGATCTCTCTGTTTGTGATACTTTTATAATTTCTTAGCCCTGTTGAATTTATTTTGTTTTGTTGAATTTTGACTAGCCAGTTTTTAAAAAAAATTTGTCCAAGTCATTTATAAGATATATCAAACAACTTTGAATGGGCTGCCCAAACATATATATATATTTTCACTTTTTGAAGGCTAGAATAAAATTGAATTTATTTAAAATGTGACAAGTTTTTATGCAGAACAGGGACTACTTTGTGTATCACCATTCCTCTCTGTATCCTTCCATTATGTTGATTTAATGTTGTGAAATGACCCTTAAAAAGTCACCTCAGAAAGTTATGAAACAAAATAAGAATTATTCTAAGAAAATATGATAAAGCGACACTGATGGTGCTATGGTAACTAACTGCTGCCATTTTCTCTGATTATTACTAATAATTATTGCAGGAATGTTGTATCTTTGATAAATTGTTTATTTAGAATTAGCACGTATCTACATAAATTAAATCAAAGCTGTATGATAATATAGACATGCTTTCAACCACTGTCTAAAAAAAGAAAGATTTATTTCTGAGGATATTTATCAAATAAAACAACTAAAGAAGAATGTAAATACAATTCTTTAACAATAGAATAAAAAAATAAATAGTCAACATTATTTATAACTAAAAATATATTGCTATTTAACTATTGTTGAATTTTTAGGTGCCACTTATACATCCAGTCATATTGCTAGTATGCTCTGTGAATGCTCTGCCATCCAGCAACCCTGTGCGACAAGTTGAGTTTGCTATCAACGAGTACACTATCAACTCTGCTACCACCATAGGTGTTGACTTATTTTTTTATAAATCTGTTTTGTTAACAATATATTTCCATATTTCAATAAAAACTTCCATATTTAGCACCCTAAAAAAAACTGAAATAAATACCCACTAATTTTATTTCCAATGTTTAAAAAAAATTAATTGTGTTTGCTCTCAATATGAGCGTGTAAGACAAAAACGTCAGCATTAGTAATACTTACTATAAAATTTAACACCAAGTGCTTTTAAAAAAAAATTAATATGGAAAATCCATACTAGTTGACACCTATGGCTACCACGCTGATAGTAAACAAGAATAGTTAACATTATTTATAACTAAAAATATAAATAAATAGTAATAAACATTAAAATGTTTTTAAAATTCTCCCTCCAAGACAAGTTAAATGGAAAATTTTATAAGAAAAGGTTGAAAAAAACCCAGAAAATTGACTTTATTGTTCTCAGGCATCCCAATATGCACTCAGTCTCACTCAACAAAGTGGCACAGTGAATGCAGAGTACCATTCATAGCTTATAATACTGTATCTTCAAACAATAATCCCCACCGATCTAAGGGAAAAATCTACCTTATAAACAAGATATAACCAGCAGGATTAGAATCTGGGATCTCTTGAGCATAAGGTGAACGGATTAACCACAATGTAATGGAAATCCCCACAAAGCAACAGCTCACAAACGCACTCACTGGGTCAAAGAGCAATGAACTGATGGATCAGCAACCAACCAACCATAGCTAACATTAAGTGTGTTGCTGTGTCTCCTGAAAGGGAAACAAAGAATAGCAACACTGTTTACCTTCCATGTGTGTCATAAGAGGTTACTAAGGAGGTTATGGGGAGGAGTTGGCTGTTCTATGCCATATAGGATCAAAGTGACCCAGAAGCCATGCTTTGTCAGGTTGAAATGTGCAGATATTGCAGCAAAGCTGTAAACCATGACAGAACACGTCCCATTCTCAGGACTTCATCCTGCTAATCTGTAGGAGTTTGAGAATGAATGCAGAAGAATATAAACAACAGTAGTTCACATTCTTCTTTCTTGATTAGAAATTAGCATCACAGCACGTGGGGTGCTCCCATAAGTGCTTAGCTCTATGTTCTAGCAGCCATCCCAGTGTATGTAGAGTCTTGGTCAGGTGTTATTTGCATGATCTTCAGGACTTTCCAACAAAAATTACTTTGCCTTCCCTCCCCTCAAAACACTCCAATTTCTGACATTCTCTGTATGTGTACATTCTCTGTATGTGTACGTTCTCTGTATGTGTACATTCTCTGTATGTGTACATTCTCTGTATGTGTACGTTCATTGACATCATCTACATCTTGAAATAAATTTATTACTGCCTTGATCAAGTTCATGTCTGCTTTATCTCTTTTCAGCATTGTGTCGTCTATTGATGCATTGCCTGCCAATAAGTCGGTTCTCTCGTTTCCTCTGACCCCCATCAAGACCAGGGCAGTATATCCATGTAATGCTCTGGATGATTGAATTATTCAATAAGTCCCACCATTCTTTTCTCAGCATGGACTTTTCTATCTTGTGCAGCATTCTTTGAGAGTGTGAGTATTACCGAGTGTGTTGATGTATCAGTTATCAACCTATTAAGTGCTACTGTTACACTCTCTTTCTCCATCCTCGTGCTTGATGTGACACTGGAGTATGCAGAAGATTTCTCAACCTTTACACCATTTCCGTAGGTAACAAAACCCCAAGTGCTTTTATTTGTATTTCTGTTAACTGAGCCATCTGTATATATATATAATTATATCTTGTGGTTTTGAGTGTATCTGGGTGAGTTCATGCACTGTAACCTTGGCCTTGACGCCCGTTCATTTCCAAAACACTTTATCTAGTTGTATTATTACTTGAGTCAGCAATTTTTTTTTCAGTGTCTACCTCCACACATTCACTGCCCTTTCCTATTTCTTCTAATTCACATACTCTTCACAGTGTGTCTTCAACCTCTGCCACACTTGATTCATTTTCCCTTTGAGTCAAAGTCTGGGTCAACTGTCTCATGGAGATTGTGCTTGTTTTGTGTAGTGTTTTCTTCGACAGGAAAGATGAAAATTGTGTTTGCTTAAGCCAATCTAGTGGAGGTCAGTATAACCTGCGATTCATAAAATATATTACAAGAGCTATCAAGAAATTCCCACCAAGTACACACATGAACAACTATTTGCTGTCCAACGGAATTCCTGTAGAAATCAACGACAACTCGCTGTCCAGTATATTCAGAAATATCTGTTAGACATAAAAATAACACTAGAGCTTGAGCCCTCATAGTTCATGGACGGGCACAGCTCATGGGTGGGCGGAATAACAAAGAAATCTGTTGAAAGGTTTAAAAAATATGTTTTAGTTATTTTTATGAAACTAATTAAAAATATAAGTAATTATAGTTAATTGTATCGCTATATTAGTATGGTTAGCTTTTTAAGCAGTAGATTCATTGTCAAGTACATTGAGCATATAGGACTACTACTTACAGTATGGAAACAAACCTACAAACAGGACACGATGAATTCCATCTCCAGAGAACTCTTCTACACCTTGTGCCCTGAGGCAGAAGAGGGTCATAATGTATAGATAGATGGATGGACGGACGGATAGAATAAAATAGATAGATAGATAGACTTGCAGTATGATAATGGAGGTTGAGGCAGTTACTGCAGCTATCCAATTGCTATGTGAGAATACATTTACTAAGACAATGATTGTGTCTAATTCTCAAAAGATTCCTATATGAATGAATGACATCTACAGCCTCTTCTAACTTCCAGGATATCACATAGATGTACTGTCCTGGACATGTTGGTGTTTGCAGAATTTAAGCAGCAGATAAACTCTTGTGTGTTAAATGCAGCAATAGTCTGTGAATTGAGAATGGAAAAGAGGAATGTACTGTTTAGTGTGTGCCCGCTGGATGTGGATATTGAGATAGATGATGCATCTAGGCTGCGATTGGAGGAAATTCAGTGTTAGTTGTAGCGCTAGTAGGTTTGAGTACCTGCACGAGAGTGAGAAGTGTGTTTAACTTGCGAGTGTCATGAAACATCAGTATACGTATCAGCTGATGAGGCAAGTGGGATGTTGACCACTTATAGGTTTTGCCCAGAATACCTTATCTGTGGTTCTAAACCAATAACTCTTTCAAGAAAAACCTTGGTATAGTTCAGCATCGAATATCACTATAGATAATTCTTCAGTTTATTTACAATTAGCAGCCATCCAGTGTTCGCTAGTTCTGATATAAAAAATATATAAAATCAAATTTTTCCCCACCAATATGTTAATGTTTTATCATTCTGTCTCTGCTCCGATATACTAATCCGTGGCAACATGTTATTGTACTTACACTTATCAATTTACCGTAGAATATTTTATTTTTGGTGGTGGGAATTGCCTGTTTTATCATCTTCTCTGACAACGAAGCTATTGAGATTATGATTTTCATTGACTAGAAATTTAAAAAATGTTCATAATTTTATCCACTAGAGCACAGGTTCTCAACCTTTCCCAACTTCGAGTAGTGACCCCATATGATACTGATCATCGACCCCAATTCCTTTTTTAAAATGTGTCATATGTCATGTGACGTATTCCTTCCAGAACGTTGTCTTCCCAATGAACTCTCTGAACCTCTCTCTGTCTTGGGCGATGTGGCTTGCATTTTCTAGCGATGTATTCATGTTATCTTTAATGTCGTCAGTCCATCGTCTTCTTGGTCTGCCCCTTCTCCTCTTCCCAGGTACTCTTCCCTCCATTATTTGTCTCTCTAAACAGTTATGTCTCTTTATATGACCAAACAGGCGTAGTTTTCTTTTTGTTATTGTGTTTAGTAACCAACACTCTGGAATATTCAGTGTGTTTATAATATCTGAGTTTCTGATTTTATCCTTTCATGATATTCTAAGTATCTTTCTGTAGCATTTCAGCTCGAAGGCGTTGATCTTCTTTGCCGCTGTTTTACTTAGAGTCCATGTTTCACAGCCGTATGTTGCAACCGGAAAAATAAAAGTTCGTAACATTAGCACTTTCGTTTCTATTTTGTTGTTTTTCCATATGTTTTTCAGCCGTGTTATTTTGCAATATGCCATTGCCAATCTCTTCCTTATTTCTGCCATGCAGTCTCCTGCACCGTTGATGTTTGCTCCTAAGTATTCAAATTTATCCACACATTCTATCTCGTTATTGTCAATTCTGATTTTTGGTTGTTGTGTTGTTATATCTGTTGACATGATTTTTGGTTTCTGCGTGTTTAAATACAAATTTTGTGCTTCGCTATATTTCTTTGTGTTCTTGATTAGTTGTTCCAATCCCTTTATATCGTTTGAAAGAAGTACTGTGTCGTCTGCGTAGCGTAGTTCCGGGATTAGGAATCCACCTATGTTTAAAGCGTGGTAGTCAGTGTTGTGAATGTCTTCTCTCACGTTCCTCATTATACTTTCAGCGTAGATGTTGAACAGGTATGGGGAGAGTGTGCACCCTTGCCGTACTCCACTCTGTACCTCAAACCATTCTGAGAGATCGTCCTCTAACTTCACTGCAGCCTTTTGATCTTGGTAAAGTTCCTCTATTAGATGAATCAGATATAAAAATAGCTAGGGTAAATAAAACAAATTGAAAATATATTTTTCAATATAGTTTTAATTGAAATTGTGACTCGTTAACAAATGCCTAAATTCAGTGTTCAGTTTTTGTTGATTTATACAACTATTGGGTGCTTCAGTGTATCCACTGAGAAAAAAATATATAAAACCACTCATATATTTTTGGGGGTTATATTTGATATTTTTAAATGATGTTGTTATTTATTAAAAATGAAAAATGGTTTAATTAATATTTTTTTAGCTTACTTCTTCAGCTGGCATCTCCATAGAAAACTGTTCGCGACCCCAGTGGGTTGGGAACTTGTGCTCTAGAGATGAATTTTCCGAATTTGTTGGCACCAAAATATGAAGTTTATTTTTGATATTTGCTAATAATTTATTAAACAAATTTTTTTGTGATCAGTCATTTCTGTTGAAGCTTGTAGGGGGCAAAGTTCATCCTATAATCTATCACCTTAACAGTAATGCTAAACATAAAATGCATGGAGAGATACTACGAAAATTAGAAAGTTACCAATATTATGGACAAATAATCACAAATAATGGCAGATGTGAAACAGGAGGTTAAAAGGAGAATAGGAATGAGTAAAACTATTTTCAATAACATGAGAAAACTATTAAAATGTATGCAAATCACAAGCTAAAAATGTGAATTATAAAATGTGAATCTACTCTATATGAATGCATGTCTCAGAAACATGGACAATGAACAAACGAAAGACAAAATTGATTCCTCTGTGATGTGGATGTATAGAAGAATATAGACAATTCCACAGAAAGAGAGGGTCAAAAAACACAGGTTCTGACATCACTGTGTATGAAAAAATAAATATTAAAATCAAACAAATAAAATATTTTGTACATATTAAAGACATCTTACTGTTGAAGACATTACTTGAAGGTAAGGGTGAAGGCAGGTGAACAAGAGGTTGACAGATATACAGGTAGAGGAAAATATTATGAGCTAGACAAGATACAGTCTGTCAGAGTGCACCACCAAGGCAAGAGACTGAGAATGTTGGAGGTGATCAAGTTGGTAAACATTGCCAAGAGAAATAATTAATAATCACATGGGGGTACCCATTCCAAACCAGGGCCTTCTTTTGTACCTGTGGATGATAGTACATGTGCCAATGTACCTGTGGATGGTACAGTACTGATTGTAAGATATTGTTGATTGTAAATAGCAAGCGATAGCAGTTATCACGCACCACAATGTCATCAAGTTGAACAATTAGGGATAAATAGTATATTGATACAAACCCTCTGCTACCAATGTCAATATTGGACACTGTAGTAAGACTCCACCAACCTTCTTCTGTCAATATCAAACAAGGACACTAAGAACTCTACTAGCCCTCTGCTACCAGTGTCAAACATCATGGATACTGTCTAATTTTGTTATCAGCCCTCTGCCGTCAATGTCAAACATGGACAATGTCTACTATCACTGTCAGACACAGGCCTTTTTAGGGTTCCACTAACCAACCCTCTGCTACCACTGTCAAGTAGTGATACTAGGGAACAAAAGAATAAAAATCATTGTATGACATATATAAATACTGTTGGGAGGGACAAAATTAAAATCACAAGCTTTAGAACAATATAGAAACTAGCAATGAAAACTATAAAAATATTTTTGGGGTGGGGGGAGGGGTCATAAATTTTAATGTTTTGAAGTAAAGGAGAAAGAGGTTCTAAAAATAGATGTCTTGGATGAACAGTGCCCTCTGTGAGATTTGACAACAAAAATATAAGACAGATTTTTATCACCTAGGTCAGCCTTCAGAAAAAAACAATCGCACACAACGAATTAACGAGCCAGATTTTGTTTCTGTATTGTAAAGAATTTAATGACATACTCATAACAAGATCTTCTCCAGAATAGACCTTATTGTGTCACATATTTTGGCTGATATGACTGATCATTGGTCACCTTGTCTAAACTTTGTCTCGCCAGCCAATGAAAATGACGGTTGAAGTTTGATCAGCCAAGATTGTGACGCTGTTCGGCATAAGCAAGGACTTTTCTGGAGAAGGACTTGCTCAAATACCAGAACTGAAATTATTTTTAAAATGTACACATTTTGCCCAGTTCCTAATATCTATACCCGCAGAATCTGTCTATTTTTTAAATCGTGATTCATTCCAGTATGGACAATCACTCTTCTCTAGTCACATTTTACATATTATGAGAATCCTTGGACTCCTCTGAAACATGTGCAATTCTTTTTCTGTACAAAAGTCTTTTAGAATGATAGTTCATATATGTAAGGGAACTAGCTTTAAGTTCGTGTAAGTGAACTTATAGTTATTGTTATTTGCAAGGACACTAAAAGATCTACCAGTACTCAAGAGGTAGCTTGTATTTATAAGGGGACTGACAGTAAGTTGACATGTATAAGTAAACTAATAGATTAATGTTGATTTATTCCATCATTAATTCAGGGAACTAAAACGTAATTGATATTTGTTAATGACATAAAGATTAAAGCATGTTCAATTTTGTAAGGGAAGAAATAGACTAACGATACAATATCATCTGACATTAATATTGTCTAAAATATAAAACTAAAATATAACAAGTTGGACTTGTCCGGAGTGCAGTGACGATGATCCAATGACTACCTAACTAAAATATAACTGATATTTGTAAATGAAGTAAAGATTATATCAAGTTCAATTTTGCAAGGGAACAAATTTATGGTAGATTATATCATAGTAGTTCAATTTTTAAGTTAATTAATAGATTGTCTTGCTAGTTCAATTGTGTAGAAGTAACTAATAGATTATATCTTGCTAGTTAAATTTTGTAAGGTAATTAATAGATTAGTTGCTCAGTAGAGAACACTCACAAGTGAGATGAAATGCCTGAGAAAGGCCACAAGAGTGACCAAACTAGACAAAATTAGAAATGACAAAAGAAGAATCGGTGGAAGACAATGGATAGAATATATCAAGAAAGAACAAATAAAATTGTTTGGACACCTTACGAGAATGTACCATAACCAACTACCAACAAGAACATATAACATGAGAAGATCAGAATACAAAACAAGAGGAAGACCTAGGAACAAATTTGGATCGATAATATCAAGACAACTCTAAAGAAATATAGATTCGACACAGCCAAGGCAACACATCTGGCCTTGGATAGACAACTAAAGTTCCCAGTCACCACCCCTACACTTAGCAGCAAGTGTGGATATTCTGACCATCATCCACCTGGGGACAGACAATAAACAGTTAAAATATTATATTTTTCTAGTTCTCAATTTTGTAAGGTAATTAATATATTATATCTTACTACTGTAGTTAAATTTTGTATTGTAATTAATACATTATATCTTTCTAGTTCTCAATTTTGTAACGTAATTAATAAATTATGTTTTTCTAGTTCTCAATTTTGTAAGGTAATTAATAGATTATACCTTACTACGATAGTTAAATTTTGTAAGGTAATTAATCGATTATATCTTTCTAGTTCTCAATTTTGTGAGGGAACTAATAGATTATTGCCGCTGGCTCATATATGTAAATGACCTCAGAGATTATAGATGCATGTTTATATATGTAAATGAACTAAGAGATTGATGATCTGTAATATTTATACATGGTCTATTATTCTTCTTCCATTCCTCATTTAAGTTCTTATTTGAATAATCTGTATGTTTATTATGTCTGTATATGTAGCAGTTTGAGCTGCTGGCTGACATGAATGTACAAATAATATATTTAATGCAAACATATATATGG
The DNA here is from genome assembly GCA_034231615.1 of Meghimatium bilineatum. Lineage (NCBI taxonomy): Eukaryota > Metazoa > Mollusca > Gastropoda > Stylommatophora > Philomycidae > Meghimatium > Meghimatium bilineatum. The sequence continues at coordinate 20,259,866 of CM067319.1, read as the reverse complement.
AGTATGTTAGTTATGTTAGAAGTGTGTGTGAATTAGTGACAATTTCTGGGTGTGTAATGAGTGTGTGAGAGTGATAGATGTAAAATTTGAGAATGGTATGCTGTGATTGGCAATTTTATGAATCAACGGCAGTAAACTTCGGTCATGCCTCTAGGGGTTCTGTTTTTTTTAACAGATGGTGAAGAATGTGTATGCTGATAGTTCCCGCAAACTGTTGATTGTATATGTTCCTCACTGTACCCATTAATTATCCTTTTCTACTATCTTCTAGAGTAATTTTAAACTCTCGCAATATCCTCATATGACGATGTTCACTACAAGTCCTTATCCAAAAAGTACAAACGGAGTTCAAAATGGCCCTTTGTCCATTATGATCTGGCCGTACTACTGTTCTCTCAAAGACATTCTATCAGTCTTTCATTTGCCTGAACTCCAGCAACTCCTCTGCAAAATATCCACTTTGTCCCTACAAATATGAAACCATAACATACTCCATCCACTCAAGACAAAGCCATCCATTCTGAATGTTATTGATCATGTATTGAGATTCAGACATAATAAAACTTCACTGTTTCATAGATTCATTTTTATGGCCTCCATAACTGCCTCAAGCCCCATTCTCATACTGCAGTTTATCTTACAAAACGCTCCACACCTTTCATTAATGTTTTTACTTCTTAGAATGGCACAGAACAACCAGTCTGATCTTGACTACCTCCAAACAGAACCATGTGTGTATATAACCACAATGGCATATAATGTGTATATTAGATAGTTAGATGATAAATCATAGCGGCTTGGACACATCTGTAGGTGCTCCTATCTCCAATTCACTATGTCCTTCATCACATGGTAACTGAATGTTGTGGTTCTGTGTTGGTTTATAACTCTTCTCTTGATATGCTGCTCATTTCTAGTAAATCCATGTATCACTCACATTCTCGCCATACTCTTCTTCTGTTTCTGCTTCCTCCAACTAATCAATCTCCGATTAAATTCAAAATACAGCCAAATCCTATTATAACAACTTGGTCCAGACCAATGAAATATGTGTGTAATAACAGAAATTTGCTATATGCAAAGGCTAAATATAAATAAGGATTTTGGAAAGTTTTGTTAAATAGGTAAATTTGTTAAATATACACATTATAGCGGGATTCCACTATAAGTGCGGACCACTGAACTTGTTACTGTTGTCAATCTGATACGTCTGTCTGCTCTTTAATTTCCAAGAACACTGCTCAGACTTGAACTCCAGTCACTTGGTGTAGATAGTCTGACTGAATCTTTCTAACAATACTCATAGAATCAGAAAACAGAATTTGTAATATTCTACTCCAGCCATTTCATGTATGTAAGAAAATTATGAAATTTTTCTTTAAATATGTATGTTAGAATGTTATGTGTTGTATACATAGGATGTTACATATGACTGGTATAATATGTACTTTGGATGTCAACCTAACATACGACAATGACACCAGAATTATAAATATACACAGTAGAAGAATATGGTTATAACATAATCTGGAAATAATTTTCAGCGTTTCAGAGAATGTTTGAGTGTTGGCACACAGAAATTATGCAGCCATGTTGAAAGAAATTGTTATGATGAGTGTTGACACATAAATGAACGCAGTCGTGTTGAGAGAATTTGTTGTGATTGTTGAGTTGTCGTGATATATATGTTTGAATGTGTACTCTATTGGGTTTACCTTTCTACAAACTTTAGGGGTTCTATCACATATCCCAGGCCTACCTTTTTTTCTTTTGATTATTTGCTGTGGCTATATTTATCAGACAACAGGTATTTATTAATTTAAATATTAATTTATGTAGGACGGTTGTATGAGTGGGTTAAGAGAGTTGTGTGGGTGGGAACACTGGTGTCAGGAAGGGGATCAATATGTGCTAATTTTCTAATGTTCTGAATAAATTAATATTTAAATTAATAAACAAATACACATTGTCTGATAAATATAACCAAGTGAAATAAAAGAAAAAGAAGAAGGTAGACCCAGGATATGTGATAGAACCACTTTAAGTATTCACAAATGAGTTGAGCTAATCCATGACATATGATTTTACTTTTGAATCTGTATATTTAAAAAAAAATGAAACTTCTTGCTATGGCATAACTCAACTTTCAGAAGAATAATTCTTTGCTTCAGTTTAACATAACTATCAACTTCCATAAGAATCACTCTTTGCTTCAGTCTAGCATAAAGCATCAATTCTGGTTTAACTTCAAATTCTGCCAAAAATATGTATGAAAATCATTACTTAAAAAGTTGTATTGCCTGTGGAAGATGTATGTCTCAGGTCATTGGCACAAATAAAATGACAACACAGAGCATCTCCATTATCTGGACTACATTCTGCTGGAAATCTAGTACAACCATTATCCTGCTACATTCTGCTGGAAATGTAGTACAACCATTATTCTGCTGGAAATCTAGTGCAGCCATTATCCTGCTAGAAGAGAGATCCAGTAGAATTTTGAGAATGAACACTGGAAATTTAAAGGATTTTTTGACTGAAACCTGAATATATTCTTTCTTCTTCTGTTTTCATTCTCAAAGTCCTGCACATTAACAGAAAGTAGTCCAGATAACAGAATGTGTTGTGTTATGTTTACAACTTTGTTGCAATATCTACACAACACATCTGACTTCAGCGTGGTTTCTGGGTCACTTTGACCCCGTATGGAATCGGACACCCATCTCCACTCCATAACCTCCTTAGTCATCTCCTCAACATACATGGAAGGTAAACAGTGTTGCTATTCTTTGCTTCCCTTTCTAGCCGTGGCAACACACGGGCGATATTCTGTATAAAATACATCACATCTGTTGAAGTTGACAGGGTACGCTTGGAGACTCCAGAACTCTCTGGAATAGGGCCAAGACTTGATCACTGAACAGAATATATGATTGATAAGAAGATATAACAAGATGAACAGTGAGAGGTGTCTGGTTTGTCAACAATGCTGATCGTTGTTAAACCTATCCTTCTGCATATTAACTTGTTGTGTGCACATATTTGTCTCAACACCAGTAATACAATTATATATATATGTTTAATGCTGCTGGTTATAGGAGAACCTACCATATCATTGTTACAATTTTTATCTTTTATGACATGTGTAAATAGTGTACAATGGACGAATATACAACTCTTAACTTTATCACATTTTAACACACGTATAGATTTATATGCGTGTGTTGTTTCTACTTGGGTAAGCTTGTAAAGATGCATAAAATATGTACGTATTGTGTTTATTAGATGTGTAATATAAGAAATATGTAATTATAGTGCTGAATGCTGTTGTGGAGTTGAGCGTGTTTGAATGCGGTTTTATTTTTAATTTATATAATCTCCATGCCCTATTTCTCTGAAACATTCACAGCCTGAATTATTTTTTGTATTTTCCATCTACTTTATTCATGTTAAGTTTGTGAGTGAGTGCTTACCAATCTCTTGACGTTTTTATTTTTCTTCCAAGATGTTTCCAAGATATTCTCGTGTGCTATATTTACTTGTTCTATGTGCATCTTCATTTTCAACTTTTTTATTTGATGGATAAAAGAGATATTCAGAATTGATATTCAATGAAAGGAAGTGCTGTATTGATATTGAGTGAATTAGTGGAAATACTGAATAGATAATTTGATGAGTGAATGGAAATGCTGAATAGATAATTTCATGAGTGAATGGAAATGCTGAATAGATAATTTGATGAATGAATTTAACTGCTGAATAGATGATTTGATGAATGAATAGATGATTTGATAAATGAAAGAAAATGCTGAATGGATGATGTCTGTTAAACATATTCTGTTTGTTTACTTGTTATATAAGCAAAGTTATCATCCTTGATTGTTTTGGTGTTAAGTCCTATTTATGATTAGGTTCCATATTATTGATACTTGTACAATTGTTGTTCATGGTTATTAATAGTTCAGTGTCAGGCTCTGTATGGCGTGGTACAAAGTGAGTCCAAGGTACCGGATTCTAATCCCTCCACAGACAAGTGGGCATTCAGACTATTCAGAAAGCAATGGCAATATGTCAGAATGTATTTATATTGCCTAGAAAATCACTGCAACCAAAAAATGATGGGTTGATAGCTACATCCTGAATAGGATATGCTACCAAATAATTCAGCGGACAGTAGCGTTCTGACAGTATTTGTAGGTAATTAGAACAGCAAAAATGAGAATAATTGTAGTTAATTAGTACAATAATAGGAGAGTAGTTGTTGGTAATTAGTACAATAATGGGAGAGTAGTCGTTGATAATTAGTACAATAATGGGAGAGTAGTTGTTGGTAATTAGTACAATAATGGGAGAGTAGTTGTTGGTAATTAGTACAATAATGGGAGAGTAGTTGTTGGTAATTAGTACAATAATGGGAGAGTAGTTGTTGTTATTAGTACAATAATGGGAGAGTAGTCGTTGATAATTAGTACAATAATGGGAGAGTAGTTGTTGGTAATTAGTACAATAAATTGAAATTATTTGTTGTAATTAATATAACAATGGGAGAGCAATTATTCCCTCATGGTCTTGTATACAAAGAAAAAGGGTTTAAATGTGTGGTTAATATCTGGGATAGTGTGTTTGGGTAGGATGGTACTGATGTCTGAGATTAGTTTAGGTAGGATGGTACTGATGTCTGAGGTTAGTTTGGGTAGGGTGGTGCTGATGTCTGCGTTTAGTTTGGGTAGGATGGTGCTGATGTCTGAGATTAGTTTGGTTAGGATGGTGCTGATGTCTGAGATTAGTTTGGGTAGGATGGTGCTGATGTCTGAGGTTAGTTTGGGTAGGATGGTGCTGATGTCTGAGGTTAGTTTGGGTAGGATGGTGCTGATGTCTGAGATTAGTGTGAGTAGGATGGTGCTGATGTCTGAGGTTAGTTTGGGTAGGATGGTGCTGATGTCTGAGATTAGTTTGGGTAGGATGGTGCTGATTTCTGAGATTAGTTTGGGTAGGATGGTGCTGATGTCTGAGATTAGTTTGGGTAGGATGGTGCTGCTGTCTGAGATTAGTTTGGGTAGGATGGTGCTGCTGTCTGAGATTAGTTTGGGTAGGATGGTGCTGCTGTCTGAGATTAGTTTGGGTAGGATGGTACTGATGTCTGCGATTAGTTTGGGTAGGATGGTGCTGATGTCTGAGATTAGTTTGGATAGGATGGTGCTGATGTCTGAGATTAGTTTGGGTAGGATGGTGTTGATGTCTGAGATTAGTTTGGGTAGGATGGTGCTGATGTCTGAGATTAGTTTGGGTAGGATGGTGCTGATGTCTGAGATTAGTTTGGATAGGATGGTGCTGATGTCTGAGATTAGTTTGGGTAGGATGGTGTTGATGTCTGAGATTAGTTTGGGTAGGATGGTGCTGATGTCTGAGATTAGTTTGGGTAGGATGGTGCTGATGTCTGAGATTAGTTTGGGTAGGATGGTGTTGATGTCTGAGATTAGTTTAGGTAGGATGGTGCTGATGTCTGAGATTAGTTTGGGTAGGATGGTGTTGATGTCTGAGATTAGTTTGGGTAGGATGGTGCTGATGTCTGAGATTAGTTTGGGTAGGATGGTGCTGATGTCTGAGATTAGTTTGGGTAGGATGGTGTTGATGTCTGAGATTAGTTTCGCCCGTGTGTTGTTGGGGCCCTAAAGTGGAGCAAAGAATAGCAATACTGTTTACCTTCCACGCATGTCGTAAAAGGCGATTAAGGAGGTTATGGGATGGAGTTGACTGTCCCATCTCATATAGGGTCAGTGACTCACAGCCATGCTGAAGCCGGATGTGTCAGGCCGAAAGACGCAGATATCGCAGCAATGCTCTAAACTATGACACAACGCATTCCGTTCATTACTTAAAATGGACTACATCCTGCTGATCTGCAGGAGTTTAAGAACAAACACAGCAGGAGAAGAAGATTAGTGTGAGTGGCATTGTACTGATGTCTGAGATTAGTGTGAGTGGAATTGTACTGATATCTGAGTTTAGTGTTAGTGGAATTGTACTGATGTCTGAGATTAGTGTGAGTGGAATTGTACTGATGTCTGAGATTAGTGTGAGTAGGATGGTAGTGATGTCTGAAATTAGTGTGAGTGGAATTGTACTGATGTCTGAGATTAGTGTGAGTAGGATGGTAGTGATGTCTGAGATTAGTGTGAGTAGGATGGTAGTGATGTCTGAGATTAGTGTGAGTGGCATTGTACTGATGTCTGAGATTAGTGTGAGTAGGATGGTAGTGATGTCTGAGATTAGTGTGAGTAGGATGGTACTGATGTCTGAGATTAGTGTGAGTAGGATGGTACTGATGTCTGAGATTAGTGTGAGTAGGATGGTAGTGATGTCTGAGATTAGTGTGGGTTGAATAGTATTGATATCTGGTTGATTGTGTGAAGTGGAAGCCATATATGTATATATGAACATTCACATTTGCCAGCTTTTTAGTAGTTTGACCTCAGAGACATGTATACAGTTGATAATGTTATTTTATCATTATATTTACACACTTCGCCAACGATTGATCAATGATCTCTTTATCTTATTGTTATCCATATCATCTACCATCTATCTTCTTTCTCAACAACTTTCATTTATTAGAACCAATATTTGATCATCTACTTTAACTTTCAGGATTTTTTTAATGATCATTTTTCCATATCAGGCATCACACATCAGTCTCATTTGTCTGTGTGTTTTTTTTTGGGCCTCTCATTTTTTCATTGCAATCTGTTCTTATTTATATAAAACATATCCTCACTTCTTGATTGTTTATAAATATTAATTTATTCCCTTCTCAATAGTGCCCATAATCATGGTTATTTTGATTTGTTTTTCCTTGCTTTATTTACATACGGTAGTTTTTAAAAAAATATGTACGGTACCTTCAGAATGACAATCTTTGATTCCTGTTACCAAATAGTAATGAGTCATTACGTTTCTCAAAAAATTGTTACTGTTATGAATTGTTGTTGGCTTTTATTTAAAGATTTTAAAAAAAGTGTTTATTGTCATGTCAGTCAAATTATGTCACAGAACTTGTATTAGTCGCAACACAACGAATGTTAAAGTTCATCCGACTATATTTTTACATAAGACTTTACCTGAAATCCTCATGGTGGAAATCTTATTTTTCTATTGGCTGCGATGTATATTCAATGAGCCATACATTTTACAGTGAGTTATCATTGTTAGCCTTATATAGCATGCTAGTATCATACAAGTAGTCTGGCAATTTTTCTATATTAACTAAGGGCTGCCATTAAGTGGCTCGCCATGTATTTGGTTTCTTGCTCATTTCTTTCAAATCATCTTTTGTATGAACTGATCCTTATTTTGTGTGTGAATGCACTTGTTTATATTATGTTGTGTGGTTTGTGTGGAGGCAAGACATAGCATTTATACTATAGTGATCCTACAACTGGGAGTAAACAGCACACATACAAATAAGCATTTAATCAAAATAAACAGGTTCAGATATGTGACACTTACACCAACACACAATGACTACAATATGTACTAACTACACACCATGACTATACACATTTACTAACAACACACACATACTAACAACACACAGTGACAACACATATCATCTAAAATTGATAGTATCAGCAACCAACATTGCGTACAACAATTGTTTTTGTAAAGCGGAAAGATTTCTTGAATCTCAGGACACAATCTTCCATATTGGTTTTATTTTGTTCTCTTAAATTCTTATTTTAATTGTTGAGAACAGTTATGTGTTATCTTATTTGTTTGTTTCTCTATATATACACATACTCATCTTATTTATTCTGTTTGGTGGAGGAAACTAGTCAATGATTCTCATGTTTTAGTATTTGGTACCCTTTTTTTAATTTAATTGTTACTTTACTTTTCTTGTTGAAATATATATGATTATTTCTAACCAGTGTTGATCTATGAAAAATTTCATGACATATTTTAGTCATCATGTTTCTCTGTGACTACATTGTACTGTCTCTGCTGTAAAAGAGTTGCCCCATGACTACATATTTTACTGCTGCTTTTATCAGTCACAGTTACCCCAAGAATCTAGATTCTACTGTTGTAGAATAATTTTACATTGGTGACAGATTTTACTGTCGTATGTAAATTACAGCTGCCCTTTAAGTACAAATTTAGTCTTCTGTAAAACATAGTTGTCTCATGAATATATAATTTGTATAGTGCCTGATGGAAAACACAGCTGCCCCATTGATATAGATTTTTTATAGTGTCAGCTGGAAAATAGTTGTCCTATAAATATAGAACTTGTATAGTGCCTGATGGAAAACAGCTGCTGCATGAATATAGAATTTGTATAGTGTCAACTGGTAAATAATTGTTCATTACTACATATTTATTCTTTGTGTTTTAAATTTTTCTATAGCTTAGGATTTAACTGTGTGAGCTTTAAGACAAGTAGGTGCCACAATATTATATTTTTACTGTCAGAAAAATTGTTTTTTGGAGTACTACATACTGCAGGCATAGTCAGACCATCTGTAATTGAGTTAGAAAATGTAAGATAATAAGGAATAATGTGCTGCATTGCTTTCAAATGCTAAGATCAAGTACTGTGAAGTCTCTTAACATAATTGGATGTGCTGTGTCTACATGGTGCATAATGGTAGCATAATGTACTTCAAGCTCCTGGTGGAAATTGCAAGAATTTTCATGTTGGTTATCAGAGCGAGTGAAAACAAACAAACAGAATATATTCAGTGTGTATCAACCACAGTATATTGTGTATCATATACTTTTGCTGCATTTCCTTCACAATTTTTCTTGTGATTTAAGCAGGAGAGTGTGAATGCAATATATGTCAACTTTGTTTAGTAGTTCATCAATGTTCCCACTAAGCAGAATTTAATCCCTCTCATGGACCACAGATCTACTTCATTACTAATTCAATTCTTCAATCTGCAAGAGGGCACCCTGACCAATAGTATCACAAATTAATCATTGTTTAAATTATTAAAGTTGCAGTTGGAAAACGTTGGTCCAAGTGGCACAGAACTGAAAAGAGAGCATTTAGGCAACACAATGACATCTTTGCAACAAACGTCAGTCACAATGTACTTGTAGAGCGAGGGCAATACTTCTGGTCAAGAACCACAATTGCAAACCAAGTGAACCTTCAACAAGCACTTTATTCATGATCAATATATGACCAAATGCATAGTAATTGATCGCAGATGAGAAGAAACTGCTGAAACCATTGTCTGATCTGCACGCACAGGAAAACTCTTCGAATGAATGATGCCAGACAATTAAATCATTTGTAAATGTGTTCTCTATTGGTACCGCAGAAGCACAGTGTTTTGTGAAATTATTTTCTAGCACTATCTCAGCAACTGCAATCGGGTGTTTGCATGATTCAGTATACAGCATAATGCATGACCAACTGAAATTTTTGAAGTGTGATAACGATGGTTACCCAGAGAACTGACAGATGAAAACAAGATGACCTGAATGCGTATGTCCTTGAAGCATGGAATCAGTGTTGGTGGAAATTATGTGGAGAAATAAAGAAACAATGTCAGTCCTTGAAAATTATAGAGATTTTATGTACCGGGTATGTATTGTATTTTTTATTAATTTTTCCCAACCATTTATGATTTATTTCAGTACATGCAAAATAAGTTAAACGTAAATATGAATGGCTAAAAGTACTTTTAATAACATGTGGAAAATATAATATATATAATGAGGAACAAATAAATCTAAACAGATCACAAAAGAACTAAAAATGAGAAAGACAGCAAGGAAGGGAACTGCGCCCCCCCCCCCCTAATACAGCTTAGCACATGAAGAGTTATCTTCATCCCCAATGGCAGGTTTCTGCCATGAGACATAAATTTACCTTTACTATGTGTTAATTAATGCAAGGTGGTTGGTCTGATAGGGCACTGATGAAACCTTGCTTGTGTTAATACAGTGAAGGTATAATCTTTGTATTTACTAGGCATGATTCTGCCAACTCTAGTTCACTTAAGGTATATAATGTCCATTAAATTATGTGGTATCCCAAGGTTACATGTTTCGCTTAAACATGAGAAACAATTTTTTGGTTAAATAAATACCTCATATTGTGAGGTACAGCCATTTGTTAGTCCAATTATGTTATAACATAGCTTTTAACCAAGAACAAAATAGTGGTCATGGTTCTGGTAATACAATCACCATGACCTCGTACTTTATGGTTAAATTTTAAAAAATACCCCTTATGATGAGGTACTGGTACATTCTTTTCAACTATTGATGTTAGTCCTATTTGGTAATCCATCCACCACAACCTCTGTGTAGTCAAATGTTTTGAGGTGTATTATGATTTTGAGACTTCATAGATATAAATATATATACTGGTATATAATATATATTTGATTTTGGTTTAGTAATTTGTGCATCTTATGGGAGGTACGCTCCTTTCAACAATCGACAAGTTCAAATTAGTAGTCCAAATTGGCTATATCAGAGCTTTTTACTATTAAAAAATAGCGGAGGTCACGGTAATCCAGGTACCACATTATCCAGGTAATCGTGGTACCTGGATTACCATGACCTTTTAAAGTGTTTATCTAAAGTTAATGTGTGTGTGTGGACATGCGAGTGCGTGTGTGCCTATAGGATTAACATAGATAACAGATGTCTACCTACAATCTAGTACCTTGTGACCTCAGATGCCTTTTCTTAAGTTCCATAATGTCTACCTCGATGGTATGCATGTTGTATTCCTATACAGGGAATAATAATTTTAATGTGTCATACTGATTTTCCTTCCTTTTGGAAGTATTTCCCACCTGAGAACTTGTTACTTCCACACCTGAACATCAATAAAGGATATATATTTTATCTGTTATCTTAATATGTGGCACATGGCTCATGAATATAGACATTAACAAAAGCACAATATGTATTTCGTTTTATACCTAATAAAGACCTATTGATCGAAACATTCACTCTGATGCTATATTTTATAAAACTGACTCAAATTGTATTTGTTTTTTATTTTATCTTTAACTGTCATTTTGTTTTTATATGAGCAACTGAAAAGTTTCTAAAAGTCTTCTATTTTTTAGAATATGGCCTATCTCATTAACATAATCTTAACCCCCACTTGCAAAATTTTGCAGCCTGAAATTTGTGTACGATGTACATTAAATTTGGTTTTACCTGTATCAAATTTCTACGGTTGCCAGATTTTCATAATCAAAAATGGCTGTTGACCCTGGATATTTGCTGTAATAATTGTACAGTTTAACTCTTTAATATATTTTGGCATAATTATTTCCAATTCTCATTGAGGTCAGATGCTTGAATATCACCATCACTCGATGTCACCAGTTTTTCCCCCATGATCTAATTCTTATCTCTGAATACATCTACTCCCTGTTGAGCTGTATGTATATTTTCCTTGTATAATTTCAAACGATATTGTTGATTTCAATGCAAGTTTATTTTACGTCATGTCCTCATATGTTAATTTATTTCATCTACTTATGCCATGTTTACTTATCCTGTATCTGGTGTTGGGAATATCAAATACAAAATACTTAATCAAAATCATTATTCATATTGAATTTTATATTGTAGCAACATTATTGAAAGTTAACGTTAACATTACAAATTTTACATTCAAACTTTTTTAGTGAGAATTTCTTTATAATTGGACTGTTGAATGTTTTATATTTTCTTGTTTGAAGTCAAAGACCTGATATTTTTTTTGTTATTGTCTAGTGCATTTATCTCTTATTTGGTTTTTAAGAGTTTATCTTTTTAAGATGTTTGTTTAAAATTGTGAACTAGTTTTGATTGATGTGGGATGATTTCCTAGAAATTATGACTTAGTTTTGATTAATCTTCTAAAGAAATAGGCAGCGAATATTACATCCTGATCAGACCAATAAATTTCTGGAATCATGATGACCAGCACAGTTGTTAATCAGTCCCTGCATTTTCAAATACTTACAGGTTAGCAGGATATAGTCAGTATTGAGTTTTGGTAAACATCCTGGCCGTGATATCACACTTAACTCGAGTGTGTTACTTTAGGGTAGCTTTGATCTTCTGCAAGATGGGCTAGCCAACCTCATACCAAACCTCTTTAGTTGCTCCTTGTGACATGTGATGGTAGGTCCAAGTGCTGTTTTCCTTGTTCTCCATTTGGACTAGAAAACTTGCTGAATCTCTGAAAACTTTCTTCCATGGACACAATAACCGGGACAGTTATGCTCGTATAAGGGCCAGAAGCTTTGATTGATTGATCGTAGAATGACCTGATTTAGTATCAAGAAACAGCTGATGGAAGGTGAGCTTCTTAAGGTTAAATGACTGATCATTTGGGCAAAATAAATGCTTAAAGGACTCTCAAAGTGTCTAGAAATATCTTCAACATTGATAACTCTTCCTAAGAATCTATTGCTCAGAATCACCTAATGTGATGGTGCAGCATCACTAACAAAGATACTTGCATTGTTGAGAAGCATCAAATTGCTGATTTACACACAAAAATTATGTCCAAAAAGACAGCAAACAAACAGACATTTAACTCTGACTATACATGTCCCAACTGTTGCACTGACTATACATGTCCCAATTGTGGCTCTGACTATACATGTCCCAGCTGTGGCTCTGACTATACGTCTCAACTGTGGCTCTGACTATACATGTCCCAACTGTGGCTCTGACTATACATTTCCTAACTGTGGCTCTGACTATACATGTCCCATCTGTGACTCTGACTATACATGTCCTAACTGTGGCTTTGACTATACATGTCCCAACTGTGGCAGCAGATCAGAATTCGACTTTTCAGTCTTATCAACACAAACGCCATAGAGATACAACAACAAAGATCTGAAACTTATCATAATCGCCTGCTATGGACAGCTGTTAATGTCATTATGACTGATCTATCTATGTTGCTTCATTGCTGGATATGCTGCATAAGGCAGATTTAGCAATCTCCAGTTTGAGTAATGTGACACTGCCATTTATAGCCCTTGCATATTCTTGAGACCCATAGTCTAATGGAAGAACTAATGAAATCCAGAGACTTTATAGATGAATTCAAGTGAATCATGAAGTTCATTGAAACTGTTGCTGTCAGCTGATGATTGAGAGAGAACTGAAGAAGACTGTCCCCAGACTCGAGGAGAACATCACGGCTCACCCATCAGTGTCGAAGAGAAGCTGTATGGCAAAGTGTAAACCCAGAAACAAAACAGCAGACTGTATCATAGAAGTCCCAACCTGAATGAAAGATGATCACAGAAGAAGATACAGTTCATTGAAGTTATCAGCCGAGAGACAAGAATAGCAACTCTGATCTGTCATAAATGGTTTTAAAAGCAGCTAAGAAGGTTCAGGGGTGAAATTGGGAGCACCATCCTATTGGTCAAAGTGACAGAGAAGCCATGTAAACCAGAACAATGCATTTCATTCTCCTGACTATTTTCTGCAAATCAGCAGGAGTTTGCAAAGAATGCAAAATATTTAACATTTTTTGGACATAAAATTATGCTGTGGGAGTCACTTAATCATTTGACTAGTGACGGTTGGGAGGAATTGTAGTGACATGTTGCTGTAATTTTTTAATAATCTGTTGGAAGAAATCATACAATATCATTGAATCTTTTGGTAACTTGGCCTAATGACTGACTGACAGAAGAAATATTAAATATAGAGACTGAATAATCTGAAATGAATCAGGCTATGCATTGAAGCTATCAGTAACTTGGCACAATGACTGACTGACAGAACAACTATCAAATATTGAGACTTTATAAATAATCTTATGTGAATCAGGCTATTCATTGAAGCTATCAGTAACTTGGCCCGACTAACAAAAGAACTACCTGTATCAGATATAGAGACTATGCAGTGATCATGCTATTCATTGAAGCTATCAGTAACTTGGCCCGACATAGAGACTGAATAATTTGAATATAGGATTATCCAGGGCAAATGAAAGGGGTCATTGATGATGTTCACAAAAATGACCTGATTACTGACCAAAAACAAACAAGTAAAACTCGCCCAATATTTCATGAAAATGTTGAGACAACTGTTCAAGAAGCTACCAACTGCTGAAGTGAAAACTGATATCAATAAATTTGTTTTTAAGAGCATATAAGTATAATATCATATGATGCATATCATTGTTTGCAATGTTCTACAATTTTTGTCATATTTCTTACTCAACTCTCAATTAAGTTCTGTTATTTAATGTTTTTGTTAATTAATTTTGTGGTGCTTTCCTGTTAACCAGACACATAAAATCATACTTTTTAGAAAACTCTTTGTGACAACATCAAGTGTCAATATGATGTTTTTCATTCACAAAACAATGGCTTCTGTGACGGTTGCTACCATAAATATTATGAACCTTCTGTAAACTTACGAGACAGTATCTTTTCTACAGTCTAGAGGAATCTAATGAACATGTATCTATTATAATGAATATATATTAAAAAACACAGTAGTGAGATAGATCTATTTCTGAATTGATTGCTTCCACTTGTTTGTGAATTCTTAGTTATTCTCTATTTCCCCTTGGTTATGCTATATTTCATTTCCCGTTACACTGTTTCGTCAAATATGTGTGTCCACTTAACAGGAAAGTACTTTTTTAATACTTTCCTATATAATGGACATATAAATTTAGTGAAACAATATCTTAATATGAAACACAATATATAGCACAGGAGAATTTGTTGTTACATTCTCAAACTCCCACTGGACCTCTCTCGTGTTAGGACAATGGTCCCACTAAATTTCTTGCAGGCTTTACTCCATAGAATAGAGAAGTATCATGTCATTGATCTGCATTGATTTGATCATCACATGCAACAACAGAATAAAAGAGAACAAGTGGCAACCATCTATTCTGCTGGCTAACATTCCTTTATTTCATCCTTCTTCAGCGTTAATTCTTAAACTCCCACTGGATCTCTCTTGTAGCAGGATAATGGTCCTACAAGATTTCCAGCAGGACATAGTCTAGATAATGGAAATGCATTGCGTCGCTGTTTTATTTGTGCTGATGACTTGACATATCTGTCTTTGTTGGTTATTTCATCCAGAGTTGCATAAATAGTCTCTATTCTACTATTCTATAATGAATTTAACATGGTAGCTTTTGAAATGTTTACTGGTTATTCCTTGATATTTCTATTTTCTCCATTTTGGCTCTGCTCCACAATCACTCAGAAAGCGTGCTCTATCTGGAAAGATCCAAAGATCATGTCTGACTGGGACTTTGAATCTGCATGTTCTTTAATGACTGCTGGAACATAGAGCATGAGCACTTATGGTAATGTCATGTGCCATGATTCTGGTTTTTAATTAAGAATCACAATCGATCTATTGCCTGTGTATGCACACAGTAAAAGAAATGACATTGTATTGACATGTGCTATTCTACAGAATAGTTTATCAAAAAAACATAGGACTTTCTAGTTTCCTAAAGACACAGATTGTATGCCCGCTAAAGAAGAAAAAACATATTTTGTAATAGGAGATATAAACTTTGGCAACACATATCTTCAAATTTGGAAATACAAATTCTATATTGAATCCAAAATAAAATTGACCTATTTCCATAAAAATATAATTATACAAATCAATTAAGTATTTGTATCTTCATCTAATGGGAAACATCGTAAACTTGTTTGGTTTGGATATGTAATAAGCACGACTCGCTTTCTAAAATTAAATTTTGCAAGGAACAATCAAGGGTGGAAGAAGAAGAGGGGAACAGAAAATCCTGGATTGATAACATCAAGGGATGATCTGGACATGATTTTTCTACACTCCTGCGAGTGGCTGAGAATATGTTATCACTAGTCAATAGTGATTTGGAGGGCACTTTTTTGTGCAGATGTATACAGTGTAGCAGCCCTACGACTCTGATGGGTTATGTGTCTTATTATTATAATTATTATCTTCTAATGATTGCTTTAAGATGGTCACAAAAATACACAGAAGTTTTCTACTCTTTCAATTAAATATTCAGTTTGATTTGTAATATTCTGAAGAAATTCTGTAATTTTTATTTTCTTATGTAACTTCTTTTTCAGGAAACGCAGTAAACACTTTTTTTTAACACAGTGTTTTAAACAAGTTCCTTATGTTTTATAGAATTATGATATTTCTAATGAAAATAGATTAATGGTATTTCTAATAAAAATAGATTAATCACATTTTTAATAAAGATAGATTGATTACATTTCTAATGAATATAGATTGACATTTAATACAAAATAAGACTAGAAATTTTTATCAAATAGAATGACATTTCTCACGCATCGAATAATTACATTCCTAACTGAAACAAGAGGTTTATGACATTTCTAACAAGGATAGATTAATGATATTTCTAACATAGAATAATGACATTCCTAATTGAAACAGTTTATAACAATTCTAACAGATAGATTCATATTTGAAAGATAAATTCATGACTTTTCTAATGAAGATAATAACATTTCTAATTGATATTAATAAATGACATTTATAGTTAAAATATATTCATTGTTTTCTAGTGACAAAATGATATTTGTGGTTAAAATCAATTGACACTTCTAGTGAAAATAGATTACTGAATTTCTGATCATAATGTATTACAAACACTTGTAGTGATATTAGATTGACATCTTCAACTCTTAATGACAATACTTCCTTCATGACATGACACTTACTATGTTGCCAAACTATTTACGGTGAGATTTTAGTTTCTAGAAGATAACATTCATTAAATATACTTGTGGATTAATGTTTGTCTAAGCTAATTATTACATTGTAATTATTTTTTTGAAGTGATTATTTTTGTTTGAGTGCCAGACATTTTGGTTTTATCCAAGTTGATTTTATGTAAGTAAATGTTTGTCTTGGATAGCTTATTAAAATGATTTATATTATTTCTAGATGGTATATAGGTGCACCTGCTACTGTCCTGTTTTAGTCTCTCCAAGTTTTATCCAATTTCTTACAGTCTTTGGTAATGGTGCATACAGACACACACACATGCAGACAGACAGATGCACATTGAAAGGTGTAAAGCTTATGCTTGCAGATAATACAAATGGAATTAAAAAATTGTGTACTTAATTTTGGCTGTGTTTGTATTTTTAAAAAATTCAAGATGAGTTTTCTAGGTCTCTAGAAAGAATGTTTTATGATGACTGAATCCTGAGGGAGTGTAAGTTAATGACTCGTGTTTGCTATGTCAGGTAGTGTTACATGATGATTGATGATGGAACCCTGAGGGAGTGTAAGTTAATGACTCGTGTTTGCTATGTCAGGTAGTGTTACATGATGATGGAACCCTGAGGGAGTGTAAGTTAATGACTTTTGTTTGCTATGTCAGGTAGTGTTACATGACAGAACCATGTTTCTGTTTCACACAAACTGGCTCAGATGTTACAAGCTGGGAAATCTTCCACCCCAGAGGGGACTTTGCTGTAACTTTTTTTTGTAATCTTAAGGTATGCAGCAGATAAAGAGTTTCTTACCTCCCAGTACAAGTTGATTACCTCCCAGTAGTCCAAGTACGGGTTGATTACCTCCCAGTAGTCCAAGTACGGGTTGATTACCTCCCAGTAGTCCAAGTACGGGTTGATTACCTCCCAGTAGTCCAAGTACGGGTTGATTACCTCCCAGTAGTCCAAGTACGGGTTGATTACCTCCCAGTAGTCCAAGTATGGGTCTTCAGCAGGCTTTATCAGATAGGAGACCATAAGATTGGTCTAGGTAACCCCCATATTCAACCTTCTTGGTTGCTTCATATGACATGCATGGCAGACAAGTGTTACTATTCTTTGCTCCCCTTTTGGATCCAGGCAACAGACAGATGATAGGGAAGAAATATAAAATGTATATGTTAGAAGCATCATTGAAGACCTTTCAGGTAATTGACATGTTTGTTCCAATCTATGAACTACAGATGTGTAGGATCATTTATTTTTGTATAATAGTGTTTTGTATGTGGACTTTTTTATACTCATCTTTAAGAACTTTGTATACTAGCTTCTTCATTTTAGTATGACGACCCATATGATTCCAATTGAGGCTACACATTTTTTTCAGATGGCTCCCAACTGCTGGGAGGGAGTACATTTTATCAGCAGTATGCCTCAATGCTACAAAAGAGACATGGCAAAGTCCCTTCCAGAGTAGAAATCTGCTCAGTCATGGAAGTGTACTCCAGTAAACTTTAGTCAACCATCCGAAAAAATAAAAATAAAGTTTATGCCCAGACAAACTCATACTCTTTCATAGTTAAAAATCAATAACAGATATGGTCATCTGCTCTAGGTGACTGGAAGAATTATTACATATTATAGATCTGAATCAGACATATCCACTGGTCACCATACATACAACTGAGACTAGTTTGAAACTCCAGCCGGGGGCAAGTACAATTTTATTAGTGCATTCGGTAACAAATACAATCTGCATCAGAACCATGAAGAACTTTCGTTAAAGACCTCTGAACTTTTTCTATCACTTAACAACAGCAGTGTATATTCTTAACAGAACAACAGCTTGCGTTTCAAAAATACACTCAATCTGTTATTATTTTCTAACACAAAACTGATAGCTTACGACAACTAACTAAATGTTCAAGATTTGTTATTTCCTTTCATCAATACAAATGATATATATTTATTTATAAAAATATAAAAAGTAGCCATATATAAACACTGAAATATACAGAATTGGACAGTTCTGTTGTGAAAAAGTATGCAAGTAAAACATTATACATAAAAGTTGATATTTCCTGTTTTGACTTCCAGCTTTTGACTTCCATTAGCATACATCTTCAACACACGCGTTCCATCTCTTCCAGTCTGTAATAATTTAATGCAATTCTTGTCTCTACATCTTCAACAAACCTGCTCCATGTCTATGTCATCCACTTCTTTACATCTTACCCCATTCTTCTTCTATATGTTTCTAACTTCTTTATGTAGGTCTTTTTCTGTATTCTTCCTTTTCTCTAGGTTCCAGAACAATGTTGTCTCACGGTGCTTTCTGTATTCTTCCATTTCTCGAGGTTCCAGGACAATGTTGTCTCACGGTGCTTTCTGTATTCTTCCATTTCTCGAGGTTCCAGGACAATGTTGTCTCGCTATCATTTACATGCTATTTCATCCTATCCATCTACAGCACCATCTCAGTTTCTGAAGCTTGCACTCAACAGTTTCTATTTGGTCCAGGAGTCACCCAGTAGCGATCATATCATATTTAAAACCTACTATTCTACATAGACAAACATTTATTAAAGCTTCTATCTTTCTTCTTATCCCTTCTGTTGTTAATCATATTTCTGTACATTTCCCACTACTGTGTTTAAATGCCAGCTAGTAAAAATGCAGAGTTGTTCCCCTTCATTTGTTACTCTACTAAGTGAGATTACTTGCATGAGAGTTAAAACCTCATCAAATTTGATGATAATGGATCAAATCAGGCATCCACTGTTCTACAGAGACAGGACACATCCACCACATCTAATATACTTTGGAAGAAATAACTGAATATTGGCAGCAAATCTAACTCAAACCACTACAGTAACTTCAAAGGCATCAGAAAATCTTTGCCTAATAATAACCCTGCTAAATGACTTAGGTCAAGTCTACCTGACTGACTGTGGGCCAAACACAAATGAATGCTCACAACAAGAATTTACTCCTCCTTGTGTTCAGCATTTATGGTTATGCTAGATTGTCAATCCTGTAGCCAGTGTGATATCGCTGTCCCATAGCTGTGGCCTCAGATCCTTATCCTTTGGCAAAACCCATCTCTGTTCTTTGTATGATGGGCAGTTCTGCAGTATGCGTTAGGAGTTTCAATTCTGGATCCACATGAACATTTATCGGTGTATGAGATCCTCATCTAGATTACATTCAATTCTGTAACAAGAATCTAGATCTATGAACTCCAGGACCACATGAATGAAGATCTAACATTATCATAGACCCGAAGATTTAGCATGACCACGGGGCATGGAGTCCATCACGATAACTGCATTTATAAATTGAATCTCATAAAATCATTAACGGGTAGTAGTAGTAGTAGTAGTAATAACCTTAACCTCAAATTGTGAATAACAGTATTCTATTGAAGACTGATGTGTCCAGCCATTGACACAAATGAAACATTGACACAGTGCATTTCCATTCTCTAGACTACATCCTGCTGTAGATCTAGTAGGACCACTGTCCTGCTAAAAGTCAAATCCAGCAGGAGTTTGAGAATGAATGCAAAAGAAGAAGAATAATAGTGCTGTCTAAATGTTAGTGACCTGGGATGAAACTGATTTGCTCAAGACATCTCAATGAACAAAGTTTGTAGATGCTTTATGCTTCACAACCGAAGATAAGAGAAAAAGATGTCTTGCTTGTTTACTGTAAAGTTGTGGGATTTGCACCTTTTTTGACCACAATGTATTTCAAGTGACTTCTATATTAAGATTTTATAAAACAATACTTTGGACAGCAGAGATTAAGCCATTTCCCTCTTAAAATGAGGTATGCCCATCTCTATTGTAATACAAACACACATTTTATTTACTGAAATATATATATACATGAACACAAAAGAGATTCTTGTGTGGTTCACCGGGAAAAAAACACTAACTGCGCATGTTAGCACAGATAGTACCTGATATACAGAAATGTAGTTTTTCTAGTAACAGCATCACATCAAATATCAAAACTGTATACTGTGTCTATAAAGTCACTGTCAACTTAATTTGAAAAGAAATATATGTGCCCCATATGATATTAAAAGTTTTGTATTTCCATGGTCTAGTATATATCTTGACTCAGCAGATTACCGTCAGCTGCAGAGTTAACTTGTAATTTTTTTTAAATTGACCACAAATGGTGCTAATCACTTAACAAAGAGTATTTGTGATGGAACAAGTGTTTATTAATGGAGTTAAATATACAGAATATGTTACAAAATTCATGCATAAGTTTCCTGATGCGCACAAGTTTCAATATCTGCTGTAGAAATAACTAAATTGCGCTATGAACCAGGTCTACACTAAATACTCACAATTCATGTCATCAGCAATGTAATTGAGTAAACAGTGACTTTACTGACACCTTATATATTGTTGCACATTAACATACATATAATCCATTTAATGTACACCGTCCTTCTGTGTATGAAATAGAGTTCTGGAGAAACCACTGCATGTCACATAGAAGAAGAGCTGATAGCTCATAAATCTTGGGCATTTGAAACAAAGATATATGACTCATGTGTGATGTTTTTTTAGTGGTAGATAGTCATGTGATCAGTAGAATGAAATACCACAGAAGATGGATGTGTCACTGAGGCAAATAAAACGGTGACATAATGCATTTCCATTCTCTGGACTACATCCTGCTGAAAATGTAGTATGGTCATTGTCCTGTTACAAGAGAGATCCAGTGGGAGTTTGAGAATAAACACTGAAGAAGAAGTAGAATAAAATGGGATGTATTTAATATTCCAGCCTCCATAAATTCTACTATCCAGAGTAAAACCTCATAATGAAGATTTTTTGTGTGTAAAACTAGTAAAAGTCAAGAAAATTATATGGTACATAGTTTCCCAACATTGGATCATGAAAGGTTTTATGTGGGGCTGCTAAAATGCCCATATGTTGCTTGGGTCCGAAAGGGAGTAAAGAATAGCAACATCATGAACTGTTATGCATGGTGAGATTGATTGTCCCATAAAGGGTCCAAGTGACCCAGCAGCCGTGCTGAAGTTGGATGTGTCATGCCAAAAGATACAGCAGCTAAGCTGTAAATCATAACACAATGTATTCCATTCTCTGACCTACAACCTGCTAATCAGCAGGAGTTGAATGAATGCAGTCCGCCGAAGACGGATGTGTCTGGCCACTGGCGCAAATAAAACGGCGACACAGCGCATTTCCATTCTCTGGACTACATCCTGCTGGAAATCTATTAGGACCATGGTCCTGCTGTAAGGGAGATCCAGCGGGAGTTTGAGAATGAACGAAGAAGAAGAATGAATGCAGCAGAACTACTTAAAAACAATTTAAATGCAATTTTCATTTTGACTTGGCGCCTTGTGAAAGTTTTATTTCCAAATGCCACCATGTTTGTGTTTCGAGTTCTACTCCACACTCCTCCCTTCTTTTTGTTCTACATATCTCCACAAGAGTGAATTTTCAACTCTTCTTTACTTCAAAATGAAAACAAGTAGCAGATTCAATATTGAAAATGATGTGAGCATGGCAATGAAAACTCAACTGCAAATTGTGAAGCTCGTTAACGAGTTACAATTTCAAACATCAAATTAAATATATTGTTAGCTAGAATTATATCAAATTCTATTAAAATGAAAAATCTATGTTCTGTGTGTTTTCTTGTATCTTAATACAACGTTTTATTTATTTACCCGGGTTGTGTGTCACATTGTTCATATAAAAGAAGATGCATGACATAAATAAGGTTGGGAATCTATATGCTATCTACTGCAGCACATTAAATTTTTCACAGAAAAAAACAACATTTTTAGAAAGTTCTTTGACAAATTGAATAAAATTATATAATCATTTTTATATATGGACATATTTTCATCCTTTCAATATACAAGTTTCTCAATATTGTATGTATTTCAGTGGAATCGCTTTATATGGCAACTTTTTATAATACTTTATAATTCTGTAACATTTTTGGGGAGATTGAAGGGATATGTAGGTTAGATAACAAAGATAAATGGCTACTGTAGCAACACGTTATAAAATATCTGTAACCAGGCCAACAAACCAGCCAACATGTAAGGCTTTCCTTGCAATGTGACATTTTCAGCCAAAATATATAGCAATGACAACAAGGCATAATAACATGACCATAAACAAACCAACCGTTGAAACTTGGTATAAAATAAAAAGCTTGTCCCAATAACAAAACAGCCTGTGCCATTAGCTTTTAAAAAAAGGTGAAAATTTAAATAAAAATAAGATTTACAATAATTCTAGCTAACAGTAAAACATATAATATATTTTATATAGTTGCAGCTTGATTCCTTTATTTATCACACTGGTACATATTTCAATAGACATTTTTTTTAAATGTTCGTTCTCAGAATTCTGCAGGGGCTCTCCTGAAGCAGAACAATAGCACTGCTAGCTTTCCAGCAGGATGTAATCAAGAGAATGGAGATGCACTGTGTTTTGGCTTTATTTGAGCCAACTGACCAACACTTTCAGCATTGGCATATATAAGTTCAGTGTTCTACTAATTCTACTTAAGATTGGATATCCATAGCCATATCGCTAGTAGACCAGCCTGTGCATCACAACTTCTTTATTATAGTTGCTCACACAAAATGCTAAACATTTTTGACCAGACTTCTAAATTGTGACCACAATTATTGTTGTTTAATCGTTTCTGTTGCTGTAACAGCCAGGTAATAAACCATGACACAGCACACTCCATTGTCCAGATTATATCCAGCTACCCAGTGGGAGCTTGAGAACAAACATAAGAAATCCACCTGCAACATAATCTATATTACTAGCAACACATAGTGGTTATGAACCAACTTCTGGCACACACCTATAAGTTCTCAATCTCCCCTAGCAGACAATGAAGGGTATGTATACTGTTGGTTTCAGTGGCTAGATGACTGAACATTCTCTTCATTCTGCCTTGCAGATGTCCTGTTGCACTACTTCTCCTACGTTTGTTCTCAAACTCCCATAGATTAGCAGGATAGTAAGGAGAATGGAATGAACTATACCATTGTTTACAGCATAGATGTGATATCTGCATCTTTCGGCCTGACATACCAACTTCAGCGTGGCTTCTGGGTCAATATGACCCTATATGTGATGGGACAACCAACTCTACACCTGAGACTAATGAGAATTGAACCAGGTCTGTTCTAGCAGCACCGAATTGCCTTGCAACTTAAGTAAACAGGATTTTCTGTACTTGACTAATCACATCACCACAATCATTTTTAATTTTAATCCTCATGCTTCCTACTTGAACCAACTCTACCCCCAAAACTTCATTAAATCACTTTTATGACGCATGTAAGGTAAATAGTGTTGCTATTCTTCCCCCCTCCCTTCACAGCCTCAGCAACACACTGACACCAGTTCCACAAATACTACACTAAATACATAATTCTTCAAGTCTCAGCTTAGAAGTTTCATCAACAGCTGTGTTTACGTTTAGCAAGCAACACAAACTACACATTTCAAATACAGGATATAACACCATCAAGAAAGTATTACCATAGCTCTGTGATCTCATTAACAAGACAGAAACCATAAACATCTTATTTCTAAATATTCAAAGTATCAGTAACAAATTACTGCTAGTCTGTTAGAACTGCTAAATATAAACACATATTTGGTGACTATTCAATATGTATGTGTGTGTGTATGTTCTCTCTCTCTATATATATACACACACACACACACACACACATATACACTTATTTTATAAATTAATAGTATCCTGTATTGGTCATTTTATCAATCTATTACTCTGTTTGCTCTCTGAGGAGCATAGGTCTTGAACAACAAACCTCCTCCGTCTTGTCCTATCTAGCCATTGCTTCCAGCTCTTTTCATGTTCCATCAAGCCTTTCTGTCACTGCCTCTAATTCTTTCCTCTTAGTATTTTCATGGTTTTCCTCTTTACCTAATGGTTCTATAACAATGACTGTCTACAATGTGTTCTCTTGGTATTTTTAATGCTTGTGCTATCCTTCTCCAGCTATGTAACCTGAATTTTTCCTCCACTGGAGTTTGTTTAGTTCTCTACATGAGTTCCTCATTGGTGGTCTTATTCTACCTTTCAAACCTTCTATTCTACAGGCATTCATTGAAGAATATTGGTCATTACTTTTCTACAATACTGGAATTTTGAAGCACTACTTATAGGCTCAGTAGCATTGCCAAACAATATGAACTTCCAAACTCTCTTTATCTTGAACATCAAGCTAGTTGGAATTGTGATATCACCTAACTGACCCCTCATGACTGATGACATAAATATTTATCTTATGTCTGTGCAGTGTTACGGTGGTTATCATGTCTGTTCATAAACCTTGTCTTGCATGCTGTTAATGATACAGACATTCTCCCATGCCATAATGTCAAGAATATTCTTTCTTGGTCTTTCCTTATTCCTCTTGCCTGTTAGCACAATGTGCTCTATCTTTCCTCTTCTCATGTGTCCAAAAGAATGTGGACTATCTTCTGATGCGACCACGCAGTTCCCTTTTGAACCTGCTTGGGACGACCTGACCAATTATTGGCCCATACTTGCTTAGCCAAAAAGACAAACGGGCATGTCCATCGGCCAAGAGAAAGAATGTTTCAGTATGGCTAACTATGAATAACATTGACCAATCAAATGATCGTTTTCATTTGCTGCGCATTCTAGTCTATCAATAGAAGCTACCTGGATAGTTTACACATGTGTTTGATCAATCTAGTCTATCAATAGAAGCTACCTGGATAGTTTACACACGTGTTTGGTCAATCTAGTCTATCAATAGAAGCTACCTGGATAGTTTACACACGTGTTTGGTCAATCTAGTCTATCAATAGAAGCTACCTGGATAGTTTACACACGTGTTTGGTCAATCTAGTCTATCAATAGAAGCTACCTGGATAGTTTACACATGTGTTTGATCAATCTAGTCTATCAATAGAAGCTACCTGGATAGTTTACACATGTGTTTGATCAATCTAGTCTATCAATAGAAGCTACCTGGATAGTTTACACACGTGTTTGATCATTGTTTTGAATATTCGTGCAAGCTCAAGTAAGTGTTTATTTTTTTTTAAATTGCTAGGTTTTGCAAGTGATATGATGTTCAGTGATTCAGATGTGACAGAGATTTATATGTCAGGTGCTACTGATAGTGACCTAGATATCAGTGAAGGTAGTAATACTAGGGAATAATTCGAAGAAAATTACGATCACATTTTCCCATGGTTTAGTGTTACATGTTACTAAACTAGATAGAGGTGACCCCTATTCACTCATGGAAATAACGGGACCGAAGCAAATGCCCCCAGGTAAGTTCTACTGCGGGCATATAACATATCTAGAGTTGATTTTTTTTATAACAGTAGCTTTAATTGAACTTTTTGTCATAGAACCAAACAAGACAAATCAAATAGTTGATGCATATGCAGGAGTGTCAGAGATCCCAAATAATAAAGAGAATGATTTTTATGGCAACAGGAAATTTCTAGAGGAAGAAAATGAAACATTAAGATGCATAGAAAATGTCAGAAGGGAGTCCATGGCCTATATCTTCAAAAACAAAAATATATAGATATTATTTGTATTGTTCAGATAAAATAAATACTTTATTTCATGAGTGGATGTGTTTTTTGTCACATATGTTACATGTTGGAAATGTAAAAAAAAAAGGGAATTACCATATGCAAATTAGATTACCTAATTTACATGTGTTTTAAACCTTCAGATGTTCATAGAAATGTGCCTCAATATATTTCTTCTAAGAATATATATATACTTTTACTATGTTTTGATGTTTTAAAAGGATTTTAATTAATGGACCCATGCCCTCTGTTTTCCCAATTGAAATTGTGCCATTTTTTTGGCAGTAGAATGACAGTCCCATTCTATTACATTTATATGTCCATGGTGTTCTCAACATTCTTCTACAAAACCATATCTCTCCTGCCTCAACATAATCTCTTAGTATTTATATAACATTATTTAAAAAAATTTCATTCCTGACATCATAAAGCTGGCTACGACTACAGAAATATTACTCCATTTCTCAAAATTTATTACAATCTAACACCACTCAAAAGTGGTGTGGTAACACTAAGGATAAAATAACATATGTTACTTCTACTAAAAAGTTATAATAAGTATGTGAAGTTTATGTATTATCTTTTCAGTATTTAACAGGGTTAACATATTCTTATAATTATCCTGAGTGCTATCATTTCCTATTTGTATTACTGTGGCACTTTCTTCTGCGTTGGACATCTTCTGGCTCTTTGGTTTTACACCATCACTCAAAAATTTCATAAAGTGATCCTTCACAAAAATGGACACTGAATTATCTCTGGTCAACCATTACTAAATTTGCAATGCAACTTGTCAAACTTCTATAATATATAAGCAAGCAAATGTGAAATATTTCAAATAAAACAGGGTACAAAAAAGTACATATTACAGTACATTTCATTATATGTAACAATGTCTTGATGGCAGCTGCCACTAACTATTATCACAATTGCGTACAAACAATTTACTGTAAACCCCACAATATGCTCGAGTTCCAGTCACTTAAATCTTTTTTTTAAATTGCCGTCTTAGCACCAGGATCAGTTGTATATGTGCTTACAAGTTGAAGCACCACCTCAAAATATGAACACAATATTTGACATCCATGTGTTGTCTGGGCCTAGCAGGGGGAGTAAGAATGGAGACAGACTAACAATGCATATAGTAAGATACAACCTAAAAGGATTGGGACATAATTTTATGTCCCATCTTATAGGTCAGAGTGACCCAAAAATCAGGCTAAAAATTAGGTACTGACACAAAGGATTCTTAGGGTATGAAAAGTGGAAAAAATACCTAAAGATAGGACAAAGATGAAAGTGGCTTGTTGATGTTCTATATTACATAGTGTGCTGAGAGGCATATTGATAGTATAATCCCATTCTGAGAGATACTCTAAACAGAGATCAATGAGCTTAGATACCAGTAGCAAAATAAAAAGTTGACAAACCCAAAACTATCTCCAAACGATAATCCTGAATATAGAATGCTAACACAGTCTTCTTTTTTTGGCCACTTCATGAGACAGGCAGGTTTAGAGAACATAGTCACAACAGGGAAAATTGAAGGCAACAATGTGAGAAAATATTAGAAAGTTTGACAACCTGGCACGGCAGGGAAACAACAACGACCTTGATACATAATACTGTGGACAGAGAGCTGTGGAGAGCCATGACCGCCTATGCCAGCAG
Organism: Meghimatium bilineatum; assembly: GCA_034231615.1. Lineage (NCBI taxonomy): Eukaryota > Metazoa > Mollusca > Gastropoda > Stylommatophora > Philomycidae > Meghimatium > Meghimatium bilineatum. Next base: position 20,231,827 of record CM067319.1, on the reverse strand, counting down.
GCATGGCACCTGATGATGATGATCACAATCTGGTTAAGGAAGCCTTTGGCATAAACCATGATATATGGCAAGATGCTGCACAAAATAGAGCTACATGGCACTTTGTAATCAGAAAAGGCATAACATCTTGTGGAAAAAAAAAAGAACTGCAACTGTTCAACAGTAAAAACTGACTAGAAAGACAAGGACATGTGAAACACACTGAACATGATAATTATATCCAATACAAGGACATTTGAGACCACTAAAGAGCTTATCAATAGCCTACAAACTAATAGGCAAGAGCATAAATCAAACTGAATTTCAAGAAGTAGATGTAACAATGGTCATCATCATGTGTGATGGATGAATAACACAAGGGAGAATGAATTCAAGAGACAGAAAACAAACCAGATCACATCAAATGGATGTTTAGGGTTGAAAGACACAAATATCACAGCCATGCTGCATAAACTGTAAAACACAGCAGCAATGAAGAAGATACCATATGTTCAACAAACTGCAAATAGAAACTCATGATGTGTATAATTATCAAAATAACTATATGAACAACTAATAAGTGTCTAACATATGAGAAAATAGGCAGGCTTACATGGCAATTACAAGTACTAATCTAAGACAAATTGTGCATATAGACGCAATCTTAGATATATATATATATATATTCCTGCTAATCCTAATAATGTGTATAACAGTAATCCTGCTTTCTTGAAAAATTTGTAGGTGATTTCTGAAAATGTATAATTTTAAAAAAATGGTTCCATAATATGATAAAACACTTTAAAATGCATTCATGTTTTCAACAAAGTAGTGCTAGGTGTATTGCATGACTTTGCATATATACACAATTATAAGCACATTAAAAACTCTTTATATATATATATATCTTAAACTGTCCCAAGCCTAGATACTAAACTACTATTATAGATTAGTGTGAATATCATATACGCAAAAGCGAATTCTCACGCACAAAGGGAGTTTACAGTATTTATTTGTGTAAACTTATAAAAAATATTTAATTTGGTGAAAATGAAAAATATATATGCAAAAATGATATTAATAGGAAGCTGAGAAAAAAAAACAAAGCTTGTGCAGCCGATATATATGTGTATATATATATATATATATATATATATATATATATATATATATATATATATATATATATATATATATATATATATATATATATATATATATATATATATATATATATATATATATATATAAAAACTACTTTGACAACTTGTGTATGAGAAGTAAAAACAGCCATGTCGTATGATACCAAAAACAGTAGCCTGCTGCACACATTTTTCGCCTAAGTGAAAATTGTATCCTTGCTTTGGTGATCTCTGATGAAAGACCTCATATGTGAACACCAAACAAAAACCATACAAGTAGCTTGACATCGTGATGAGTTTAGTCTTGTCAATCGGGATTACATTTCACCTGAAGACCAAACTCCAACAGGGGTTCATAGACAATGGAGTACTGACAACAAATAGCCGCAGATATGTCTGCCAGGGCCACAACAAGGCTCCAAACCTTGAACTACAAGCAGCATGGGTACTGCTTAACAAACTGAGCCACATCATTATGAAGATTTGGATCAACTGTAGGATGTGTCCAGCGGCTCAGCTTTGACTGTATTGGCCACTGTGTTCGCATAACAATGGCGGAATCCTGAGAAATTTCTCTCCCCTGGGCGCTTAATCAAGGGAGAGTTCTGTAGGATCTCCTGGTGGTAGCGAAGCGAGTCGGCTAGACGGTCAGCTCGTGCTCGTTTAGCTTCTGCTGATTCCACTTTCTTGAAGGGTTTCATGGACAAGTTAGTTGCCTGAATCTCTTCGTGGACACGCTTTACTGTAAGATTTTCTGGGTACATTGTATTGTCCATCACATGAGCCTGCCGTTTGAGAACAGGAGTTCCTGTACTGGACACTCGTTTAAGTATTGCTCCTTGGGACATGGATGGTGGTTGATCCAGACATCCCATAGACTTATTCCTGTTGTCTTTGAAGTGCTCTCTGGCAATCAGTGTCGAGACAACTGGGGAGTGTGCAGCTGGGATGGTCACCATAATTGGATGGGCATGAGGTTGAAGTACCGTCAGCTGTTGCTTATGCTGAGATTCTGGTGTGATGTGGTAATTGTTGTGGCAACTGCTGGTCGTGATACTGCTATTGATATTTCTCTGTTTACCTATATGATTGCTGGTACCCAGGATGGCAACCATTTCAGCAACATCCATTTCATTCTCTGAACAAAACACTCTCTCTGGAAGTGGCTCTTGATTGCTGCCTTGGCATCTTTTCTTATGCAGCATGATCTGAAGGTTCTCAGGTACACCAGTCACAAGAATAGTATCATGTGATGGGATGCTTATCTTCATGAGGCCAAGCTCTTCAGAGGAACAGAACACTCCAGACAGGGAGGTAAATTCTACTTGTTTGATTGTAGTTCCTGTCATCTCTGGTATGTCAAGCTTGTCACCATAACTATCATCCTTTATAGTTGAATCCCTTTTAAGGTGGACTTGTTTATCAGACAGTTCAACACTGCCAGATTTCTTTAAAGGATGGCCCTCGTTGCATGCACGCAAGGATAAGCCATTTTCATTCAGTGGGGTGTCATCAAGAATAGGCTCCACATTGCTCTTGTCCACCGGACTGCACAGGACAATCAGCTCTGCAATAGACATTTTTGTAAAAATGTTAATTTAAACAAAATATTATATACACTATATCAAAGTAATTTTTAAGTATAATTATCTTACAATTATCTACACAGGTAGCACAAAAATATGTCATTACATACAAATTTACACCACAAACATGATAGATCTCAGCACACACATGACAGAATTCAATATAGGTCAATAATGAGATTATGGGGTGGAGCTGGCAGCTGGAGTTGAAAGCTCTTAATCCCATATAGAATCAAAGTGATAAAGAAGCCATTCTGAAGTTGGATGTGTCAGGCTGAAAGGTGCAGATATCACGGAAATGTTGTAAATCATGACAACACATTCTCTTCTCTGGACTGCATCCTGATAATCTGCAGGAGCTTGAAAGTGAATGCAGAAGATGTGTTGGGCCAATAGGCACAAATATCACAGCTAAGTTGTAAACTATGACACAACTCATTCTGTTCTCCAGTCTACTGCTATTATGTAGGAGTTTGAGAATGAATGCAATAGAAGAAACACTGTAGTTTGCTACAGAAGATAGTTAAAGCAAGAGAGGAATGCCATGTTTTTGTTGCTGTACCAGAGGATGAATTGGGGATGCTGGCTAATGAATTAGTAAAGTACTATCTAAATCTATGGTGATGCAGAAGAAATACATTCTCAAAGGTGGCCAAAAGAAGTACTACAAAAACTTGTTAAAAGACCTCACTGAAAATATATGGCATAAAACCATATGGGATGTTGCTGCATAATACAGCACATAGAAAGTAAGGTATCCCCACTGCACATAGAAAGTAAGATATCACCACTGCACATAGAAAGTAAGGCATCTCCACAGCACATAGAAAGTAAGGTATCCCCACTGCACATAGAAAGTAAGGTATCCCCACTGCACATAGAAAGTAAGGCATCTCCACAGCACATAGAGAGTAAGGTATCCCCACAGCACATAGAAAGTAAGGCATCTCCACAGCACATAGGAAGTAAGGCATTCCCACTGCACATAGGAAGTAAGAGCATCCCCATTTCACATAGGAAGTAATAGTATCACATTGTATACAGGAATTAAGAGTATCAAACTGCACATAGGAAGTACATGTATCATACTGCACACAGGAAGTAAGAGTATCACATTGTACACAGGAAGTAAGAGTATCATATTGTACACAGGAAGTAAGAGTATCACATTGTACACAGGAAGTAAGAGTATCACATTGTAGACAGGAAGTAAGAGTATCACATTGTAGACAGGAAGTAAGAGTATCACATTGTACACAGGAAGTAAGAGTATCATATTGTACACAGGAAGTAAGAGTATCACATTGTACACAGGAAGTAAGAGTATCACATTGTAGACAGGAAGTAAGAGTATCACATTGTACACAGGAAGTAAGAGTATCACATTGTACACAGGAAGTAAGAGTATCATACTGCACACAGGAAGTAGGAGCAAACCGTTTGTAACTCCTGGAGATCAAAGCTAACAAACTCTAAGTAAATTCATAAAGTGTATGTAACAAATGGTCATCAAACCGTTTGTAACTCCTGGAGATCAAAGCTAACAAACTCTAACTAAATTCATAAAGTGTATGTAACAAATGGTCATTAAACCGTTTGTAACTCCTGGAGATCAAAGCTAACACTCTAACTAAATTCATAAAGTGTATGTAACAAATGGTCATTAAACCGTTTGTAACTCCTGGAGATCAAAGCTAACAAACTTTAACTAAATTCATAAAGTGTATGTAACAAATGGTCATCATCATCATGTGATGAATGAACAACAGCTATTGAAATCTCAAAGCCTGTTTATATACCAAGTATTATCCACACAAACCTGAGATCTATCCCATAATTTATCCTCAAATGCTAAGCATAAAACATGAAGTACGATTTAATCTTGTGAAGAATGTGCAAAATATACCTCCATCGCTGTACTGAACTCGTACAGTCTTCAACCAATCAACAAACTTCTGTATATCCTTGACCATGAGACCACGAATTAGATCCAAGACTTGGGTTTTAGCTTGCATTAGACCTGATAGTCAGATTATGAAATAAATGTTCAGTTACGTGTGTTTGGTTATATGAAACAATGAAATAAATATTAACCAAGTGGCTAGTTCAAATGAAACAAAATTGCAAATGTTTGTTTTAGTTTTGCCTCTGCTGTTCAGTATTCACTATCATCCTAGCCCATTGGGGGGGGGGGGGGGGGAGAGAAAGGAGGAAGAGAGAAGAAAGAGGGGGTGGCTGTGTCCTCTATCCCCCTCCCTCCCAATATTAGAACATGGTATTTAGTACTAGGGAGCAAGCAAATAAGTGGCTAACTCCCACCCCTGGATACAGGAAAAAAAGTTGAATACCCACAAACATTTTTTAGTATTACCTTTTTAAACTCTTGTAAATCCCCCCCCCCCCTTTTCCCAAATCAAAGACGCACATATCACATATCATTGTATGCATGAGCACACACGATTCCTTCATTAATTTCTATCCTCAGTGGTGCAGATGAACATTACTAATCGTGACTCATCCATTCTTTGATGTTCCATGTCTTTTATCTTCCTGTTACTTTTGATAGTTCACAGTATGACTTGCCCCCCCCCCCAGCTAAACACAGACAAAACACATAAAGCAGACAGATATTAACCAACAATAATACAAATGAACAAACATGCAAATATCTGAGCAGTAACACTGAAAAGAGGGGCAGTAGGAACAGACTCTAATGAACTACAGGAGCTGGACAGACCGACAAATTGGTGTAGAGATACGGGAGCAGTGATAAATCCTTCATTTCAAGGCATTCGTGAAGTGGTTTTCATTGAACAATCACATGGTAAAGACACCCATGCTACAAGTTTCATTGTTGGGGAAAAGTTTAGAAAGAACCAGCACAATGAGATATCTGGGTGTGTTTTTTGACAGAAGTCTGTTTCAGGGAACATGTTGACCACGTTATCATAAGGGCAGGCAAAGGCTTAGCAGCAATGAAGGTTATGGCTGCTGTGCAGTGTGAACAGAGGTTGTTATTTCTTTTGTGCCAAGGTTTGGTGGTGGCTGTGGTGGAATATGCACTGGCAATTCTGATTCTTAGCCAAACTCAGATCGAAAGACTGGATAGAATCCAGAATGTGTATCATACTTGGGTGCACAAGAGACACATCGACAAAAGCTATTCAGTACATACTTGACTGTCCAACAGCAGAGCACAGATTACAGTATTGCAGTGCATGGGCATACCTTCATATACATGCAGATAAGGAACACCAGTTGTATTCCAAAATACAGAAAGTTAAAGGCAGCAGACTCAAGAGAGGGAGGTCGTGGATGGGACATGCTGAGAATGTCATACAAAGCGTGTGCAGATGCGGAATGGATAAGTCTACCCACAGGTTTCAAAACTTGTTTGAGAGTAGTAATATAACTTAGCAGGGAATGCAGAGAATGGTATCCCACAGCTGTGGAGAAAGAAGTGCAGGCTTTGGTCAGTCAGAATGCCAAAGAGGGGGATGTGATTATATACACTGATCGATCTGTGATTAGTCGTTCGCAGTGCATGGGCCTTCACAGCTTAGTGCGCAGGTAAAACGATCAGGGAAGAGAGTGGGGCCTTTGCAGTTACTACGAGTAGCATGACCATGGAGACTACGGTGGTGACCAGGGCATTTGAGTGGGTATGCACACAGACGGTAATGCAGGTTTGCATCTTGAGTGACTATGAGTATTATTAGGAAGGTACAAGTGGGTCTCGTTTGCGAACAGTGGATTAAGGTCGTGAGAAAGGCAAGGGTGAAAATGGCTAAATTTGTTTTCGTGCTGGAGCATGTGGGTGTTCGAGGCAATGAAAGAGAAGATCAACTGGCATCATGTGCAATTGTGGCACAGGGCAATGGATCGAGCTGAATGGATATTTATTGGATATCAATCCAAATGGATATAGCACATGAGAGTGAGACTAGTGTGGATGATGATTCTTTTTCAATAGCAAGGATTAAAGATCAGGGTTTGAAATGCAGTGTTATTAGAAGTGAACATTTTGGAGGGTGCAGAAGAAATGATGGTCAACCAACATAGGGCCGGTATTGTCAGTAGAAGTGTAATGGTGGATACACTCAGGGAGAGATCAGAGGCACTATGGATGTGTCCAGGTTGCAGTGATGGTGATCCGATGACTAACTATCAAATTATATCTAAACATATTTATATTACAGAAAAACACATTTATATTACAGGAAAACACAATATATATTACCATAAAATACATCTATATTATCATAAATCATAAAATATTTATACCACAGCAAAATACAAATACATTATAGCAAAACACATTTATATTACAGAAACACATATATATCACTACAGGTTATTTATATTACAGCAGAACACATTTATATTACAGAAACACATATATATCACTACAGGTTATTTATATTACAGCAGAACACATTTATATTACAATAACACATTTATATCACTAAAAACACATTTATATTACAACACATTTATATAACTACAAAACAAATGTATATCATTATAAACACATTTATATCATTATAAACATATTTATATCAATACAAAACACATTTATATTACAACAAAACACATTTACATTACAGGAAAACACATTTATATTACAACAAAACATTTATATTACAACAAAACATTTATATTACAGCAAAACACATTTAGATTATAGAAACACATTTATATCACTATAAAACACATTTATATTACAGAAACACATTTATATCACCACAGAACATTTATATTACAGCATAACACATTTATTTATATTACAACAATGCATTTATATTACAGCATAACTCATTTATATTACAGTAAAACACATTGATATTACTTAAACACATTTATATCACCACAGAACATTTATATTACAGCAAAACATATATAAATTAACAAAATACACAGACTCACAACTAGAAAGCAATGACACACATGCATAAAATGCACACAAATATAAAACACACAGACAAAACCATAAAACACACATGCCTACCCAACCATTATGAAGAAAATTGCAGAGATCAGGATACTTTAATGAAAAAATCAATTCTACCTTATATGGCAATGACGCAGAATAAGATTGCCATCTTCAGGATAAAAACTGCCTTAAAATAGCATCTAAACGATAGTGACATTCTCAGTTTCGTGAGCAAACCGGGGAATTTTAAAGCAAAAATCAAATAATAGAAACAGACTTATTTACGTCACACGAGTTCACCTGGTGACAATAATAAATCTGAAAAAATTATGCAGCTCGTTCGTCACAATCTGCAATAGTGGTCTAGATTTCTATTTAAATTAAACAATTGAAACAGGAAGCTGGTGCTTCTGTGTGACCTGCAACAGCAGAAGGCGACATAGACACTCAATCAATTTATTCACTCTATAATTATCTTGTGCAGTTTTGAAGGGCGGGCTGCACTTCAATAATTACACATGTAATGTCCTCACTCATGTGCAACAATCATGGAATCTGAATCTTTGCACCAAAAATAAATCCATTGTCAAGCTTAGAATTTATTTTGGTTGAGATAATAGCTTGGCTTGCATTTCTTCATCTACATAGTCACAGAGAGTGATGACATTTAAGACAGACAATCAATTCCAAGAGCAGGCAAACATCAGACGCTGACAAAGCAGGAAGATGCTGTCAAAGTTTTATGGGCATGGTAACCTTGCCCAAGTCAATATAATAATTAAAAGGGCATGTGGTTGCGTAATGTCATCTTGATATTATATATGTCACAGAGACAATTAATGATTGGGTGATATTCAACACTGCTGCCAGCAAATAAGAGATTGGAAGGGCAAAAAGTGAAGAGCAGGACAATCTTTTAGACACAGATTTCTTGTTCAGAAAATGGCTAGAATCAATGCCTCTGAACTTACTTAAAGTGTCTGAACACCAAGCCATTAGTTCTGAGTATGGTTCAGAACACTTCCCAGCACACAGTGGGGTGTATTAATTTTCATATCCAGGGTTCATCATTTTGGGGGTGTCTGTATTTTGCCAAGGCCCAAAAATGGAACAACTACACAAGGATGAATGTAGGGTTGTACAACTCACCCTGTAGTATCTCAAAGTGATTCAAAATACATATGCTTAAGTTAGATGTTAGAGACCAAAAGGCACAGATATTACATTCTTGCTGTGAGGTGCAAAGGGTTTCACATTTCCCACGTGCGATTCCCAGGGTTAGCAAAAACCAAGATCTTAAAAGCACCTCCTAGTGGTGCACCCTGGAAACAGAAATACAGCAGCTCATGCTGGATTCCTGGCTAGCACTTTTAGGGGTTGTCCATGGATGTGATGGCTGTAGATGGGACAAAGTTACAATTGTCCATCACAAGACCAGGTGGAGGAAGTGTTGTTCATGGTCGAGAACACACAGAAGTTCAAAAATCTCACCACAATTGACCCTTAAGAGTAGAAACCATGACTCATGTATTAGATATGCCAACTTGGGCATGTACTCCTGGGAATGGAAAAAAAAGCTTTGAATACAGCTCCTAATGCACAAGGAAAAAGCATTAAACGAATGTTGGCAGCATATATTGTTCTAATTTCTGTCCGAAGCAATGTTGAGACTTGGAATTTGTGGGTAATGTAGACCTTGACTTTGAGGATGTAGCAAACCAAATCTAACTCGACTGTCGATGATATCCAACATGGCTCATACAGAGAGAACTGGGTTCAGTACTCAAAGGGAAATTATGGATTTCTTACACAGGATTTGTTCGCTGACTACAGATTGGTCCATGTTCAAGATTGATGACATCTATCTACTTCTTTGGGTGATAACCGCAATGGCTTGCAAGGCCATCACAAGCAGATGGGGAGAGTACATGAGAAATGCACAGATATCCCAGACCCTTAACGTGTTGGGTAAAGGAGCATTAACTCTAAGTAATTTTACCATTGCTGTTGCCCAACATGGCTCATACAAAAGAAATTAGGTCTGGGACCTAGGGACACAAAGAGTGGTAATGGAATGGTCTTCATACAACGAGGAATAGTTCACTGGCTGCAAAGCGCCTCATCAGAGGAAAGATGCACAGTGGGTGACCCAAGCAAAATACCAGGTCGTCTCGTAACAGACCCCTCCAAGTAGAAAGTTTTTTCAATAGACATTGCTATTAAGCCTAAAGCTGAAGTCTCCCGGGTATGAAAGAAAGTTCTGATAAACCGCCCCCACTGCACACCGGAAGTAAGAGCAAGTTGGTCACAATTTCTGGGGATAGTGACTAACAAACATACTTGCTGTAAACAATGCAACATATTCCATTCTCTAGAACAGAATTTTGCTAACTAGCAGGATTTTGAGAATGTACACAGTAGAAAAATCACTTTGTAGTGGGTATGATCTTAGCTATGCTTTTCTGACTGTCACATATTATTATATTATTTCCATATTGTCTTCTTCTGTCAGTCAATGGATCTTCTATGTGATGCTTGATTTGCTATCCTCACTGCCTATTAATCTATTAACCTTTACAAACCTGCAGGCGACTATTAATCGCAGACGGATATCTTTCCATATAGCCATGCGATCGACTATTAGTCGCCTGGTGCTGTGAACTAATTTATTGGTATAGAACCACAAGATGTTAGGCTCATGTCACCAAAAATGTGCGTCATTCTAAGCTAGGACTACATCATGTCCTACCTGCTCAGTTATGACTCATGTACGGTGTAAGACAGTCCAGTGGTGTTTAATTTATACTCCATCTGTTTGCTCAAAAATTTGACTCCATTTTCATGAAATATCTATGGATTCTTTTTCAGAATATGAGAAATTCTTGGGAAGTACATTTGTTTTCAAAGAAAATTATTAACACATTAGTTTTGGAGAACAAACCCAGACATTTCGGTACGACATTGAATATATTAATAATTAGGAGTATGTCTGATTGAAATATATCTGGACTTAGTCTTGAACGAATGGACCTTACTGGCATGGTAAGTGGTATCTACATGTTTTAATATTATGAGAATGTTTATTTATAAAATAACATAAATACAATAGGTTTAGATGAGTAGAAGAATTTATCAGGGGTGTCACAGGTTGGAATTGAATATAATTACGTTGTATGTCGGCATAGACCCAATGTAGAATGACCGATATCAAAAGCGACATCTACATGTTCTATTTGTTTGCTCAGTCCATATTGTGTTAGTTTGGTTATGAAACAATATAAATACGATAGGCATAGGTATGTAGAAGAATTTAATCGGTGATGCCACATACTGCTCAAGTATAGGTCAAGAAATTTGTTTTGCGTTTTATGCGCTTTCCCCCCAATTTTCAATGTTAAGATTTTTTTTTTAATCTACACACATACACACAAAAAAAAACCAAAAATATACATAGTATTTAATTGTTTATTTCAGTCAGTTCCTCTTTTGGGCGGATGTCATATTTCTCCATGGTCGGTCAGTTGACAAGGATTGCAGGTCTTGTGCATTTATGCCTGTTGATTTTAATTCATTCATAAATGTTCTTCTGAGCATTGTTTTTGGTCTTTCCTGTTTTCTTTCCCATCTGGTGTCCACATTAAGACTTGTGGAATTCTGTCTTCGTTCATTCTAAGTATGTGGCCGATGTAGGTCCAGCGGTGTTTTCTGAAGAATTCTTGTTTATTTACATGTACACAATTTATTTTACAACCTCTAACAACAAAACAATTTTCCCTTTTCCAAACATCCACCACCAATAACACAATAAGTCAAAAAATAAGCCAGGCACCAGAGGAATTTGCATAATTTTAAGACGGGTGCTAAAGATGAATATTATGATTAATATGTGAATGTGGACAGTGCCATCTGTTACTCATCTTGTATTATGTTCTTAATAAAGACCTATTGGTTGAAAACGTCAATATTTGTGTGTTATCTGGTGCGTTACCAGTGATCAGCAAATCTTCATTACTCTTTAACTAAGTTTTACATGTAAAGCTATACAGAATTTCCTAGTCTTCATTGTGTGTTTGTGTAATTCCACGGATGCACAAGATTGTTGTACTGATCTTGTCTTCCGGTAAAACTAGTAAAGTAGTCTGTTATGTTATGTGCGTAGTAAAAATGGTCACCTGTCATTTTGCTTTCACTTTAAAACTTCCACTGAATCTCTCTTGTAGCAGGACAATTGGTGTCCTAGAGTTCCAGCAGGATTATCGCAGGCCGCGTAAATTCGCTGCATTGCCATTTTATTTGCATCAGTGGCCTAACACATCAGACTACGGCATAGTTATCAGGTTCTAATTTTGTACTTTAGACGTTTTATGAATAATATTTTTTGCTGCTGTGCTCCATGCTGACTACATTCTCCCTGACAGGCAGCTAGTCAAAGAAATATATGAACCTAACAATGCATTCCTCTCCATCAATTAATCCCTTATGTTTCAGTTTTGAACAAACTATGTCAGAGTAAACTGGCTCTTCTGGATTATTGATTAGAAACAAATATTATAACACAGGGGCCATTCCATAAGTGCTTAGCTCTCTATTCGTGCAGTCATCGAGTGTTCAGTCTCAGTCAGATTTTTTTATATGGTCTCATATTTCCGGAAAGGACACACTTTCTCTCTTCACCCCTGATCATTCCCATTTCTATCATTCTCTGTATGTTGTCACTTCCAAACCTCATCATCTTAATTCTACAGCAAATCTACGACAGCCTTTCATTAAGTCAGCCCTATTTCTTCTCAGCACTGGTCTATCAACCAATGTATTACTGCCAAGGAGTCTGCTCCTTTGTTACCTCTGATCCCTGCATGACAACAGTAGTATTTACACTACATTAATTCCCAGCACATACCACATATAGACACTGTTCTCATCCCAATGAAACAGCCAAACACATTCACAAAGGGTGCCCTTTCCTTTCGATTGCAAGAACAAAACTTTCACAGATGCCCTTAACATTTTTTAACATTATACTATATTCCAATGCTGGTCTTACACACTCGGTTATCACTCTATCTAGAATTTCCCTATGTGTTCCCCAGTTTCTTAGGCAAGTTCTTTAACAACTAATGTTCCCTTTTCGCTTAACTACTTGTTAATATGTTTGTTATTGTGTTATTTCTCAATTCCCCACAGATTAGCAGGATATACCCAGGAGACAAGAATGCATTGTCATAGTTTACACCTTGGCTGCAGTATTCGCATTTTAGCGAGACACAACCAAATTCGGCATGGCTTCTGTGTCATTGTGACCCTCTATAGAATGAGACACAAAACCTACCCAAAATAAAACCTTCTTAGTCACATCTTATGACATGCATGGCAGTGTCACTATTCTTATCTCCCTTTTTGGGAACCAGCAACAAACAGATGGCTGTTTCCACTAAGTCTTGTGCCAAAAGTGACTTTATATATAGCTGTAAACTTGTAAACATTTTCTTCTTTGTGCAGAAGAAAATTAAGTGTTTCATTGAATACATCTGTGTTGCCATGTGTTATAAATTCAGGTAATCATCAAAGTACACAAGACAAGTGTACCTTGATCCCCACCTCAATAAATCCATCAGAGTATAACTGCTCACAGTTTCCAGTTTGGTGTTCATTTATCCCGCTTCATGTATCTAGTATATTTCTCTTTACAGTCGCTTCAATCTTTACACCAATCTCCTTCAATCTTGAGAGTGACCATGATTACAACTTTTTAAAATCTTCATAACATCAAGTAATATTTCTACACATTAACTATGTCAGATCAATCCATTGATGTACCTTTCGACACTGTACTGTTCTTTAGTGAAGAACTATTTATTGATACAGAATACGGATAGAAATTTGGATGAAAAACTTAACTTTAGGGAATATTTTAGCTTGAAATTCAAAATGACTCTTATGGAAGTTCAATAATATCAAGAAGAAGTGTTGAGTTATATAAAATCTGACGGTAGTAGATAGGATTTTAACCTGATCCATTCAGCTGGCACCTATTCGTTTGCAACTTGAATCAACACATTTTCATAATTCTATCACACTGCATCTCTAAAAAAATATGCAATTTTAGTCTCAAGTTACTATGAATATGAACCGCTTGATCGATACACAACAACAACAACACACACACTGCAAAGGTAATAAATTCGACAAACATTTAACACTAGTACAATGTGATCAGACCCAGTACTGCAAGGACCATTAGGTCTCTATTTTTGCACATAAATAACACATAAACAGAAACAAGGTTGCTTCAGATGTAACATAGATAAATGTATAATATAATTTAGGATGCATTGATGACTGATAGAGTTGAAAGTCTTGGTTAAATAGCATGTTTTTTATTAAAAGATGCTGTGTGGTAGAGTTATAAAAACTTGTGGACTTACGTTGCAAAGTGAACAGGTGCCAGATGAACAGATCTGGTTATTCTTTTCTTCAGCATTCATTCTCAAACTCCCGCTGGATCTCTCTTTTAGCAGGATCATTGTCCTACTAGGTTTCCAGGAGGATGTAATCCAGAGAATGGAAATGCATTGTCGCTGTTTTATTTGCGCCAATAGCCTGACAAATCCGTCTTCAGCTGAGATCTGGTTCAAATGCCATCTACTGCATTAGGATTTTTTTCTGGAATTTGACTACAGCAGTGGTCCTCAACCTATTTTTTTGCCATTTACCCCCACTCCCCAACAAATGAGTTTCCGAGCTGACCCCTCTTCCCCCCCTCCTAAAATGCCTTTTAGAAAGAACGGAAAAGCTTGTTGGTTTCCTGCACGGTTTATTAATATAAAAGAACGGGTACTTTCCTGGTAATGGGTACACAAATTAAATTTCTGTTTTAATATTACAAAATCACACCTTATAGGAAACCCTTTTTGACATCAATGACTCATTTACAAAACATTGCTTCTATGAATGTTGCTATCATAAATATTAGGAGCATTCAGCGGACAGAGAAAAAGGCAGTATATTTTCTACAGGCTAGAGGAATCTAATGAAGATATATTATGTAAATAAAAACACAGTAGTAGAATGGAACAGCTTTATGAATGAAATAGAAGAAAATTGATAAATGTCAATTTCTAAATTGATTGCTTCCCCTTTTTGTGTTTTTGTAATTTGTTCCCCTTCGTTATGCTACTATTTCTTTAGTTGCCGGTATATGTTTGCCAGCTTAACAGGAAAGCACCAAAGATTTCCCTTATTCACAGCCAGAGGAGTATAAGAGAAATATGGTATTAGGTTCATATTTTTTTTTTATTGATAAACTGCATAATTGATGTTGTGATCATCACTAAACCCATCACATTAACTTTCCCAGAAGATCTGGTACCCATTTCCTTAGGATGGGTCAACTTAAATTTGTGATATAAAAATATTTCCAGTTGAAACAACTGCTCTAGAGGATATCAGTCAACTTCCAGGGAAAAAAATGATAATTGAACCTTGAATCACCCAACTATGAAGAAAGTGCACAAAGCACTAACCAATGAGCTTCTGCAGCTTCATACATTACTATATGTCTTATTTATACATTGTTTCAAGTATAGTCCAATGTATTTAGCAAACTCTCAAACATCTGGAGATCAAAAATCGCAAGTAAACACATCAAACTGTGACTATTAATGCAAGTGTGATTCTATCATTGACATATGGATGTGAAAGTTGGAAATCTACCGCAATAATTGATAAGTTAGTTGCCTTAGAAAATATATGCCTCAGAAAAAATCACAAATACTAATTGGAAAGACTTCAAATCAAACGACATACTAAGAGAGGAGACAAAAACAAGAATATGTGATGAACATCATCAGAAAAACGCAACTGGACATACATCGCTACGTACTTAGAATGAAGGAAGACAGAATTACATGACAAAGTCTTCATGTGGACACCAGATGGGAAAAGAAAAACAGGGAAGACTAAAAAACAACACTCAGAAGACCATTTAATTAATGAATTAAAATCAACAAGCATAAATGCACAAGACCTGCAATCCCTAGCAACTGACCAATAGGCATGGAGAACTATGATATCCCCCCCTATGTGCCAAACCTTGGCAAAAGAGGAACTGACTGACTGAAGTATAGTTACCTTACTGTGCCCACCATCCCATCGATGGATTTGTGATTCCTCATTTTAAAAATATTTCTCTGTTGATCGGGAGGGGGGGGGGGTGGTAATGGTCTACAATGAGAACCACTGCCCCCGATGACCGATTCTGAGAATCGTCAAATTCATACAATGTAGAATTAACATGACAACAGTAACAATAGCCCTACTAAATATCTTATCTATGTGTTTTATTTGTTTGCTCAGTCCATATTGTGTTAGTTTGGTTATGAAACAATATAAATACGATAGGCATAGGTATGTAGAAGGATTTAATTGGTGTTGCCACACAGACATAATGTCAAAATGGTTGTCAATACTGCATTTTTCCATTTAGGGAGTGAGTTCCAGGGAGGTTTTTAAGTGACGTGTGATAAAGCTAAATGACCTTGCTGTTACAACATCATAGCCAGGGTGGATTGTTAAAATTTACCCTCAGACAAAAAAAAACCCAGTTCCTACAGGAAGTCAAACCCTAGACCTCACAGGTGTGAGACCAATGATCAGGAAGTCAAACCCTAGACCTCACAGGTGTGAGACCAATGATCTCACCTCTCTGCCATGTGTCACAATGTGCCAGGGGTGCAAAGGGCACCGCACTGATCTCGGCAGACCAAGGGTTAGCAAAGATCCCAAAAACCCAAAAGTACCTCCTCGTCGTGTACCTTAGAAACAGAAATACAGCTGCTTGCGCTAATTTTGACTAAATCTTTGGGGATTGTGTCCATGAATGTGGAGGCAGCAGATGGAAAGAGAATTGTCTGCAAAAAAAGATCGTCAATATCTCTGACACCACTGCGCCAACACATGCAGTGGCACTGTCAACACACAGTGACACGAGTCAGTCCAGTCCAAGCATTAAAGGGGCAGCCAATGAAAACGACACGAAAGGGTAGATACATGGCGTGAGACGAAAAGACAATATACTGAGTACAATGAAAGGACAGCACATAGCCAAGTGTAAATAAAAACGTTCAAAGGAAATCAGAAATACAAGCTCTGCTAATTCGACACATGCTACTAGTTACTGGTGCTCCATACGGGCAGAGACCCAGATCCAATCATGGGCGACCAACAAGAAAGCAGCCATGACCCAACTCGAGCCATTTAACCATTTAACATTTTAATCATTTTAACAGCCCGTCACATCATGGTAGCTCTAATGTCTCTGTAACCGGTTTGTTACGTTGTTATACCGGTGACCGGCAACGTCAGTCCTTGGAATATCGTCTCATTTGTCATATGGGAGTCTTGCAACCACACGGAATGAACATTAATCACCGTTTTGTTTGAGTTATCCACCTTTTCTTTATACCCTCTACTCCCGTATTGCACTGATTCTTGTAATTATTTGTCTTTGTACACTTTCGTCAGTAATTATTTTTGTGTTTGCCGTACTTCTATATATTTCCTTTATGTCTTCTTTCGTTTGTGTATGTCAATATGCGATTATTTTGTACTCTGCCATTTTTTTTATTGTTAAATCATTTACATATTTAGATTTTGATTTCCTCTGTGTTATTGTAGTTGTCTCTTCGATGGGTGCCCACACATGTATAGTTATTTGTATATGCATTTTGTTTTACATGGTTCTATGTATCCACACAATTACTTTGGGCCACACATTTGTATGTATACATATGCAGTTGTTATAGCATTATCTTTATGTGAATGAAAGTTTATATTTACATTAATATATGTATATGTTTCTATGTGTACGAATGTTCATGTTATTGTTTTTATTTATGTGAGAAAGTGTTTATGTGGATGCATGTTCATATTTATGTATATATATATATATATATATATATATATATATATATATATATATATATATATATATATATATATATATATATATATATATATATATATATATATATATATATATATATATATTTATGTGAGCGCTTGTTTATGTTAATGCACGTATCTCCATTCTGTGTCAATATGTATGCCTATTCTGGTGCAAGTCCTTTCCTATGTGTGGATACATTTACATGCCTGTGCATTTTGTGTGGGTATCCTTCACACATCTGTGTCCATTTTGTTATATATTTATTTCTTAACTCTTGGTGTGTGTGTATACATTCCTATGTATGTTTAGGTTTGGTTTTATATATATGTTTATGTCTATATTTGGTTTCACATTCATTCCATGCGTTTTCAAATGATGATTCTTCTTGTATCCTTCCTTCCCCAAACCCACTCACCCCACCACCACACAACCTCATCATTACTCATCTATCATTATCATATGCCATTCTGGTTGGCGTAGGTGACCATGGTTCTCTGTTCACAGTATTGTTATCAGGATCATTGTTTCCAAGCCTTGCTAGGTTGTCACATGAATATTTTCTCACGTCCCCATCTGTCTCTGTTCCCTTCAGTCTTGCCTGTTGTGACTATGTTCTTAAAACCTGCATGTCTGATAAAGTGACAAAAGGGGTATTTTTCTTATCTTTTTCTCTTATTATTCTTGCACTCATCTATAGTGCCTCTAATTTCCCACTTTCGGTTTGTTTATAATGAATGCACGCATTTTCTCTTTTACTAGATGCGTTGCCATCCCTGCGCTATGGAGACGGGGCTTGATGAAATCTAGTCATCTATTTTGTTTTTATTTTGTTGTTTTCTGTTGTTTGTCTCTTGAAAAAGGTTCAATTTGAGCCGATACGTGGAGAATTGTCCTGTTTAGTTTTATTGTATGTTTTTTATATATATTTTTTAAAATATATTTTTATTAATAGGCAAAGGAAGTGTTTTAGTAACCTGTTTAATTCATTTTGCTTGACTACTCGTAGATGAGAAAAGGTTCAGTACCTGATGGGCACAGAATGTCTAATTTCACAAGGCAAGTTCACTGACTGTGGAACACCTTGTGCAAGATAGATGAGAATGACAATCATCTTGGTGAAGAGTCATTACATACCTGCGCGCCCATCAACAGATGGCTATCACAGGCTAGGGAAGTCCACTACTCGAAATTGAATTAAAGACATGATGAAAATGAATGTGCTGGACCTAGGTGAGCCACAAAGTGAGTCAACCAAGGTGCAAATGACACAGTCCAACTGTGGCTATAGCAGTACAACATACTTCACGCTCCCCGGCGGAAATCACACGATTTATTCGTTGTGGTTATAAGAGAGCGAATGCAGAATAAGAAGACACTGTGCCCAGGAAATATATAGTGATTAGTGAAATTTGTGTGCACTGAACTGCCTTATAAAACATATATTATATTTTGCACAGGTGAGCTCAATCAGAATGCTTAAAACTATAATGGACAATGCTGACCAACATTAAAAGAAATACCTTTCAAACGGATCAAATCTCAAGGATAAAAGTGGTTACCCACAAAAGCAACTGTGCATTATGAAACTCTGGCTAAGGGCACCGCATTGCTCTTGTGCAGATCCAGGGTTAGCAGATAACCAAGATCCTAAAAGTAACATCCTGTGATGCACACTCAAAACAAATACAGCGGCTAGTGCTGTTTATGGTCAACACTTTTGGGGAACGTATCCATAAACGCAGAGGCCGAAGATGGAATGAGAATTGACAACACGAAACTCTAAAAATGTCAAAAAGCCATTTTTCTTTCTCCGCAGATTATAAATAAATTATTCCATACAGCACTCTTTTATTCAAAACTTACCAACTCATCTCAGTAATACGAGATAAGTATATAGTGGTTAAGCCATTTGCTTTGTACTCAAGAGGTCACATTGTCTTGTTTATAAAGTGCATTCTTTGGGGGAAAATCCCTATGGATTATGTGGGCTAGGCATTGCACGCTATGAGTGATTCCGCTTTGTTGAGAGGGATGGAATACAGGGTAACCAGAGTACAATGAAGTCAATCCGTTATGTCTTCTGACCCTCTAAGTATACTCCAGATTAAGTCTGTTAAGCACAATGTTAAATGTCTCCCGCCTGGTAGAGGTCAGTTGTTCCCTTCTGTAAAGATCACAGACATAGCAGTTACAGAAGGTAGGTGGTACAGGTACATATTGCAGGTGGTACAGGTACATATTGCAGGTGGTACAGGTACATACAGTAGGTGGTAGATGAGACAAAATGTTCAACTTACCAAGAAGATCTCCATCCTCGCCATCGACACTTCCAGAAACCACACAGGTAGGAATCCCAGAAGGTTTCTCCTTTACCAAAACATGTCCTCTATTGTCCTGGTCCTTGTGGTTGACCTGTACCTCAGAAGTCTGTGACATACCATCATCACTGGACATGTCTTCAGATGTAGAGTGTGACATCAATGAACCTACAAATGTTACATGATATAACATCAATTAATCTACAAATGTAATATTTTCTGACAACTAATCTAAAAATATCATCTTGTGACATCAATTAATCTACAAATGTCAGATCAAACTACAATTATTCTTCTGAGCATGTGTTACCAAGAAAATGGAAAATATAGTAGTAAGACTGCCACACATGTAATAAGAAGTGACTAAGGAGATTTGGTATGGGTTGGTTACTATACCCTACGATCACTGTGATGGAGCCTGCTGAAAACCCATGTCTGGTCTGCTGTGAGAAAAATCAAACCTTTTCACAAGAATCCTTGCGATTGTCTTTCTTAGAAATAATTTGAAAGTCACAGCAAAAGTTCCCTCTGGAATTGACGACTACCCAGCTTATGGCATTGTAGCTTACAACCACATTTTGTCAAATGGTGATCTGGGTCTTACAAAAGCTTTGAAAAACCTCATCAAAATGAATATTCAAAGAGACACCAAACTAGAGCCGAAAATAAAACTCAATCATATGAAAAAGAGATGATGGCCTTTTGTGTCAGGAAGCAGGACAGTGTAAAAATTTTAATGGACTATGAGGCCCTCAAATTAGTGAAATTGCAGGGACACAATCCCTACATTTCACGTGACTGCTTGTCCAGAAGGGTTGTATGGATAAAGTGCAGTGTGTATTTGCACTAACCCTTCTTGGCAGTAGCACCCTCACTCACACAAAAAAAACAGAGCCAAGAGGACTCTGTTGATGAGTTCCAAGGGAAAGACAAACCAATACACTTGTAAGGAAGCAGAACTGCAGGATATGTCAGAAGATGGTTTAACCTCTAGCAAGCTATCAGCAGAAAAGTTCACCAGACTCAATATATTTTGTGTCACTGTAGGTGATGTTTCCTGCCCATTGTTATGCATCTTTCAATTAGGAAATCATGATTGTAAACTAACACCATCCATCTGGTTAACATGAATGTAACTTAATGACATAATGTAACTTTCGTTTCCATTGGTCTTCTATGCAGGACAGTGTGTTCCGAGTATTAGTGAATTTTCCTTTGCAGTCTGTTAAAATTGCCAAATGGCATCCATTTTTTATGAATATTTTTCTGGTTCCAGTGATGAAGTATTTCTTGGTTTTACTGATGCAGATATTGTTTCTCAGCTTCAGGTAGCTAATTATTGGGGCAGAGTTCTTTGTCGAGTGTGTAAAAATAAGTATAGTGTGTGTAGTATTTGACAGTGCCACTTCAAGTTATAATAATCTATGGCTTCGCAAGCAACTTTTCCAAAGTTGTAGGACTATTAGACCTAGCTAATAATGAGATTGATATGTTTTGTTTGTTTTCACAAACAATATTATAAACCATACGTCCAATCCTATAGATCAGTGGTTCTCAATGTGAGTCATACTGTCCCATGGAAGATCATGGAGGAAATTAGGGAGCCCCTGGGGTTACACGAAGGTAACTATTTGAGAAATATCTAATACTATATTTAGTAACAGGCAGCGAAGAAAACCAAAGAAAACTTTTCTTTAATTGACTGGGGGGGGGGGGGGCAAGGAAGAAATATTTTTGCCAAATGGTGGTCTCGGGTAACAAAAAAAAAAAGGTTGAGAACCACAGCTGTAGATAAATGCTCATAATTAGTTGCTGACCTGGTTGGTTGCTGATCCAGCGAATCATACCATATGCATTTGGAAGTACCCCGGTACACCACTTGATAATATATATATATATAGTAAAAGCAAACAATATAGTTTAAATGATCTTACCTGCTGGTTTGATGATGTCTACAGTTGATGTCAAATTGGTAGGTATAACCCCTCCATTTTCTACCTGCATAGCCTCCTCACATACAGCTTCCACTAAGGGGATGCAGGCAGATCGAATTGAGTAATTTGTATAGTTATCACTCAAACCTGGTGGACAGAATATTTATCATCAGCAAAACAATAATAGATGTCAACAAAAACAAATAAATTGTCAAAAGCAATCTTCTTCTCACTCACAGGTTAACATGTTTACACAGCAAGTAAATTTTCACACATGAACATGTTATAATAGCAGTTTGAATGGTACCATGGTTGTTGGTTTGTCTCTTAGCCTGGTATTTCTGACTTCAGCGCACCTTTGTTTGCTTAGGTAAAACTGGGGTCCTGCTTAATGTAAGGGATGGCCCAACCAGTTTTAGTTCACAATCTCTGTTAGCTGGACTACGCCCCATCTCCATGTCAAGAAGCTTGTCTTTATGAATCTTTTTTTCTTCTTTGTTCACTATTTTGACTTCAATATTGATTATCTTTACTTGAAACAAGATCTCCAATCAGTCAGAAAATATAAGAAAGTTAATCACTATTAATTATGAAAACTGCAAGTACTCAGAAAATTTGCGGACTCACATATGTACTTATGGTTGAGCTAAAAGGGCAACTGAAAATAGAGGAGCTAGGGTGTTTATTTGACTAAAATTTGCAAATTTAACTGAACCTAATTGTCCTACTTGAAGACTTCTCTTTGTTCACACTAAAAAAACCCCCAAAATTTCTCTCATTGTGAGTTGCAAAATATAAGCATTATGCTAACCTCACCATAAGAACTTACCCTGTTGTGGTGGGAAAGCTTGTATGCTCTAATGATTCAGTGCAATATGGCAATGGTAATTTTATTTCATCACCGATTAACAGCTTTTAAAAATTTTAATTTGTATTTGAGAATCTAAAATTGTGTTGTTTATGCATATTTTTTTTCTAGCTTTCTTGTGTGTTCTCAAACTTTTGCATTTATCACATCATAGTTCAGAGAACTATACATCATGGTTTATATCTTTGCTTCAATAGGTTGTAATTTCATATTTTGTGAGCTAAAGATCAATTCTTATAGTATTTCAAAATCATCCTTGTGGGCCAGAAAAAATGACTTGACAAGCTGGATTTGGCCAAACCATGTCCTAAAGCATTAACTCTTTCCGGACCAATCGCCAGTATACTGGCTTTATACTATGGGTTTACAGGACCAATCACCAGTATACTGGCTTTGATATGATATTTGATTACTTCACAAGGCTAACTCTAACCTTGTGAAGTAATCACATACCATCAATGTACTTATATATTCATATTCTGTATCCATTCCCCTTTCCAATGATATATTACACATACACTATATATCAATATTAGCATGTCAAGTGATACAATAAAAAAACACATATAAGGAAATTTTATAAAATTAATTTGGTCCAAACCTAAACATAATCAAGTCCTGAAAGAGTTAAATCCTGTTCTGTTAACAGATGACTTACTTTACTTACAGATGGTCCACATGCCGAAGGTCTTACTAGCGGCATGACCACATACTTAAACCCCTAATAGATAGTATACACATATAGTGATATTTTTATCTTGTGGAAGACCCACAACACTTAATCTATACAATTTTAATTTTTGTTCTTATTCGTTCTCAAACTCCCACAAGATCTCTCTAATAGAAGAACGCAAGTCCTACTAGATTTCCAGCAAAACAGAATGAAAATATGTTATCATCATTTTATTTATGCGAACCGCCCAACATATTCAACTTCAGCAGTATACAATTGTTTTACCCTTATGAGTAGAAAGTTTCTCTTTAAAAAATTGGAGCCTTCTAGGTACGAATAAAAGCTCTGGCAAAACCTACATGTTACACTAAAGGATACAACCACTCTATTGTTCATAATTCCTGAGAATATAAACTGACAGAACTTACAGATGGTCAGTTGTGGACTAAGTAAACTTACCTGCTTGGAGTGAGATTCTCTGCATGATTTTTGTGAGGGTGCTACTGCCGAGGGGGGCATGGTCATACCATACGTAATCAGACTGTGAGATGTTACGTTTCGGTCTCTGCCAAAATGCATCAGTCATGGGGTGCAAATGCGTCACATACTTTAAGAAAGATGACAATGGACACCTGGAGTCTCCTGATTAAAGAAATTAGAAATATACATTTACTACTATGTTATGCTAGTATATTATTATAGCTCCTTTTAGCTCCCTTCAGTGCATAGGTTATCAACAAATCTCCTCCATCTTGTCCTATCTTCAGCTATTACTTCCAACTCTTCCCATGTTTTACCAAGCTTTTGTGTCTATGCATCAATTTTTTTCCTCACGCTATTTCTTACTTTTCCTCTTTGGGTTCCAGAATAATGCTTGTCTTACACTGCACTCTGTGGGTCTCACCAATGGACCACTAGACAAACCACAGAGGCAACAGAAAACCTTAGTAGATGGCATGCTGTTATATTGAGGCTCTCTATGAAATTTTGTAGCATGTCATCTATACAATTATAGACCTCCTCTGAGTAGAAGGCTCATTCAATAGGCATTGCCAAAAGCTAAAGTCCCCTGGGTATGAAAGACAGTTCAGAAAAACAAACCCACTGCACATTGGAAGTAAGAGCTAATCGTTCGCAATTTATGGATTTTTAACAAACAAAACTGTATGCCCTATCCATTCAAGGTCATTTCTTTAGTTACTCCTCTACAGGAGTTTATTTAGTTCTTTGAATGAGTTCTCCAATTGTGGTATTATTGTACAATTTCAAACTTATTCCACGAAGCCATGCACTGATGAGTTTTTTTCTGTCCCCTTCACTGTACTTCATGTTTCTGAGCCATACAACAGCACTAATTTTACATTTTAGTTAATTCTTAGTTTTGTATTTGATGTAATTGTTTTCTATTGCCATATATTTTATAATACAATAATGTTCTCTTTACTTTCTGCATTCTTATCATGACCTCTTTGTTTGTTGCTCCCTCTCTGTCAACGTTGATGCCCAGATATGTATGGTTTGACCTACTATTATGTGTAGGCTTGCTATGTAGTCTCTGCAGGATCTTTTCTGTTGAAAACCTGCCTGTTCTTCTCTTCGCTGTTTGTCTATGGCATCCATTAATCTTTTTGGAATAGTCCTGTTTAGTATTTTTCCTGGAACTAATGAATCAACACTATACTCTTTTCATTCTAATAATGAAGGGGGGTCAGTGCTTCTAATTGGTTGTTTGACGCATAATGCATTAATTGATTGTTATGTGCCCAATAATATTGTTCTTAAATTTCGTTTTAAAATGTTCTTTATAATATTATTTTTACAATATTATTTTTTATGTCAACAGCTATTTAAAAATACCTGCTGTTGCGAAGTAATGTGGAGGTGTGTTTTGACCCACTTCATTCTTAAAGTGAACAGTCTAACATTACAAACATTCATGTTAACTAGCACAAATAGATGTTGGACATTCTGAACTTACATTACTTGCATTGTTATCTCACCTAGATATAAACTTGCTTGGGGTGTTGCCTATTGCAATGAAAATCTTGTTAATAAAAGTCTATATCTGTAGTGTTATTTCTTCTATAAATAGGACAGTTTTTTTTCCATTTCTTGTTTTGTACCATAGAGTTTAACATTCATAGGTGTATCTGAAGGTCAGTATGTGCACATTAATGTGCCATTGTTTGCGCATTCTTGATGGATATGCTCTGAGTTTGGTTGGCTTGCCAACACGTAGACTTTGCTTATGTGCCAATTTTTAAACTTTGTATACGCATGTTTGTTTAGTCTACTGTGTCCAGTTCTAAGTTGAAATATGACGACCTGTTCTTGGCAATGAAATAATCCTGAGTATATCACTAGAAACAATGCTATGAACTGCATGTCTGTACTGTAGATGAGTTTGTCCAGCTCTGGTCGTCATTTGTTTACACTGGCTTCTTTCCAAAAAAACAAAACATGCAAATATTTTAAAAGCTATACATGTTGCTTTTAATCTTTTTCTTTCACCTTTTTTTGAGCGTTTCAGTTTGACTGCCATTTCTGCAAACTATCAACCAACATATAAACAGCAGGTACACTCAAGTGGATTTCAAGTCAGATGCATGTGTTCCATAAGCAATGATGAAGATCTAACTGAATGGACTTCTTAATAAAAAATAGATATGCATGACATCCTAGATGAAACTAAAGAATTTATTTATTATTTCAAGTGAGGCTGTCGTTCTTCTGGTCGAAATAACAGCAAGATATGTGAATCTGGCAAAGTATTTTAGGAACTATTAAAAAAATTCTAAGAATTAGTCAAAAGTGTGCATGACAAAATAGTAAATCTAATATGGGATATCTATCTATGTTCCTACAGCCTCGGTTATGACTCATAGAGCAGAAACAAGTGGCCTACAGTTTGAGCGATTTGATGTTGTTGTGCGTAGTTCTTTCATATTTTTGAGACTTATACTTTCTGATAGTTGTTCTATGAAGAGATGTTCTTTCTCTTCTTTTTCCATCTTGTACCATTGTAATGCTTGGAATGGCAGTCTATTTTCAGTACATGTTCAATATAAGTCCATCGTTTTCTTCTTATTGTTGTAGAAACATCTAATATGGGATAGGCTGAAGTAAAACTGCATGAACTACTAACATAAAATGAGTAATAGGACAAAATTAAGTAATAAAAAATATGTTCAGATATGCAAAAAAAGAGGGATAAAGTTTTGCAAATCACTTTGAGTACATAGAGAAACAAGCACAAATTGATGTCTACCAAAGTCTTTATCAGGAACATAATATAGCATACTAGAAGCATTTATGCAGTAGGCCTACCCACAAAGAATTCTTGGAGAGGTGCCAGGACACAGTTACCAATACTGATGTATTGGAAAGAGCAGGCAATACAACAGTATTTTCTATGCTCTGTACAGACCCAGATGGATGGGACAGACTAGGAGGATGGAAGATGGCAGAATACCGAAAGATCTACTTTATAGAGATATACAGTCTGGGAAAAGATCTCAGGATCAACCTCTACTTTGGTACAAAAATGTGTACAAAAGTGATATGCATGATACAGGCATTGATATGAAATCATGGGAACAGGATGCCATGGATCATGGCATCCTGTTCAAGATCAGGAATGGAATAAAGACAAAGTAGAAAGTGATAGCATTTAGTTCAAAGGCTGCACATCTAAGGAGACACACAAAATGGTACAAGAAGACATGTGATTCCTTGTACATACTGTGGCTCAAATTGGTATTGTGAGTCACATCCATCATCGTAATTCACTCAGTAAAGATAGGCCTAAGTATTGTTTCATAGGCCAAATCATTTCATTTACTTGTGTGCTATGTTGCATTCTTGATAAAGCCTCTGGTTGAGAATTTCCATTTTATGTGTTTATCTGTGTGCTTTCACTGATTCGTTAAACTTCAATACACTATATTTTCAATTATCACTTTAAGTCTAATATATTCCCTAGTTATAAAAAGTTCCCTAGTTACACACTTTTGGTGTGCTAAGGTTACTACAAATAGTATTTTGAATTAAGACAAATTTTATGGTAAATCAGGGGCCTTCTCTCAGTATGTAGCACGCAGAATTAATGACAGTGCAGTGCAAATCATCGGGGAGAAAAAAAATTGTAGAATCTCATCTCTGATGAAGTGTCTTATGTTGTGTAAGTAGCTGCTGATATGCGCATGTGCATTAGTTTTACGGAAATTCGTGACACCGGCTAGTTAAAAGTGTAAACAGTGTGCAACCCAAATATTCATGACATGTCTTTGTTTTCCTGTTGAGAGTTATATGCTCATATAATCTTCTTCAATTGATAAATGTTATTGTGGTCACAAGTCATGACCGTAGAACTTGTCCATCAGATGTTTTTGATAACCAGTTATTCATTTCATTACACAATAGGTATGCTACAAATCTGTCACAAATAGTATATTATCTGTGTTGGCCATATGATTTTTTAAAACATGAAAAATTGAATAAATGTAACAATATATAGTATAGGCTTATACTAGAGCCTAACTATAATATGATATATATTATATCAGTGCCATTTTCCTGAATCTACATATAAACATACAATAATAATAATATATTAGGCCATAATCAATGTCAATGTCATATTTATGAGATGCAGATAAGTGATGATAATATATGTGATAGACTTACCTGGACGTTCGTACATCCTCTCTCCAACTTGATATGCTGGAGGTTCTTCTTCAATACTTCTTTTCAACTTGAGTTTTAGAGGCATTTCGTCATCACGGTGTACAGTGTTACTGTTATCTTTCAACCATACATAGCGACGGCCGTGAATGTCGGTTGAGACATCGAAATCATTCTTCTTCATACTGCGAAAATACTCCTTTCCCTTGTTGCAGATGTAGAGGCTGATATCGAAAAAAACTTTGTTCTGTAATGAGTCAGGTCTGTTTGTATCCATAGCTTCGCTAAGGTATATTTTTTTCAAATCTTCCATTTCAATCCTCATTCTGTGACACTTGCGTGGGTTAGCTCGTAAAGCTAGATCAAATGTAGCGTTCGCTGGCTCGAACGTGCGATCACGAAGAATATCAATGCTAACCTCATCTAAGAAAAATTTGTGCAAACCTGCTCGTAAGTCCTTCAATGTGAGTGAATCGTCATTTTTTACTTTAACTTTAATGTAGAAGTCGCGAAGAAAGTCCGCAAGTTGGATTCTAGACATGTTCGTCAGACTTTGAATGTTGTATCCTTTCGTCACAGCAAACTCAAGAAGGTTTTGTGTAGCCTCGGAAACCAGACCATCTTCCTCACCGGAGAGAGTCATGGCTGTTCCTCCCAACTCTGAAAGTTTCGGGTGTGTAGTCTTTTTTCTATTCTCCATAACACCAACTTTCTGAAGTTATCGGAAGATGACGGATCCTTGTCGTCTGGTCTGATGACGTCAATCAACAACAAAAGTTTGACCTCTCAGTCTAGTACCATAATAAGGGGTGACGGACCACCACTCATGAAAATATATCCTAGTACTCACTTCATCTCCATAAACAACAACACATTCACATTATATATTTATTATTATCCTAATAAACATGCGAAATGTGATACGCAGTATTCTAACTATCTTCACGTAACATTATGACCATCCTCAACCCCCTGCTGTAATACACTAAGTTCTATGCAATCGTCAGATGAGTCAGCCTGAACCACCGACTTCCGGCGTAGAACCTGTACATGAACTAGCATCTGACGTCACTGTAAAGAGCGAGCTCGGGCCTAGTTTTGTGTGCCTGAAGCTTAGCGATTCCATTTCTGGAACTAACGATACTAGTTTGTTGGAGAAAGTACGGGTCTACAATGTCATTTGAAGTAAATAGAAACACAACTTCTTCCTCAACTTGTAATCCTCTTCCCATCATTATGTCATAGTATATTTTATTTACTAATAAAAGATGGCAGTGTGGAAAAATAATGTTTACACGAAATGTACTGACCCGCTACGACATACCTGGTGATTGCAAATTTCATAACTAGGTGGGGGCGTTATTTTAACGAGGTCAAAAGTTCAGATCTGTAGGAAGCATGTCCTGGCCAACGAGGTCAGAAATGGATAAAAGCAACTACCGGCTTACATGAGTACATGCTTTAGAATTCCGAGTTGTTGACTAAACTACTGTGGAAGTCTTCTGTCGGTTACTTTTACCAACAGTGGATAGACCAATTATGTCAATTTTTAAAGATAACAGTAGTCGTTATCTGTACTCAATCAGTCTTGCAATAATAATAAGGAAAAACGGAGATAAGTTAAAGTGTTCGCAATGTATTTTAACACGACATAGGCCTATAGCCGCGCCTATTATTGGACCCATAATGAGAAGAGGAGACATTGAGAATATAGGGACAAAAGGAAAGATAGAAGGGAAAAAATCAAGGGGAAGGCCCAGAGAAAAAATATTGGATAGTTTGACTAAATGTCTTCGATTGACGACACCAACAGAGATGATGACATACATGAGAGATCGATGTACATGGAGAAATATGAACGATATTCGGCACGGCACTTGGTGATGATAATGTTTGTGACGAGAACAAAGACAGGCGTCGTTTACAACAAAATATCTTCTGGACAAAAAAGGTAATGTAATGTATTTCGAAATAGTTTCAAAAAGTGAGGTTTCAGCGACTTAAGACAGAATGGTTCTGCTTAACTGGCAGTTTTAGTAGCTTATCGGAGATACGGTATTACTTTGCAATTTGTACATGCCCAAACTAGTAAAGGTACGTCCCATGGCAGCAACCTTACGTCGGGGATGAAGATAACTCTTCATGTACTAAGCCGCAGCAACTATTATGCGGGTGGCTAGTTCACTTCCTTGCTGTCTTTGCCTCCCCTAACTAATGTGTTCGATACTCATTTAGAGTCAACTGGAGGAGTGGTCGTGTCAAGCGAGAAATCACCGGATGTTTTTGTCCGGACATGGTTTCGAACCTGGCATGCTGTAACCTAGTGACAGCAATCAAGCTCACTATCAACTAGGCCACCGCGCTCCTCCCAAACTAGTAAAACAGCTTCATAATTTGTATCCAACGTTCGTTCTGTTATCGGAGTGTAGTTTAAAGAGCGGAGTACACTGTGCCAGTTTCTAGCTATGTTGTAATATGCGGTGTGTCAGTTTATAGTTATATCTATTCGCTAAATCCTCTGTTTCCTTTCAGCGTCAGGGGTAGAAGAGTTTTCTGGATATGGCCCTCGTGTTATAATATAATATCGACACCTTTCATTTTGACACATCTAACTTCAGCATCGATTTCGGGTTATTTTGGCCAATTTGATGGAATTTGACAAAACTCCACACCACATTAATCCCATCTTGTGACATGCAATGCTGGCCTCATTCTATCACGCCATTGTGCTCACTACATTGCTATACGATTGTAAAACAAGGACAATGTACAGCAGACAAACCAGAACGTTAAATTACTTTCACACAAGCTGTATCCGCAAACTTCTCAGCTTAACAAGACATTATAAAGTACCTGATACTGAAACCCTCACTAGAGCCAATATCCCAAACATTCGTGCGATGCTGAAAAAGGCCCAACTGAGTGTGGGTCGGACATGTTGTGTGCATGCCTGACAAAAGGCCCAACTGAGGTGGGTCGGACATGTTGTGTGCATGCCTAATAAAAGCACCCTAAAATAACTGAGCTCCTTAAGGAACGACAACTGGCAGGTGGACAGAAGAAACGCTTCAATAATTATCTCAGTGTCTCTAAAAATCATCAATATCAAGGCCATGCCCTGGGAGTCTGTAGCTCAGAATCGCACAGTGTGGCGCAGCAACACTAACAAAGGTATTTGCATCGCAGAGAAACATCGAATCTCAATAACAAAGAGAAAATGTGATTCCCGAAAAGACAGAACGACAAACGCATAGAGGTATAATTTTGATCACACGTGTCTCAAATGTGGAACAGGTTTCTCCTTCCTCTTTGCTTGGATGTTTTAATTCTCAAACTCTGCTTGGTTATCAGGACGTAGTCCGGAAAGCTGAATACGCTTTATCATATCTTAAGCTTTGTTAGCATATGCGTCTCTTTTCCTGATGACGAATCCGAATTTATTATGATGTCTTTCTTTGTGGAATACAAGAGTTCGCTACAAAATTTTTTTGATGTTCGCTCTCAAGCTCCTACGGGATCTCTCTTGCATAACACAATGTTCTTGGTAGACGTCACAAGCTTATGTGCAAAACAAATTGTGGGGAACCGAAGATGACGTAAAACAAACCGCTCTATACATGTACAATATTGGATTGGATGTTTAACAATTGATCGCAGAAGAATAATTCGATTTACAACAGAATGTCATTCAGAGAACGGAAATGCGTTGTGTCGGCGTTTTAGTTTTGCCGATGGCCTGACAAATAGGACTTCGGCGGTAGTAACGAATAACACATTAAGTGTTTTTTACCATTTCCACTGAACAACTGACGTCTGTAACCGTATTGTTGCTAGACCAGAGGTACGAGGGAATTGGTTACAGTACTATACGCTTGTCACAACCACAAAGTTAACCGAGGTGAAACTGGCATAAAATTTCTGACGCTTCCTGCTAATCTATACACATAGTCACAGATGTGAACATGTAGCTAAATAACAATAATATTGTTAGGACTGTGGTATTCAAGTTCCGGAGAAGCCTTAAGCTAAAAATGTTGTCAACCAGTAACTAAAACGATCATACGTTTTTATCCTATTCAGACTACGCCCATGGACATACAAATCATGAGAAGTATAAACGAAAATAACTCTCCCGCACAGCTTTTAAAAATGTCTTAACTAGATTTAGTATCGATAATCTGGTACTTATGAGCACTGATAACCGAAATGGCAGCTGTGACCAGGCTATAACACGCTGCAACAAAAATTATTGACGTCATTCTTTAAGCACCGGACCGATATATTTATTTGTCACTTGCTGAAATTTTAATCTCAACCCAGACTCGTTAACTGGCTTGTTTAATTGTGCTGCAATCGTTTTTCTTTTTAATGTGGCGGAAAGATCCTTGAGTTGTGGAACTTGGAGGGAAGGAAGTGGGGGGGGGGGGGTTCTGTTTTTGTCCATATTTAAGTCATTCGGTCATATGAGCTTGTGTGTTCATATGTAAAAAAGGTAAAGGTATGGCCCATGGCATCTGCCGTTGGGGATGAAGATAACTCTTCATGTACTAAGCCGCAGCAACTATTAGGTAGGGTGGCCAGTTCCCTTCCTTGCTGTTGTTTTACCTTCCCTAACTCATGCGTCAGGTACTCATTTACAGCTGAGTCGACTGGAGGAGTGGTCGTGTCAAGTCAGAAATCACAACCCGGACAATTTTTATACCACTAAATAGTTACAGATGTTGATTTCATTGCATGTCTGTTTACAAAATAGTCAATGCCTTCTAGCATAGACATACAGACATAGACCTATCTATGTGTCGTGTGTAAGCATCTCGGTTCTGTGCAAGCTGCCCAGCTTCTTCCAATGTCATGTGAAGGTATTTCAGAAGGAGTTTCTAAAGGTCTTCGAGGTCATGTGTTCTTCGATGCCAGACATAGACCAAAGCTCGTAAATATAGGATAATGTGGCTTAACCTCTCTTCCCTTCCCTAAGAAATAAGAACATGATATTTAGCACTAGGAAGTCAGAACATGACATTTAGTACCAGGAAGTCAGAGCATGACATTTAGTACTAAGAAATCAGAACATGACATTTAGTACTAGGAAGTCAGAGCATGACATTTAGTACTAAGAAATCAGAACATGACATTTAGTACTAGGAAGTCAGAGCATGACATTTAGTACTAAGAAATCAGAACATGACATTTAGTACTAGGAAGTCAGAACATGACATTTAGTACTAGGAAGTCAGAACATGACATTTAGTACTAGGAAGTCAGAACATGACATTTAGTACATGGAATAAAGTAGACAAACAAGCAGCAACACCACCACTCCCCCTTAATGGCTTTCTAAAAATAGGTCAGAAAAATACCAGGAAAATGAAGAAATGACATTCATTTTAAGGTTACCACCCCCTTCCCGTTTCTACAACCCTGCTGATACAGTTTTGTATAGGAGATTTCTTCACAAAATATTGCCTACAACTGTAGATTTCTTCACAAATTATTGCCTACAACTGGAGATTTCTTCACCAAGTATTGTCTACAACTGGAGATTTCTTCACAAAGTATTACCTACAACTGGAGATTTCTTCACAAAGTATTGCCTACAACTGGAGATTTCTTCACAAAGTATTACCTGCACTGGATATTTCTTCACGAAGTATTGCCTACAACTGTAGATTTCTCCACAAAGTATTGCCTACCACTGGCGATTTCTTCACAAAGTATTACCTACAACTGGAGATTTCTTCACAAAGTATTGCCTACATGTGGAGATTTCTTCACAAAGTATTGCCTACAACTGGAGATTTCTTCACGAAGTATTACCTACAACTGGAGATTTCTTCACAAAGTATTGCCTACAACTGGATATTTCTTCACAAAGTATTGCCTACCACTGGAGATTTCTTCACAAAGGATTGTCTACAACTGTAGATTTCTTAACAAAGTATTGTCTATTACTGATGAGTGTTAAAGTCTTCATGGTATAAAAAAGAAGACGTCTGACGATTGCAAGGATATCATGACAAAGTCTCCTTGAAAGTACAAGACTGTCCAGCACATGGCATTGTACCACACAGAACACAGTCATATTGTACCATACAGAACACAGTCATATTGTACCATACAGAACATAGTCATATTGTACCATACAGAACATAGTCATATTGTACCATACAGAACACAGTCATATTGTACCATACAGAACACAGTCATATTGTACCATACAGAACACAGTCATATTGTACCATACAGAACACAGTCATATTGTACCATACAGAACACAGTCATATTGTACCATACAGAACATAGTCATATTGTACCATACAGAACACAGTCATATTGTACCATACAGAACACAGTCATATTGTACCATACAGAACACAGTCATATTGTACCATACAGAACACAGTCATATTGTACCATACAGAACATAGTCATATTGTACCATACAGAACACAGTCATATTGTACCATACATAACACAGTCATATTGTACCATACATAACACAGTCATATTGTACCACACAGAACAGTCATATTGTACCATAAAGAATACAACAACATTGAACACACAGAACGCATGTCACATTGAGTCACGGTCTCTCGTATGTTGCATATGAAGCAAAAGTAGTGTAACGGCGACCTGCCATGCATATCGTAAAATCGGCTAAGGAGGTTTGAGAGGTGGGATTGGCTGTTCCATACCAAAAAGGGCTAATGTGACCCAGAAGTAATGCTGAAGTTTGATGTATCAGACCAAAACGTGCAGATAACGCAGCCCAACTTTAAACAATGGATATCTCATGTCTGGACTACATCCTGTAGCTAGCCGGAGTTTGAGAACAAGCGCGGAAGAATCATTTGCGCTGGTATATTTTCCTTCTCCAGGTTTTGTTTGGTACCCATTTCCTGAGTCCACCTGGAGACCATGAGTTTCAACCGTGAACTATAGGGTTAGGAAATTAGTAGATTAACCATCGCGATACATTGAGTCACAAGATTAAGAGAGAAAGAGAGAAAAAGATAAAAGAGATAAGATGTACAAAGAAAAAGAGAAAAATTAAACAGAAGGAGAAAGATAGAGAAAAAGTTATAACTTGATAGAAAAAAAGAAAAGAGAGAATGAAGAAAGAGCGGAGAGAGAAATATGTAGGAAAGAAAGATATCGGAAATGAGTAAGAAATATAAAAATGTTATATGTTACTGAAGACAGATGTATGGGCTGAAATGTTAAAATATGACATTTGATGCCACCAGTCTGATTACATCCTAGCAATCAAAAAAAAAAAAGATAATTTAAATACTCGTTACATGCTCAAAAGAAAACAAGTGTACACAGTTTTATCCCTTCCAAAAATGATTCGTGATAACCTGCAAGTTTGTTTAAATATACAACAATACGACTGTTGAACTCTAATGTAATTTCCGTATCAACATATGGTTGCGCAAGCTGGACAGTTACAAAAGAAGAGGAACAGAAATTACATTCATTAGAAAATGAATGTCTTAGAAAACTCTTAAATATTGATTGAGGAAGAATTCGCCAAGCAAGCAAATAATAGAAGACACCAAACAGCAGTTTGTTTCTTCTTTTTCAGCGTTCATTCTCAAACTCCCGCTGGATCTCTCTTGTAGCAGGACAATGATCCTACTAGATTTCCAGCAGGATATAGTCCAGAGATTGTAAATGAATTGTGTCGCCGTTTTATTTGCACCAATGGCCCGAAAAGTCTGTCTTCGGCATAAATTTATTCCTATAACAATAAAAAGAAAACCGTGAACTTATATCCGACATGTACATTAGAATAAATGAAAATATACAGCCACCATGTGCATTAAAATTAGTACCAGATGGCAACAGAGAGAGAGAGAGAGAGAGAGAGAGAGAGAGAGAGAGAGAGAGAGAAGAAAAATAGAAATTCTTTGCAGAACAATTATCAAAGACTTTGGGTACAATATGCAAGAACTACACACAGCAGCATCACATTGTTCAAATTGAAGATCATAGGTTTTTGCTTCGTTCGGCGTTGGATGAACACAGATACAATCGGCAGGATTTGCTTCATTCGACGTTGAATGAATTAAAGATAGATAGAATCAGCAAGATTTGCTTCATTCGGCGTTGGATGAATTAAAGATAGATAGAATCGGCAGGATTTGATAATACATGAAGTAGAAGACAGTTGGGGAGATGTAACATGGTCAGTTATGAAAAAATGCACTAGAGATTCTGGAACCCGCAGAAAAAGAAGAATAATGAAATACATTTGGTGAAAAGAGCTAAATGGCGGCAGAGCAGATACGATCCAGGCATGACCGGGCTACAGTAAAGACTCGTATACAGAAAATAAACATTACCTGAAAGGCTAATTTTGTATTGCCTCCGTTCATTTCGTTGGTCGACCGTGCGTGGTTTTTTTTTGGCACGATCCCCCAAGTATATAAATGGTGAGCAACAAAATCACGACAATAATCAAGAAAGTCACGAAAGAAGGCGTGTTTAATATTTGTACAGAGGTCTTTACTGCCGTTGGTCTCGATCTAGGTCTGTTCATCGGACACCACTTCGCCTCGCAACTTTGGAACATTCGGCATCACTAAAAATGAAAATATGATCAAGTCGTTCGGAGGTGTATCATAGTCGTTCATCATACTGTTGCGTTGGAATGTGGATAGGTAGATCAAAACACAGAAACAATAAAAATTATAACTTGTATGCACATTTACCGAATAAATACTGAAATCACAACAGACGAATTGGTATTGATACTGTGTGAGGCAAGGATGGAGAAAGCATTGCCAGGAGGTCATATGAGGCCTGGGAAGTCATTTGGTCTAGTTCGCGAAGTCATTAGCCTCGGCACTGCTAAGGTAACGGGAAGTGAGACGTGAAATTTAATAAATCTAGGATTTAAAAAAATATAACATTAATATATTTTAAATTAGACAATAATTCGTCACTAACGTTATTCAGTTATGATGCGACGCGATGGCTTGTGACGAGACCATGGGCATAATAAACCTTGCTTAACCGAGACCCGTCGTCAATAAAACGACCTTTATCCAGAATCAATTAGAACTTATTTTGTTACGTTTTTAATTATTGTCATGTTGTCGTTGCTCACTATTAATATACTTGGAGTCGCATGCAAAAAATAGCCAAGACCGACCAACAAAATTTACGGAAATAATCAAAATGGGATGGCAAAGAGGATTATTTTCAGTTGTCAAGATATACTTGTCTCATCTCAGTCTTGATGTGTGTACAGTAGTAAGTCAGTGAAAACACTAGTGCCATGTGTACATTTTGTCAAAAAATCTGAGTATATCAACCGCCAGCTTAGAGAGAATTACTGAATGCTCTTTACTTTGGGTGCAGTGATCTTGCTTATCACTGGGAAGTGTGGTTGTTTAATTGCGGGAAAAGTAACCATTGTGTTCCCATTGTGTTTTGTGCGCGGCATCCTGATTAATTGTACACCTTTTGGCGGGTTGCCTCCGTCTTCAGGAAAGTGCTTACTTGGGCAGGACTGTGGTCCTACTCGAGTGGGACTGCCCGGCCAGTCTTAGATTCCAGCCCCTGATGACTAAACTAAGCACCATCACTACTTCACGGTTCTGGCCTCGATGGGGATAATACACATTAACAAGTATCTCTCAGAGCTGAACGTCAAGCAAGACCCCCCCCCCCCCCCCCCCCAATCAGCTTTTCTGCTCCCATTTTCAAACGTTATATCGTCTGAAGTTAAATTAAAGCCGCAGAATGTTTAGTTAGAAACAAATAACACGGCGATTGTCCCTGGGATAAAAACATCTTTAAATATTTGTTATCTGGGAGGACAAACGTCTTATATGACATTTTAAATACGGATAAATGTGAAAATGATTCAATTAACATTTTAATTAGCATTCAATTAGCATAAGGTATTTAATGAAAATTTTAAGGACGTAAAGAAATTAACAAATGGAGCTGAAATTTTTGCCACGCGATTCAATGTGGAACCAATTGACGTGTCACGCAAAGCCAGTTCTAAAGATATAATTTATCATATCTTTAATCTGTGTACTGTATAAAGGCTTGTTGCATGCTGTACTTGAATGAATGTCCACGTAGGTGCAAAGAGTCGACTGGCTCCAGACTGACCAAAGCAAACATGGAAAAGCAGTTGTAGTAGAAATATAAAAACAGTGATCGTCCTATAGCGCGTTCTTTTATAACACATTTCCTTATATAACAACAATTTTCTAAATCCCCAATTATATTTATTCGATGTTGTTTATACTGTATATAGATAATTTCTGTTATTAGCCTATATACATATGTTGTCTGTCCGGATCAAGTTGTTATTGCGGGATTCCACTGCACCAGCTCACAACAAACCCCTTACCAAAGAGAAGCAGTTCCAAGCAATACAATAGGGGTGACGTGAGTTAATTGAATATTGTTGACATATTTTTATGTTGATAATATTGCATATTATCCATTCGATGCGGAGACGGTACATGATAATGATTGAATGGCCCGTAAACGATGTGATAAATATTCAAATGGCATGTGGCGGGAAAATGGTTTAACACACTCGCTGTAAGTTGAGAAACATAGAGAAAAAAAACCATACAAACAGAAGTATGTCAGCCTTTTCTTCTTCTTCTTTCGTTCACTTGAAACATGTCTATATCTGTAATTCTGTCTCCTTAATAAAACTCACTGTCTTTTGTAGTTCATACAGTGTCCCATAGAGTTTTGATTCCAGTGTTGTTTCCTCTGGCCAATATGTCTGCCTCAGCGTTTCATGCTCAGAACACCCTTGAAGTATATGTTTGGCACTCTGTGCTGCCTGTCCACATGTACACATGGCTGTGTTGCCAATCTTGAACTTTGTATACATGTGACTGCGGAGTCGGTTGTGTCCTGTTCTGAGACGTAGAATTATAACTTGTTCTGGTCTGTTCATAATATGATAGTCATCTTGTGTTGGTGTTTGTGGCTTTCTTATTGACTTGATCATCTGTTTTTTCTGATGGTAGGTGATTGGTATATCTGGTTGGTCTTCGGCAGCACCTTCCTTAGCCAGTTGATCTGCTTTTTCATTTCCTGGTATTCCACAGTGAGAGGGTATCCACTGCATGGTTACCCTATACTGGTAAGACAATTCGCTAATTATTTTTTTCAAGTCTGTTAGTTTTTCAGACTGGAGAGCTTGAAGCACTGACCTTGCATCTGTCAGGAATACCACAGGCTGTAGGTCAGAGTTGGAGTTCAGCAGTTTTTTAGCTGCCACACTAATTGCCTGGATTTCTGCATCATAATTATTGCAGAATTTTCCTGTCGGTGTTCTGATTGTATCTCTAGGCTTGTGTGGATATTCTTTATATACACATGCACCTCCATTCCTCGCGGCATTCTGTGCTGACCCATCTGTGTATACTCTGACCCATATATCTTGTGGATATTCCTCATCCAGGAAACTGAGGGTGACTGTCCTTCGCTGCACACTGTTCTGTTCGTCCTCGCTTAGTATTCCTTTCACATGGGTCTGAATGTATATTGGCATTCCATGCCTTTCACTCCACGGGATTTGTTCTGGTACAGGCCTTAAGGGGCTGTCAACTTCAGGTAGGTCTGTAAGTTGTCTGCGGAGTCGTTTAGCTTGATGGATAAAGCTGCTTCTTTTCAGTCGTCCCATTGCTAGATTTTGGAATCTTTCCTTCATTGGATGACTTGGCATACACTGAAACTTTTCTGCCTGAATTAGTACTTTTGTGTCTCTGCGTTCGCCAAGTGTTTGCATTCTTCCCATTTTCTGCATCTCTGCTATGGGTGTTGATTTCATTGCTCCCAACATTATTCTAAGTGCCTGGTTTTGCACTTTATCTAGATCTTGTAATGTGGTGTTTGATGCAGGACACCATGCTGCTGAACCATATTCCAGGTGTGGTCTTATGCCTTGCTGGTAAACTTTACTGAGTATATTCCCACTGGCTCCCCACGTGGTTCCACTTAGTTTTCTCAGGATAGCTAACTTCCTCCTGGCTTTTGTTGTTGCTTTGTTTATGTGCTGCTTCCATGTCAGTTTATCATCAAAAGTAACTCCGAGGTATGTGGGTTGTTTGTCTTCTTTCAAGAGCTCTCCATCTATTTTGATATGACCGGCTTTTTGTTTTGGTGAGAGGGTAAAGAGTGTAGTGCTGCACTTATCTGTGTTAATGCTGACGCACCATCTATTAGCCCATAAGGTTAGGGCATCGATAGCTCTTTGTATTTGTTTAGTGGCCACTGTCGCATGTTCTTCTGTGCACCAGATCACCAGGTCGTCAGCATACATTGCCACTTTGATCCCGTGTGGTAGTTCAGCAACTAGGTCATTGATGTCAACCAAGAAAAGTGTGGGCGACAGGACTCCTCCCTGGGGGACTCCATGACGCAGTAGAACTTTCTTGCTCTTGCGACCATCTAATTGTACTCTGGCTCTTCTATTATGCAGGTATGTTTTTACCCATTTGTACATTCTTGAGCTAACCCTGCAATTTCGCAATTTCTTTAGGAGCCCTTCTTTCCAGACCTTATCAAATGCTTTCCTGAGGTCTATCCATGCTGCTAGTACCAGTCTCTTTTCTTGGAAGGTATGTCAGCCTCAGATGAACTTAATATATAAATAATATAAATCGCAAACTTCGCAGAAGTATTTCAAATATGAGAAGGCGACAAACCAAAAAAAAAATGCACACAAAACTAAAGAAATGATAATAAGTAGACGAACATTGAATTAACAAGTATTTACTACATACAGAATTTGCAGTAAAATTGTGTTTTTTTCTGCTTGTCGGTAAAGGAAGTTTCGCAGAGGAGATGAACACCGCTGATTACAATTATGTACACTGAGATGCTACAGTTAGAATATTGGCATAATATGGGTTGTGTTTGTTTATGCTGATATTCAATGTGGCATCACTGTGACCCTGAAGGATTGTTGATTTGTATTATTATTATTATTTTCTGAAAGGAAAGGTTATTCTTTATGATCATTGCGTCCAGAAAGTAATGGCAAACTTCTGATATTATTTATATTGCCCAGATAATCACTACAGCCAAATTATATGAAAAATGTTTTTGTATTGGTTACATTATATATGTTGGATGAAGACATATGCCCCGAAGAAAGTTCAAGGATTTAATGAATGAAATTTCGCGTGCATATTATTATAATGCATATCATATCACCCACCATGCCAACACCTTTTCAACCCATCTTGCGCTTATGTCAGAAACCTATTTTCAATTTCAAAATGGCATACCCGTCGCTTATAATCATGGGGAATTCCCCAGCTCGACTGCCAATACACACAAAGAGAGAATGTCTCTCTATACGCAACCGAGATACTTTTCGTTACCACAAGTAAACGGAACTTAACTAGGCTAGTCATTGCCCCATTCACGAATTTCGAGGGTTGTTCCTTCGTGCAGACGACACCGGGTCAAGGTCGTTGACATTGAATATGCCTACGTAAGAAAAAAAACGAATGGTAAATTTTACTAACGTGCGTCACACTCAATTTTAACTTGTAAGTTTTATTGTCCCAAGCAAAGGCATAAACAAGACCATAAATATGATACAAACGTAAGCAGGGTTGCATGATCAGACGACTTAACGAAATGTTATGAAGAAGTTAGAGAAAAAAATAAGCTTTAAAATAGGATAGGACCATGCTAATGCACATGCTACTGTTTTTTTCCCCAGCCCCTTCACACACACTCCCCCCTTTCTGTCAGTTTTTACCGGTGCCCGAATGGGAATGAGAAAATAGTGACACTATCGCCTGACACGTATGTTTATATTTAGGTATGTTGATTATCGTGTTCATGCCGACACTGTGTTACAAATACCAGACAAGGACACTGACGGAGAAACTAGAACACAAACTCGCTGTATGCGAAATGAAATTCCCGAGAACAGCATTGGGGTAAAGGGGGGGGGGGATAACAAACAAAAAATAAACAATGACACTAAAATAAATCTAGTGAAAACGATATCGTACATAGACACACAAAAGTACAAATGGTTCGGTCACCTAGTCAGAATGAAACCAGATCGCATTCCATCGATAGCCTTCAATAAAATATCATCTCACAACCATATGTTGCAGGAAAAATATAGCTTCTTAGATAGTAATACCATTTTTTTAATGTTTGTTAAGTGCTATCAATTTTTCACCTGTGATGTTTTTTGTAGAGCCATATTTAGTCTCTTTCTGATCTCTACTGAATAATTCCCTGTGATGTTATTGGTTAACCCGAGATATTCAAAGTTGCCGGCATATTCTAGCTGTTCTTCAACAATGACTAATGTAGTTGTTTTTATAATTTGTTAGCTATCAGAACTGAATTATTTCCACTGTAATTAATATTCAATTATACCCATACTGGACTGCAGGGAACGACCCATACTGGACTGCAGGGAAGGGCCCAATTTCTCTTAAAGACAGTGAAGGCAAAGTCTTGTCCAGGACAGAGGACGGTCCAGCTCGTGATACTACACCACACAGTCACATAGAGCAAAACCATCACGCAGTCACATAAAGTAAAACCTCCACACAGCCACATAGAGTAAAACCACCATACAGTCACATATAGCAAAACCTCCACACAGCCACATAGAGTAAAACCACCATACAGTCGCATATAGCAAAACCTCCACACAGCCACATAGAGTAAAACCACCATACAGTCACTTAGAGTAAAACCACCATACAGCCACATATAGCAAAACCTCCACACAGCCACATAGAGTAAAACCACCACACAACCACACGGAGTGAATCCGTCAATCACGTGTGATCTGTAGAAGCTCTGAAACATGTACATATCAACATGTAAAACTATTGAAACATATACCTATCAGCCTGTAAAAGTACTGAAACATGTACATATCAACCTGCAAAAGTACTAAAACCTGTACCTATCAACCTGTAAAAGCACGGAAACATGTACCTACCAACCTGTAAAAGTACTGAAGCATGTACATATCAACATGTAAAAGTACTGAAGCATGTGCCTATCGATAATAATGCGAAAAATAATTCTGGAGCTGAAAACAAAACTCCACCAGCCTGGCGTAGGAAGCAAGAGATAATACGTACACCATCGGGATACGATTATCATCGTCCAAGGTCTTAAGAAGAAGAGGTTGGGGTTGAACCACAGTCTTCTCTTAGGAAATCAGAAAATCAGGACATTAAATTTTATACTATTTAGAAAGAAAGCCATAGAGTGGGTAACCCATTCCCCCCTCCCCCCCCCCCCCCCCCCCCCCCAATGGTTTTCTTGCGAAAAAGATGAAAATGAGACTTGATAAACGCTAGAAATATTCATGAAATCAAAGAAATTACTTTTTTTTTCATGTAAACCCCCACCCCTTACCAAAGACGTTGTTACAGTCGTGTCATCATCCCATATATATAGCTGTGTAACCTCGGACATGATCCTTGACTTTTCCCGACCTATTAGTTAATGGGACATCAACTTTCTAAAATTACTCATTTCTTCTTCAGCGTTCGCTCTCATATAACCACAACGAATATTTTGTGTGATTTCCGCCGGGGAGCGTGAATTACGTTGTGCAGTAAGTTCCACAGTAGAACTGTGTTATTTGCACCTCGGTTGGCCACTTGTGGTCTGGACGTCCGAGGTCCAGCACATCTGTTTTCGTTATGCCTTTAATTCTGGTAGG
This sequence comes from Meghimatium bilineatum, assembly GCA_034231615.1. Classification (NCBI taxonomy): domain Eukaryota; kingdom Metazoa; phylum Mollusca; class Gastropoda; order Stylommatophora; family Philomycidae; genus Meghimatium; species Meghimatium bilineatum. Next base: position 20,188,047 of record CM067319.1, on the reverse strand, counting down.
ATTCCCTAGTCCGCGACAGCCTGTCTATCTGTCGCCGGGCACGCTTGTGTGTAGTACCTCTTCGCCAAGACGCTTAATTACTCATTTCTTCTTCTTTTGTGTTCATTCTCAAACTCCAACTGGATCTAGCTGGATCATGGTCCTGCTAGATTTCCAGCAGGATGTAGTCCAGAAAATGGAAATGCGTTGTGTCGCCGTTTTATTTGCGCCAATGGCCCGACACATCCGTCTTCGGCGGGAATTACTCATTTAATTCTCTTGATTTTCAGTGGTTGTGACATACGGTCACCTTATGAGAGTGAACCCAAACCAAATATTAATAAGAGCATATAATACAAGAATATCAGGGCGTAAAGCCAAAGGTAGACCAAGAAAACGGGGGATAGAAAACATCAAGATAACTTTGAACAAACATGGACTAAATGCACCCGCGACAACACATCTGACATTGGTACGACAGCTTATGCTCCCACCCAGTGGCGTAGCGTGGGTCAATGGCGCCCGGGGCGGAATCATATTTTTCCGCCCTAGTGACACTAAAAAAATATGGCAGTGATTGGGAAAGCCTGGACGAAAATAAATTTTCCGCCCTCCCGATGATGCCGCCCTGGGCGGTCCGCACCTCCGCCCCCCTCTCGCTACGCCACTGCTCCCACCCCTACGCTTAACAGCAAGTGTGAATACGATCAACCATCATTCACCTGTAGACAGACAATAGTCACACAGAGTAGGCCTATATCCTAGTGACCCGTGAAAGTGAAGGGAATAGACAAATGAGTCATTAAGAAGGCTTGATTTCGTATTAGCGAATATGTCTTATTTAGTAGACTACACTCATGGCTGGGACTCTACCATGGACGTCTAGATACAAACATGAACTAAGCCACGTCACAGTAACAGTCGATTGCAAACAATCATTATCAAATTTTACCTTTACAGTAAATCATATCTTTTATAAACTATGCTTACACTGTCGATTGTACCATAGTCGTTATATTTTCAGATTTACTGATAATGGGATATCGAGCTTTATTAATCACCCATTTAACTATACCCATGATTTTCATTGGTTGCTATGATTACACTTTGCGTGCATGAGAATAAAAAGCAAGGGAATAGTCAAATGAGCCAGTTTAGAAAGTGTGATTTCTCATTAGCCAATAAGTCTTATATTTCCGAGTCCCTGGTAAACACATTTTCTAGCCATACCAGTGAAGAATGGTTCAAGAACATAATACAAATATTGACAAGTTGTCAACTTTTTTTGTCAACAAATTGACAATATAAGACTGATCATCGTCAATATAAAACTGACCATCGAACATATAAGACTGATCATCGATAATATAAGACTGATCATCGATAATATAAGACTGATCATCGATAATATAAGACTGATCATCGATAATATAAGACTGATCATCGATAATATAAGACTGATCATCGATAATATAAGACTGATCATCGATAATATAAGACTGATCATCGATAATATAAGACTGATCATCGATAATATAAGACTGATCATCGATAATATAAGACTGATCATCGATAATATAAGACTGATCATCGATAATATAAGACTGATCATCGATAATATAAGACTGATCATCGATAATATAAGACTGATCATCGATAATATAAGACTGATCATCGATAATATAAGACTGATCATCGATAATATAAGACTGATCATCGATAATATAAGACTGATCATCGATAATATAAGACTGATCATCGATAATATAAGACTGATCATCGATAATATAAGACTGATCATCGATAATATAAGACTGATCATCGATAATATAAAACTGATAATTGACAATGTAAACATGACCATCGACAATATAAAATTCACCATCGAAAATATACGTCTGCCTATAGTCAATGTAAGCCTGAACATCGACAATATAAGATTGACAGTCGACAATATAAGCCTGACCATCGACAATATAAGCCTGGCATTTGATAATATATGTCTGACCATCGACAATATAAGACATAGCGGTTAAATTGGGAAACAACTTTCTGGCATGACGCATTTGACATTTTCCAGGATTTTCGTTGACTGTAGACACAAAGTGAGCAATGGAAATCGCGGTAAAAATCAAATGCATCACTTAGGAAAGGTGATTCTCGATGAGCCAGCAGGTCGATATAATTTATGAAAAACTCGGAAATGTTTGCTTAAAACCGGCTATTACTGTGATGTTCAAAGCCTGTAGTTAAGCCTTGCTGGTATTAGATGTCCTTGAACAGCGATTATTGTCGATTTGGGTTACGAACGTGACCCTCCGAATAATAAGACACATTAGGTAAAGGAAAATCCAACCTTCTAAAATGACTCATTTGACTATTATCTTGATTTTTATTGGCTGTCTTACAAGCTATAATCATTATGACCAATGAAAACAGATGAATAGTTAAACAGCTCATTAAGTAGGCTTGATTTACATTAGCCAGTAGTTCTTATATTGTCAGCGGTCATGGTTACGAAGTAGCTCACTGTGAACATTGTGATCAAAAATAGCATAAATAACGAACGTGATATCAGAGGAGAAAATACCAGCAGACCAGACATGGCACTAAACAAGAATCTGCATAATACAGTCTGATCCGATATCTCTGTAATTAATTTCGTTACTATAGGTTTTCCAGTTAAGGAAATGCTTTGTGGATTTATATGTCTGATAAAAGTCGCGTGCTCTTGGTGGCGCAAACTGTTCGTTTTTAACTGCCAAAACATTGATGTTTACTTCTTTTCTTCCCTTGTGTTGTCGGGATTCAAAAGGGAAGCAACAAAGAATGTGGTCATTTTTTGTCTTCTTCAGCGATCATTCTCAAACTCCCGCTTGATCTCTTGTAGCAGGACAATGGTCCTATTAGATTTCTAGCACGACGTAGACAAAAAATGGGATGTGTCGCCGTTTTATTTGAAATAGACCAAGATACAGGGGAAGAACTTGCACAAAATAAAGCTACATGGCGCTCTACATTAAACCAAAAAAAATCTCGTGAAGAGGAGAAATGAGGCAACTCAACAGGCGGGAGTAGCTAGGCGAGAGAGATGAGGCAACTCAACAGGCGGAGAGTAACTAGGTGAGAGAGATGAGGCAACTCAACAGGCGGAGAGTAACTAGGTGAGAGAGATGAGGCAACTCAACAGGCGGAGAGTAACTAGGTGAGAGAGATGAGGCAACTCAACAGGCGGGGAGTAGCTAGGTGAGAGAGATGAGGCAACTCAACAGGCGGAGAGTAACTAGGTGAGAGAGATGAGGCAACTCAACAGGCGGAGAGTAACTAGGTGAGAGAGATGAGGCAACTCAACAGGCGGAGAGTAACTAGGTGAGAGAGATGAGGCAACTCAACAGGCGGGGAGTAGCTAGGTGAGAGAGATGAGGCAACTCAACAGGCGGAGAGTAACTAGGTGAGAGAGATGAGGCAACTCAACAGGCGGAGAGTAACTAGGTGGGAGAGATGAGGCAACTCAACAGGCGGAGAGTAACTAGGTGGGAGAGATGAGGCAACTCAACAGGCGGAGAGTAACTAGGTGAGAGAGATGAGGCAACTCAACAGGCGGGGAGTAGCTAGGTGAGAGAGATGAGGCAACTCAACAGGCGGAGAGTAACTAGGTGAGAGAGATGAGGCAACTCAACAGGCGGAGAGTAACTAGGTGAGAGAGATGAGGCAACTCAACAGGCGGGGAGTAGCTAGGTGAGAGAGATGAGGCAACTCAACAGGCGGAGAGTAACTAGGTGAGAGAGATGAGGCAACTCAACAGACGGAGAGTAACTAGGTGAGAGAGATGAGGCAACTCAACAGGCGGAGAGTAACTAGGTGAGAGAGATGAGGCAACTCAACAGGCGGGGAGTAGCTAGGTGAGAGAGATGAGGCAACTCAACAGGCGGAGAGTAACTAGGTGAGAGAGATGAGGCAACTCAACAGGCGGAGAGTAACTAGGTGGGAGAGATGAGGCAACTCAACAGGCGGAGAGTAACTAGGTGGGAGAGATGAGGCAACTCAACAGGCGGAGAGTAACTAGGTGAGAGAGATGAGGCAACTCAACAGGCGGGGAGTAGCTAGGTGAGAGAGATGAGGCAACTCAACAGGCGGAGAGTAACTAGGTGAGAGAGATGAGGCAACTCAACAGGCGGAGAGTAACTAGGTGGGAGAGATGAGGCAACTCAACAGGCGGAGAGTAACTAGGTGGGAGAGATGAGGCAACTCAACAGGCGGAGAGTAACTAGGTGAGAGAGATGAGGCAACTCAACAGGCGGAGAGTAACTAGGTGAGAGAGATGAGGCAACTCAACAGACGGAGAGTAACTAGGTGGGAGAGATGAGGCAACTCAACAGGCGGAGAGTAACTAGGTGAGAGAGATGAGGCAACTCAACAGGCGGAGAGTAACTAGGTGAGAGAGATGAGGCAACTCAACAGGCGGAGAGTAGCTAGGTGAGAGAGATGAGGCAACTCAACAGGCGGAGAGTAGCTAGGTCAGTGAGATGGCTCAACGGGCGGAGAGTAGCAAGGTGGGAGAGATGAGGCAACTCAACAGGCGGAGAGTAGCTAGGTGAGAGAGATGAGGCAACTCAACAGGCGGAGAGTAGCTAGGTCAGTGAGATGGCTCAACGGGCGGAGAGTAGCTAGGTGAGAGAGATGAGGCAACTCAACAGGCGGAGAGTAGCTAGGTGAGTGAGATGGCTCAACGGGCGGAGAGTAGCAAGGTGGGAGAGATGAGGCAACTCAACAGGCGGAGAGTAGCTAGGTGAGAGAGATGAGGCAACTCAACAGGCGGAGAGTAACTAGGTGGGAGAGATGAGGCAACTCAACAGGCGGAGAGTAACTAGGTGGGAGAGATGAGGCAACTCAACAGGCGGAGAGTAACTAGGTGAGAGAGATGAGGCAACTCAACAGGCGGAGAGTAACTAGGTGAGAGAGATGAGGCAACTCAACAGACGGAGAGTAACTAGGTGGGAGAGATGAGGCAACTCAACAGGCGGAGAGTAACTAGGTGAGAGAGATGAGGCAACTCAACAGGCGGAGAGTAACTAGGTGAGAGAGATGAGGCAACTCAACAGGCGGAGAGTAGCTAGGTGAGAGAGATGAGGCAACTCAACAGGCGGAGAGTAGCTAGGTCAGTGAGATGGCTCAACGGGCGGAGAGTAGCAAGGTGGGAGAGATGAGGCAACTCAACAGGCGGAGAGTAGCTAGGTGAGAGAGATGAGGCAACTCAACAGGCGGAGAGTAGCTAGGTGAGTGAGATGGCTCAACGGGCGGAGAGTAGCTAGGTGAGAGAGATGAGGCAACTCAACAGGCGGAGAGTAGCTAGGTGAGAGAGATGAGGCAACTCAACAGGCGGAGAGTAGCTAGGTCAGTGAGATGGCTCAACGGGCGGAGAGTGGCAAGGTGGGAGAGATGAGGCAACTCAACAGGCGGAGAGTAGCTAGGTGAGAGAGATGAGGCAACTCAACAGGCGGAGAGTAGCTAGGTCAGTGAGATGGCTCAACGGGCGGAGAGTAGCTAGGTGAGTGAGATGGCTCAACGGGCGGAGAGTAGCAAGGTGGGAGAGATGAGGCAACTCAACAGGCGGAGAGTAGCAAGGTGGGAGAGATGAGGCAACTCAACAGGCGGAGAGTAGCAAGGTGGGAGAGATGAGGCAACTCAACAGGCGGAGAGTAGCTAGGTGAGAGAGATGGCTCAACAGGCGGAGAGTAGCTAGGTCAGTGAGATGGCTCAACGGGCGGAGAGTAGCTAGGTGGGAGATATGGCTTACAGTGATCTGATACTGACGATTTGTTCTCTGGATATAAGAAGAAGACATATCCATTGACTCCCAGGCCTGGAGCATCACAGGCTCTTGATTTACGTTAGCATATGTAAACCTCACCGAAGACGGATGTGTCAGGCCAGTGGCGCAAATAAAACGACAACATAGGGCATTTCGATTCTCTGGACTACATCCTGCTGGAAATCTAGTAGCATCATAGTCCTGCTACAAGAGAGATCCAGCGGGAGTTTGAGAATGAAAGTTGAAGAAGAATATATGTAAACGTTGTGACAAGAAGTATATAGGTGAAACGGGGCTTACGATTGAGTGACCGCTTCATCATTCCATAAAACATAGATAATTATCCCTGTCGCCATTGATTTCAATATTAATGGTCATCCGGGTGCCCTCGTAAAAATGTGCAAATTATAACACATTAAGGGGCACATACTGGCCTTCTGATACACCTATGAATGATAAACTCTATGGTACAAAACACGAAATGGAAAACACTGTTCAATTCATACGAGAAACAACACTGCAGATATAGACATTATTAGCGAACGAAAGAAGAAGAAGAAGAAACTGCCCTCAGATTCTGCACCAGGATGACAAATCTAGGTACGCTCTTAAAAATCGATTTATTGTTTAGTTTGGAACCCTCAAGCCTATTCTTGAGAAAGACCTGACGGTTCGAAATGTTGAAAATGGCTTGTGTATTGTAATTTATAAGTTTTCTTGTTTACACCGCATAACCCCTTAGTTTTAGTGATAGTCCGTCGTGTTAAAGTGCAACTTTCTAAAACCTGTGTTCTAAGTAAGTACTATTGTTGTTGCGTTTCATGCAGTATTACCTTACATTGAGAGTAGCTAGAAAGTTACGGGTAGACCAAAATGCAACAGTGGTTATCACATGCCCAAAACAGGTCCATAGATATGAGTACCTTAAGGAGGGGTTTTTATCTAAACAAATAATAATAAAGGGTCATTTGTCTGTTTTTGCGGGTAAATTTCATAGTTAGTCGGGCAGTTTGAAGTATGGGGATTTTATCGACATTTTGGCTAAGTTCCTAGTGCTAAAAGTTATTATAGATTCGTTAAGGGGAGGGGGGTGTTTGAACACCCACCTCCCCCCACCCACTTTGCATATGGACCTGGCCCGAACAGTCCAGGGACATTTGCGGTCAGAATAGGGCTTAATAATCATCTACAATACCAGTATTGGAACACATCACAAGACAACAGATCAAGTGGTTTTCACACGTTTCTAGATTACCAACAGATAGCATGCCTAAATGGCTATGACACATAGACATAACGACCTTAAAGTCAGAGGAAGACCATGTAAAAGATGGATCACAGAAATCAAAGAAGCCACACGAACAAGCTTACAAAGAGCACACAATAAGGCCATCTCCAGAGAACGCTTCCACCCCTGACACCGCAAAGCGAACAAGGGCCACAGCTTATAGATAAATAGATAGAAACATCCTATGAACTCATAGTCAAGGTCATAACAGCAACTTTTACTGAATTTCACAAGATGTAACAAATGGTCATCATCATCATGTGATGGACGAACAACACAGAGACTGCTTATTATTATTTATAATTGCACATCAAATTTTCTGCATTATGCCAAAGAAGAAATCATCTTCCAATTGAGCAACTTCGTAATATGCGTATTACGTAATACATGCATTCTGCTATTGTATTGATTAATATATCACACGTGCTTCCGATTTAGCTAGCGAATGTTGCGTAGAGCTTGGTATTTCAACACACAATGTCGATATCCGACAGCTAAGTTTAGATTACGCACGTACATCCGTGTTAGAATTTTGATTGTTGTGATGGTGAGTCTCTTCTGTGTTTTTATTTTAGCGCAGATCGTGACAGAACGTTAAGTCGGACTCAGCGTCGCTGAGCAGGTTCAGTGGAAGAATAAAGTGAGTTACGGTACATCAGTACTCGCAGGTTAGGTCAAGGTCGGTACAGAGGTCATAGTTAACAAATTGACGTCATTGTATTGCACTTTTACTTGATTCTTGATTAGGAACAAGCATCACAGCACTGGGGGCATTCCCATATATGCTCTGCTTGCCGTTCCGTCGTCAGCCATCTAAAAGTGTATAAACATAGTGTCCCAGTCAGTTGCTGATTACTCGTTCTTCTGATCTTTCCGGTGACGGAACACTATCTCTTATCGCCTCTAGTCCCTCCCATTTCTACCATTTTCTGAATATGTACATTGTCTAGTTCGACCTCCTCCTCGTCTTCTCGTATGGTATCCATGACTTTTACATGACGTGTATTACCTTCGGCAACTTGTTGGTTCAAAGCACCAACGACGGAGCACGTTTATGTTATATACAGCAAAGCATATATTTCACGGCCTCTTCGAGTTAGACATGCTGTTAGGGACGCACCATCATGAGTTTAGTTCGTATACTGGTGTTAAGTGGATAATAGGTTAGAACTGCAGCAAACATATGGTCCACCAGGCAAAATTGAAAACACGGTAATACAGTTTTGTTTATCACATGTAAACCAAACAAATCAAATTTCCGATCGAAAGTGTATTTCCAGTGATTAGCAAAACTTAATTATCGTGGTTTCAATTTTCGTTCAGTAGACTGGTGTTGAAGACTCGTACCTACTAACTAGTACAGCTTTTCGTTCAGTAGACTGGTGTTGAAGACTCGTACCTACTAACTAGTACATATTTTCGTTCAGTAGACTGGTGTTGAAGACTCGTACCTGCCAGCTAGTACAGATTTTCTTGATTGTGTTCATAACATACGCAGGTTTAAGTGAAACTCAGGACTCGTGTGTTATGAGGGCCCGAAAGGGGAGCAAAGACGTGCAACATTTTTACGTGCCATACATGGCGACTAAAGAGGTTTGGGGGTGAAATTAGCCGTTCCATCCCATAAGGGGCGGTCCATATATTACGTCATCTTTTACCCTCCCCCCTCCCCCGTCAACAACTGTCAGGAGTACAGAGATCAGACATGCTTAATTGTTAAAATAATCCCCCATCCCTGCCCTTTCCCTAAATGTTTTTGGCAGTAAAAGTACGGGGAAAAAAATCTTATTTCGGATTTTATGAAAGAAAGATTCACATTCAAACAATTTCATTGGTGTATATAAATAACAAAAATATCGGAGGATGTCCGACAAAATGGAGAGTGGCGCAGTAACCAAACGAATAAGTAGAAAATACTAAGTAAGGTAGAAAGGTTACTAAATAACTAACTATCAATAGTAAAAAATAAATAATTAACAATAAAACATAGAACAAGGACAAGTTTCTACGTTGCGGTCAAACCGGGACCTGTTTTCAAGAATTTAGTACAACATCACCAATTATGAGAAATTATGATCGACATAAGATTGCCAAAACATCTCACATATTTAATGGCAATGCTGTATCACGAACAAGAGGCAGTAAACGTGGACGGAACAATATCAGAATTGTTTAATGTAGACCTACAGAAGAAAGTTAGGTAAGGATGCACACTATCACGATATCTGTTCAACATCTACGCTGAAAACATAATGAGAAATGTAAAGAACGCACAGGGCCTCGCGATGCTCTCATGCGGACCCAGGGTTATCGGATAACCAAGATCCTAAAAGTTCCTCCTCGCGGTGCACCCTGGAAACAGAAATACAGCGGCTCTTGTATTTGTGGCTAATACTTTTAGACTCGCGTCCGTGGATTTTGTAGATGGAATGAGAACTACCTGCATAGAGACAGGAAATATCTCCGAAACCTCTACACCATCACATCCAACATATTCAAGGCATATGTGCTTTTCGACCTGGCAGGTCTAAAACAGAAACATTGGAGGGGCGGCCAATGTCAATGTCCCTAACATACTGTGATCGGTAGAGTACACCACATGCAAAAGTTAACACACGCTAGAGGGCAGCACAGTGTACGTGAATCGAATTCAGTGGCAACATAGCCACTACAACCCAGCTCGAGACCGACCGGCGGAAGTGTTGTTCAAGCTCGAGAATACACAAGCCGATATGTTCCATCACAATTGACCCCATTCAAAGTAGGAGTCATGACCCAGGTATTGGATACACCAACCTGAACATGCACCCCTGGGTATGGAAGAAAGCTTTGAATATAGCTCCCCATTGCACACAGGACGAGCATTGAATACACGTTGGGGAACGCATATTTCAAATGTCTGACCGAAACAGTGTTGAGACTCGAAAATCTGGACACTGGGGGCAACGTAGTGGGGGGCGCAAGTCTATAACGACATTGCAAACCTAGCCCAACTCGACTGTAGGCCGACACCCAACACGACCCATACAGAGAGAATTGGGTTCAGTACCCAAGGGCCCACTTCAAAGCCTCTCGCCCAAGATTCGTATCCTACTTGTCTCTGGGTAATATACGCAATGGTGAAGAGTCAAAATGCACAGACTGCACTTGACGATGGATTGGAAGGCCATCTCAAGCAGACGAGGCGAGTTGGTGAGAAAAGCACAGGTCAAACTCCAGACCTCCGACGTTTTTGGCAAAGCAGCGCCTCGTCTAGGAAGATATATCAACCCTAGTCTAATTCGACCGTCGCCGTTACCCAATACGGCAGAAATTAGGTCTGGGATCTAGAGACACAAAAAGTGGTAATGGAATGGTCTTCCTACATGAGGAGCAGTTCGCTGGCTGCGGAGTGCCTCGTCAGAGGATAGACAAACTATGGGTGACCCAAGCAAAGTATCAGCTCGCCGAGCCTCGTCCCACCCCATGAGTTGAAGGCTCCTACAATAGGCATTGTACTAAGCCGAAAGGTGAAGCCACCTGGGTATGAAAGAAAGCTCAGGAAACCCCCCCCCCCAATTGCACATAAGGAAATAAGAGCTAATCGTTCGGAATTCCTGGGATTCTCAATCAATCAAAAACACTTCCCTTAACGATGTTTTGCAAAGAAGCGGTCGTCAAGTTTTCCATAATTTAGTAAAATTTACACATGCAATCAGACAAAAAAACCACCTATTTAAAATTTGTTTTTGGGTTAAAACCTCCTACTTAAGGTAATCATATCTACAGACCTTCATAACCATCACCCCCCCCCCCCCCCACCCACGACATTTAGCATAAAGGTCATCAACTTTGTCATGAAAATGGGCCAATGTTTATTTTAGTTAACCCTTACCTTTCTGAAGACACAACCATGGCCCTGGTCTCTGCTATTAAATTGTGTTTCTAACTGGTGCAGAGGTCTGTGGAGTTTTGCTTCTATAAATTTGTTGTGTTTTCTAACTGGTGCAGAGGTCCGTAGAGTTTTGCTTCTATAAATGTGTTGTGTTTTCAAACTGGTGCAGAGGTCCGTAGAGTTTTGCTTCTATAAATGTGTTGTGTTTTCAAACTGGTGCAGAGGTCCGTGGAGTTTTTCTTCTATAAACTTGTGTTTTCTAACTGGTGCAGAGGTCCGTGTATTACTTTTTCCTAGTGTTATTTCTTTAGTTCACTGTGTCTGCCCCAGCATATAATATTCTGGGTATTATTGAATTAGGTATGCTCTTGAGACTGTCTGCAGACTTTCCATCCACTTGGTTGTATTGACATGTCTGCAGACTTTCCGTCCACGTGGTTGTATTGACATGTCTGCAGACTTTCCGTCCACGTGGTTGTATTGACATGTCTGCAGACTTCTCGTCCATGTGGTTGTATTGACATGTCTGCAGACTTTCCGTCCACGTGGTTGTATTGACATGTCTGCAGACTTTCCGTCCACGTGGTTGTATTGACATGTCTGCAGACTTTCCGTCCACGTGGTTGTATTGACATGTCTGCAGACTTTCCGTCCACGTGGTTGTATTGACATATCTGCAGACTTTCCGTCGAATAAATATCGAAAAAAAAAAATATTGTCAAACAGAGAAGACAACACGATTTATGTAAATATTTGGGTGAATGGACAGGGTGAAGTTGATACATTTATATACTTACCACGGAAGCACTACCAAAGAAATGTCCAGATTAAATACCAGATGGAGGAACAGAATAAGTACAGCAGTGAGGATAAACAGATACAGTATAAATCTCTAATAATAGCTATTCTTTTGTATGGATGTGAACGTTAGACAACTACAGCAGAAATAAAAAGGGGAATACAGACATTTGAAAACAAATGCTATATTACGTATCCATTATGCAGAACATAAAACTAACATAGGGGAGCCTATATGTGAGAAGCAGAATAAATGTTCTTGCTTGCCAACAAGAACATCTCATGGTAGTGGTGAAACGTCGCAAAAGTGTGTGGTTTGGCTAAGTGATGAGGAACGATTGTTTTCAAAAAATATATTGTAGGGAACAGTTGAGGGTAGAAGAACAAGAGGTCTGAAGAAAGAATAGATTGACAATATTAAAGACTGGACATGCTTAAGATTCTGCACACTCAAACAAAGAAGTGATAAGAGATTCATGGAGAAATTTTGTGTTAATATTTCCAGAGTGACACCACTGATTACTTTACGTCCACGTGGTTCTGTTGACGTGCTTGCAGACTGTCTGTCCACGTAGTTGTGTTACCATGCCTGCAGACTGTCTGTCCACGTAGTTGTTACCATGCGTGCAGACTGTCTGTCCACGTAGTTGTGTTACCGTGCCTGTAGAGATGTATTACAATGCCTGCGGACTGTGTATCCACGTGGTAGTATTACCGTGCCTACAGACTGTCCGTTTATGTGGTTGTGTTGTAGTGCCTTCAGACTGTATGTCCACGTGGTTTTGGTGCCGCGACTGCAGACTATCTCTCAACGTAGTTGTGTTACCATGCCTGCAGACTGTCTGTCCGCGTAGTTGTGTTGATAATCTTGAATTTCCTACAATGGAATCCCATTATAATTTGGCCCAGACTGGATAAAATATTTATTCAATAATGTAAATCTGATATACCCAGTACAAAGAATAATTATAATTGGGGATTTTGAAAAGTGGTGTTAAATAGAAACGATTTTTATAAAATGATGTGCTATACAGGATACACGTGACTGAAACGTCGGTTGTGTCATGTTCTGAGATATAGAATGACAACTAGCTCATAATTTAGACGGTAGTCAGGATGATGGCTTTCTGGTGGCTTTGATCATCTTGTTAGTGGTTTTATGGCTGCTCTGATATGTGTTTCTTTTGATGGAAAGTTATTTGATACAACTGGTGTGTCACTAGCAGCATCAGCCAATCTGCTTTCTCGTATCCAAGTATTCCATAGATGCATCTTCAGTATAAAAAAAGGGGGGGGGGTTCCATAAAAAGGATTATTCGCACATTTTTTCTAGAGAACATTGAAGATTTAATTATTAAATTTCTTCTTAAAATAAGAGGGGGGGGGGGTGAGGTTTACATATTTTGTCAAAATTTCTAGTACTAAAAGTAATGATCTGATTTATGAAAAGGGGGGGGGGGGAGAGAAGAGAAAGAACACCACTTCCTATCTTGGGGCTTGTATCCGCTGCATGGCTACCTTGAGGAAATGTGCATAATTTTGGTGATTATTTCTCTGCAGTAAAGGTGTAGTTTAGTGAGATCAATATTTGAGTCAACAAACGCTGTATATCTTCTTCAGTCATTGTTCACACACTCCTGCAGATTAGAAGGATAGAGTCCAGATAACAGATTGTGGTTTAAAGCTAAGTTCAGATATCTGTGCCTTTCTGCCGAAAACATCTGACTTCAGCATGCCTTATGGGTCACTTTGATCTTCTATGGAATGGGACATCCAACATCACTTCAAAACTTCCTTAGTTGCCTGTATCATTATTGTTTTCGTCCCTTTCTGTCTCCGGCAACATACGGACGACATTAGTAATTTTCAAGTTGTTTGTTTGCTAACCCCAAGAATTGCGAGTGATTAGCTCTTATTTCCTATGTGCTCTTATTTCCTAGGTGGTGTTTCTGAGCTTTCTTTCATACCCAGGAGACTTCAGCTTTCAGCTTAGTGTAATGCCTATTGAAGGAGTCTTCTACTCAGAGGGGGTCTATAATTGTCTAAATGACATGCTACAAAGCTTCCATAAGAGAGCCTCAATATAACGGCATGTCATCTAATAAGGTTTTCTGTTGCACGAGTGGTTTGTCTAGTAGGTATTGTGAGACTCACAGGGGCATCCGCATGCATAAATTTTAAGTTAAGTGGGGAAGGGGGAGAAACGACACACACCATCTGTCAATTTTTAAATAACAGAAGTAAAAGTCTTTATACAGATTTTGTCAATGTTGTTGTCGATATCCAATTGGTGAGTAGTTCTACTCTGGGCAGCTCAAGTGCCATTCGTAAAGAAGTGCATGTGTTCTGAAGATTTAACTAGGAAACAGGATGATGAAGTTTTGCTAATCACTGGATACACAAATGATGACACATAATAATCAACTTTTCGACCAAAAGGCTTTTATCAAGAACACATTCACAACCTAACAAACTACGAGTAGGGACGGCTCTGTCCACTTTCATATGACAGTGGGAAAGGATACATACCAGGAGTAAAAACTAGAGGTGAGACAAAACAGAAAAATGACAGATATCAGGACATTGATCCCAAAGGGCTCTACTGCCTCAAATTGATGGATTCTAAAGAAAAAATGTTTATCATCCGTCTCTTCGACTATGTCTAAGAGAGACGTCTTATTTGTTTGTTTCCAAGTGTTAAGCACTTATTTGGGTGGTCTTTCTTTTGTCTCTTTCTACCACTTCCGTCAGTGCTTTTCAGTCTGATACTCAGCAGCTCTACATTTGAATCTATCTCTATATACCGCTGTGGGTGTTGACTGTATACCTGCAGAAATGAGTCTCAGAGTGTGTTTAGCACCAGATTCAGAGATGGTAGTGTTGCTCACAATGGTCTGGAGAAGAAGGTTTCCATACTACATTATAATGGAGATACAGTTGGTGGAGAGCTTGCTTGTCTGCTCCCCGTTTGTAATAGCTCGTATCTTAATGAGGTGTAATATTACCCTACTCATTTTGATGTTGACAGATCTTTTGCCTTGTTTTGTGGCTTTGAGAGAAAATATTGTAAGCAGTTTTCTGTGTATTGATTTTTAGTTTCCACAATTCACAATATACTGAGATTGTGAGGAGAGCTCTGTTGATCTTTGCTTTTGCCAGGATGGGATATTTATCAGTGGTCCAGATGGCAAGGTCATCAACAAACAATGCTTCGATACATTGAGATGTTTCGCTAGAACATCAATAAAGATAAGAAAAGTTTACAACATAGAGAGGAGTCTTGAGGCAGTCCCTCCTCCAGTGTTCTTTTCTGGCATAATGTACCAGTTTAACCAGTGGCTATGGTTCTGTTTGTTAGAAAGGCCTGTAGCCATCTATACATTTTCTCCTCTATTTACATTCTGTTCACCTTCAGCAAATGTTCCTTTCTCATAGGCTTGCTCATGGTTAATTAACAAAGCTAGTGTTCTTTTTCCTTTCTTGGAAACCATCCATCACATTATGCATGAATCTGAAGAAGGTATCGTCTGTGCATCACTTGAGCCCGAAGTCTACCTGATTATTATTTAGACTTACGTAAAACACAGGTTAATATTTCGTTTCAATGGGACACGACAGACTATAGCTAAAACTAGTGGGTAATGATGGGCAATGATGAGCAGACAAGAAATCATAAAAATTACAATACACAAATCACATTCAACGTTTCAACCAAAAGGTCTTTATCAAGATACAAACAAAACATCAAAAGACGACGAATGGAAAAATTATCACAACGTCCAACGGAAATGATATGCCGGAAGGTCAGAAAGTACATAAAAATGTAAATATATGTGGAAACGAAACAAACAAAAAGATGAGTAAATGACGGAACAAAAAGAATAAAGACCACACCAACCCAGTACTAGACATAAGAGTGGTCGGAATTGAGTTCAAAAGGCTTGAGTGTACCAAATTCAAAAATTGAAATGAGGAAACACTGTTCCTAATAGATCAAAATCATCATCAAGTGCCGTCCTCGCTATGAAGGTTGGCTGCAACAGACCTCCAACATCCCCTGTCTTTTGTTTTGGGGGTGCACTCTACTAGACTGTAACCTTTCAATCTTATGAAGTTGCTCTCACACTTTATCTCTGCCTACCTCTTGCTTGCCTCCCTTTGACTTTACCCTCAAGTAAGATCTTCCTCTTTGTTTGTTTACTTCTCTTTCCATGATGTTCTCTCTATTTTTCTATATATCCGCATCTCAAAGGCATTAACTTCATCTTCTAATTGTTTATTGTCCATGTTATTTAGCCATACATTAATATAGAATAGATGTAGCATTTTACAATTCTCATTTTTAGCTTTGTAATTTGTTTAGATGTTAATATTTTCCTCATGTCATTGAAAGTACTTTTAACCATTCCTATTCACATTTTAACTTCTGCTTCACATATACCATCAATTGTGATTATGTGTCAGAGATATCGAAAATGAACTATTTGTTGTAGTTTCTCTCCATGTATGTTTATGTTTAGTACCTGTTCTTATGTGTCTTTGCTGATTAAAAGGTTTTTATTTTTTGGATGTCTATATTCTTTACTTGATTTATCAACTTCATCTATTAGTCTTTGTAGTTCATGTTCACTTTCTGCTAACAGAACAATGTCATCTGCATATCTCAGATTGTTTATTATTATTTATGTGCTGGTAACTTTGACCTTCTATGTGCTGGTTTCTTCTTCTTCAGCGTTCATTCTCAATCTCCCGCTGGATATCTCTTGTAACAGGACAATGGTCCTACTATATTTCCAGCAGGATGTAGTCCAGAGAATGGAAATGCGTTGTGTCGCCGTTTTATTTGCGTCAATGGCCAGACACATCCGTCTTCGGCGGAATGTGCTGGTTAGGTACAGAGCTTGTCTGTGGTGGCCAAGGTTCCTAGTTCAATTTCCACTGCAGGATGATGTTGTGCACCTGAACAATTGAAAGCGATGGCAAACCCATACATTTTGCAAAGGCCTTAACCGCCTCAATTAGACTCATATTTAACATCACCCCCACTTTTTAAATCACATCATTATTCTGGGAAACTACAGATCAAACTGTGTATGAGGCACGGGTAAAACATTGTTTCGCTCATCACCAGTACCAGATTTTCTGATTACGTACTAAAATTAATTATGGTTACAAAAAATTATTTCTATTAGGAACAATAGTCATTATTTATTTTGATTTTTCTATATATTAATTACATCCAGTCTATATTATTTACTTGGTTTATCAACTTTATTAGTCTTTGAAGTTCCTGCTCAGTTTCTGCTAAAAGAACAGTGTCATCTGTATATCTAAAATTATTTTTCCACTGATCTTGATTCCTGGCATTCCTTCTATGTTTAATAAAAGGACAAACATAGCTTTTTCTTTAATATCGTGTTTCAGACACAGGTCGGGAATTCGAAAGAACTGTGTATATTTTTAACTAAAATGTAATCATGCCCTTAATGCACTAAATTCTCAAATCGGTTCATTTTCCCCCCTGAGATCACCTCACCCCTGCCCTAATTTGGGAACCACTGTTCTATAAGATATGGTAACGAATCACATGCTCAACCACTCAAAGCCACATCTTAAAACATGCATGAAAGGTCAGTGTTACTGGTCTTTGATCTTTTGATCTTGCACATGCATAGTTAAACATTAGTGCCACCCTTCACATAAAAATGAAGACACAACACAAATTATGAATCACCCTGTGTTATTTTGACCAATGCCATTGTGTCAGCAGCTCAAAGAATATCACATCTTGTTCAAAGTGAACTATACAAACTGTTTTGTATCATTCACAAGCTCACAATAAATTACACATGTAGCGAGACAATAAATACATTCACCTCACACTTTCTATAGTGCTGGTGTTTATTACAGGATGGGGGGGGGGGGGGGGTGTTTGCAGATGTTTCACAATCACTTGGATAGTGGTCAAGAAAAACATGATGATATTGCAACTGAAAGAATTTGGAATAAAAGGGAGTAGGACTGGGTATCTACAAGTCTCTGGAAATCTGTCAAGGTATCATGTCTGAAAATAGGAACAGGATTTTCATGTAGGACCAGATAACTGTCAGTAGGTCTGAACATCTGTGAGTAGGTCTGAACATCTGTGAGTAGGCCTGGACATCTGTGAGTAGGCCTGGACATATGTGAGTAGGCCTGGACATATGTGAGGACCACCTGTCTGAAAGCATTACTGAAGATTTTCATGTAAGACTGGATACATATTGAGTATGACTGGACATTTGCAAGTAGGACCAGAGCTTTGCAAGACTGAACATCTATAGGACTTGATAAAGTATGTCTAACAAGTGAGCCACATAAACCGACCCTACATCTATTCTAGTATCTCCTGGTAGAGGTGGAATCTGCCCCAGATTACTGTAAACAAGTCCAACAACTAAGTAATGCCCAACTTTCTAAACAAACAAAATCAACAATATTTCATATCACAACTGTTCTCAAAATAGTCCTCAAGTACAAACACTATTTGAGATGTTTGTTTCTTTTTCTTGTTCAGTTGTTTAACTATATTTACACATCAAGTCTGGTTTTCTTCATAAATGTTCCTGTATGTAAAAAGAGTTAAAAAACTTGCATACATCTTTCTGTGGATGTCTTTCTATGTATACCATTGCTAAGTTTGCAACTGGTTTAGTATACTGCAGTCATGCAGGATATGTTCTATTGTTTGTGCTACCTGTCCACATGAGAACATTGAACCAATCTCAGTATATGCAAGTGGTTACAGTCTGTTGTGTCCTATTACAGATCATAATCAAGATATCTAAGGCTATATACACAATTAATGTCCTTCAAACATGTTTACCATTGGAATAGTCCTAAGTTATTTACAATCAGAATTTGACTGGTGGATTTGTTGACAGTAGAGATCTTGACCATATCCAAAAAATTACTGCAGGACTTGATCTTTTATCTTGCCAGCATAGTTATGATATACTGAATGGAGAATAGTCACACATTAACTAGAGAACTTGACCCTCAAACTCAATAACACAGTTACACATATACTGGAGAACTCGCCCCTTGATCTTGTTGTGATTGTACTGTGCAAGGGTGCCCACCATCATCAAAAAACCGTCGAAACGTGAATTCAAAAAAGGCGTGCTCTGGATGTTTCCCATTTTCTAATTTAGAATCTAATTTTTTTGATCCCTCAGAATCATTAGTCCGTAGTTTGTCTGGATCGACAGGGTCAAAGTTGGAAGTGTCAGTGAGATATCTGATAGTAGGCTTCAATGGTGCTGGATGTCTACGAAGCCCTTGAAAGTTAACTCCCGCAAAGAAAGAATGCTCTTTAACCTCTGTGGCACCATTACGGCCGAGCCTTGTCTCAGGACCTTGTAGTAGCTGAATTATGAGATCGGTGACAGCAGGTGAAATGCTATTGCAATGACGGAAGGATAATGTCTCTTTCCAGTTTATCACCTGTAATATAATTAAAAAATATTTAGATTTCAAGTTTGGTAGATGAGTCATCATAATTGTGGTCAGGGAATAGAGTTTTCTGTTCAAGATTGAGTACAAAAAAATTAATCATGCAGCAAACGGGATTTGAACCAGGTCCACTCAGCACCCAATGGCCTCACAATGTGAGTCAACACATCTTCCGTCTTCGATCATATCCCATTTACTGCATGATTATTCGTTGTTAATAAATAATTGATGTTTCTATATTATATTATTCAAGATGGAGTATGTTGTGTACTTCTCTTGCTATGGACAGTTGATTGGTGGTTCAACAAGTCACCAATATGAAAACATCCTTTGTTACAGAAACAGTAGCACTGTATTAGGTATGTTGATTATCGTCTTCGCACGCCGGACATGTCCATAGGTGTTCAGATCTCAGCTTCAGTAAATCTCTCAGGGTATAACGGCTGATGGTTCCGGTTCTATGTTGGTTCACTGCTCTTTTTGAAATCTTTGTCAGGGGGTTCTCTACAGGCCATGCCCATCCTCACTCCCAATTCGTGCATTCTTGATATTGACTCATGCTCATTCATCTCAAAATCCTCTGATCGTGAGGATTCACAAAGAGCAATGAGTATGTCTGTTCAGTCCATAGGCTGACCGTCTGTTGTGGTGGTGAGGCTAGCTAATTGGTCAGCTTGTTTGTTTCTCTCCACGCCGGCGTGTCCAGGGACAAAAATAAGCGTGAGTTTTCGTAGTGATGCCCACGTTTTTGCTCTCTCGAATGACTCCACCCATTCCCTACGTACATCACCTGTTTTTATGTTCTGAATCACCAACAGTAGCATTGTTTTGTATGTAATGGTGCATTGTTCTAGCTTGCTAAATTGTGAATATATATATATATATGTATATATATTAAGAATTGGTTATTGGATTGTTCAAACTATGTTTCAAGCAGCTCAAGTTTGCACAGAATTTCATGGTTATCATCTGGATATTCTTGATATTAGTGAATGTTAAAGATATCTAAGAAAAAATATATATCAGACAATCATCATCATCACGTGACATATTCTTTCCAGGATGAAGTCTTCCTTATGGATCTATTGAATTCTCCTTGGTCTAGAACAGGTTGTCCCGCCTCCTTTAGAGACATGTGCATGCATTCCTGTTATGTCTTCTGTCCACTGGTGTCTTGGTTCGCCGTTACACCTTTTGACCTCTATCATCCCCTCGAATATCACTGTCCATACTGTGATGTCTCTTAACATGACCGAAAAAACCTAGCTTTTTCTTTAATATGGTGTTCAGAAGCCAGCCCTCTAGGATGCTGATTATGCTTAGCACCACCTGGTTTATTTTCCTTGCTGTCCATGGTATTCTCAGAACTCTTCTGTAGCACTTTAATTCAAATAATGTTATTATTGTAACAGACAATACAGACAAACAATTCCCTATTGGAATACCATGCCAATGGAAAGCAATTTATCAAACAATTTATCTATTAAAGATGTCAAAAGAAAACTATTAATCGTATTGTAATTGTTGGTTGATTGCTGATCCAGTGGCCACTGCCCTTTGACCCAATTATAATTGTTAAAAATACATTTTTACCACACTCCTTATCTTCAGAACTATGTTTTTCTTATAGGAAAAAAAATTGGTTTTGTTATGTTGTCAACTATAGTTGATGATTCATCAAGTAGACGACATCGCACATCAAAGCATGTTTTGTCGATAAAAATAACCTATCATATTAAAAAAATCAGACTGACTAGATTCACTTGACATTATCAATGCTAGTAAAAAAAAAACACCAGATGCAACAGGGTGCTGTTATAATTATCAGAATTTGTACCAACTTTTCACTGAGAAATGACATCTAAAACAACATATTTAAAAAAAAATATTTCCAGCTTAATCTTGTGGTATGATAGAATGAATTTATTCTGCGCTTATTCTCAAACTCCTGCAGATTAGTGGGTTGTAGTTCTGAGAACAGAATGTGTTGTGTCATGGTTCACAGTTGGGCAACAATATCTGCACCTTTGAGTTTGAAACATCTGACTTCAGAATGACTTTGGATAGTTTTGACTCTCTATTGTACGGGTTAGCCAACCTCACCACCACTCCCAAAATCTCATTGGTGACCTCTTACAACATGCATGGCAGGTAACAGTCTTGTTATTCTGTGCTCACACGTATCGGGCCTAGAAGTAGAAATAACTGAGATAGAACAAATATTGAGGAAGGAGATGTTGAGACAGGTCATATATGTAAACTTACTAATAAGTGTGTATGAAAGTCAGACAGAAGTGATTAGTTATTGGTTATAAGTGGGTCAGAGGGCATGAGCCCATGGACTGCTGGATCAGCAGCTAACCAACCAACCACTGGTTATGAGTAGGCCAGAGGGCATGAGCTCATGGACTGCTGGACCAGCAGCCAACCAACCAACCACTAGTTATGAGTAGGCCAGAGGGCATGAGCCCATGGACTGCTGGATTAGCAGCCAACCAACCAATCATTGGTTGTGAGCAGATGTTATTATACTCTGGTCACATTAATAGATGCTCAATAGATGCCAAAGGATATGCATAGTTTATAGTTTCTGTAGCATGCTCGCTCTACCATACAGGAGCCTGGTCTTGTTTGAAAGAGTTGAAAAGCATAGAGGATTGACCTCAGTGTACTCGGGTGACTACATATATATATATATATATATATATATATATATATATATATATATATATATATATATATATATATATATATATATATATATATATATATATATATATATATATTACACCCCTCTCAATGAAGCTGCACACTGTCTGCTGAGGGTATCATTCATAACATGTAGCTCCATAACTTCAAGCAATACTATTTGACGATCTCCAAAACAAATCCACATTGTAACCAAGATGTCACAAGTGAGATTCTAACCCATAACCTTTAGAGAACAAAACAAAAGGCGTAACCACTATGTGAGGAAGATTCCTGTCTTGCATGGTTAAGGGAAGTAATAATGAGAAATAGAACCAGGATTTAGTGTTCCTGAATTCAGTTATATCTCGAGTAATTCCTGAGCAAATTGTTGTTTGTTTGGATCCCTAGGAATTACTAGCTATGAAGTTCTTATTTCTTTTGTGAAATAGGAGGTTTCTCCAGGTCTTTCTTTCATATCCAGAAGACTTCAACTCTCAGTGATGTGGTAAAGCTTCGAGCAGAGGATTCATACTCTCAGAGTGTTCTATCTGTGTATGTCTTGCTTTTGTTCATTACTTGTTGTCTACACCATCAGATAAGTCTTATGGATGAAATCCACCGTTGCCTGAAGCTCTTCTTTGGTTCTATATATCTTTACTTGCAGGGTTGAGCTATTGGGCAATTACATCTATCTCAATTGTTCAGACTGGGGACAGTTTCATCCTGTGTATGTGTTTATTCAGTCTGTTGAGTCCTTCTTCTTCTTTCTTTCACTTGAAACATGTCTATATCTGTAATTCTGTCTCCTGAATAACACTCACTGTCTTTTGTAGTTCATACAGTGGCCCATAGAGCTTTGATTCCAATTTTGTTTCCTCTGCATTGTATGTAATATGTCTAATATGTCTGCCTCAGCATTTCATACTCAGAACTCTCTTGAAGTATATGTTTGGCACTCTGTGCTGCCTGTCCACATGTACACATGGCCGTGTTGCCAATCTTGAACTTTGTATACATGTGACTGCGGAGTCGGTTGTGTCCCGTTCTGAGGTGTAGAATTACAACATGTTCTAATCTGTTCATAATATGAGAGTCATCTTGTGTTGGTGTTTCTGGCTTTCTTATTGACTTGATCATCTGTTTTTTCTGATGGTAGGTAATTGGTACATTTGGTTGGTCTTTGGCAGCACCTTCCTTAGACAATTGGTCTGCTTTTTCATTTCCTGGTATTCCACAGTGAGAGGGTATCCACTGCATGGTTATTGTTGCATCCTGTCCTCAGGCAAAGTCTGTGTATGTAGAAGTTATTATGTCTGTATGCAGACATCCAATGGTATAAAATCCTGCAATCATTTGGCGGTATTAATGTTGACCACACAGTCCCTTTGACTGCATGACTTCAAAATGGCCATTTGTTTAGCTTTTATTGAAGTCAATGGTTTTAATCGGTTATTGAAACTTAACTCCTAAACGGCTGATGGTTTCTCTGGTTTGTACCATACTGGGGTTGTTTTCTGAACACCCGCTGGATGTGGACACTGGACAGATATGATGAATCAAGGTTTCAATTTGAAGATTTCAATTTGGTGTTAGGAATATGAGTAAGATTGTAAACATATGCGGGGCAGAGAAAGAAGTGTTTCTAACTAGAGAACCATGAGAACTACCAGCATGCATGCCATTTGACATGGCCGGGGATGACTGAGCACCTATGGGTTTTTCTCGAGTGCAAATACATCGGTTTATAACCAACAATACACAATTTACATTGTTATAGTTTGTACAAAATATGTATGTACCTTATACTGTGTTTCTGCAGGAGTTGGGGCATAGAAAGGGGGCTGACCAATCACCATCTCGTACAGAATGACACCAACACTCCACCAATCACAAGCTTTGGTATATCCTGTGGAATATAATTTAATTTATAAGTGACAAGTTGATATAAGCAATCACCTTTCAGAATTAAAAATATTAATAAATATGTATCTTTAAAATGTAGTATTGTAATGTTTAGGCAGAATCATGATTTCCACTGAGATGGAAGTCTACTGGAGACATATGTTTGAACTGCTTGCAGGGAATCAGCTTTCTAAAGCATCACAATGCCTTTTCAAAATGAAGAATAGTGAATTAAAATATGAAATTGGTGCGATTTATATGGCTCATAAACATGGTTAACAACAAAAGGGACAAACGGAAAACCACAAACATTCATAAATCGATGCCTGTGTCGAATTGAAGATTTGAAATGGTATGATAAATGAGGAACTCATGCAAATTTGCAATTAGAAACAAACAAATTTCAATGGAGGAAGAACTAAGGATATTGTGCTGGAGTTGAATAGGATATACTTTAAGAAGACTGACATATTGTAAGACAGGCAATTGTTCTGGAACACACAAGGAAAGAGGAAAAGAGGAAGACCGAGAAATACCTGGAGGAAAAAATTAGATGCAGACACACAAAAGTTTGGTAGAACCTGGAAAAAGCTGGAAGTAATAGCTAAAGATAGGATAAGATGGAGGAGATTTGTTGAAGAGAGGATTTTAAGCTGCTGTGACCACATGACTTTCTCATGACCTACCAAGAAAACCAAACATTGGCTGAGAGATGCCCATTGGTTGAGAGATGACTGAACACAATCAAAAGTGATTTACTATATTTTCTAGAGTACAGCTATTTTGCATGAGTTTTGTAAATCATTGTTTTATTATATGTATTGTTTTCTTATATCATAAAATTTAACACTACAATGCAAGATGATCTTATGATCTTAATAATGTGCAATTAACAAACAACTGGAAGACATAATTTATGCCTTTGAGATGTGGATATATAGAAGAATAGGAAGAACTTCAGAGAAAGAGAAGAAAATTAACAAAGAGGTTCTAGAAGTTATTATTAAAGGAAATAAAGATCAAACAAATAAAGTATTTTGGACATATTAAAAGACATGACAACTTGTTGAAGGCCTTACTTGAGGGGTAGATTTTAGGGGAGGTGAGCAAGAGGTAGGCAGATAGACAGGCAGGAGAGAAACATTACGAGATGGATAGGTTACAGTCTAGCAGAGTGCACCACCAAAGCAAGAGAGGGAAGTTGGAGGTCAGTTGCAGCCAGTTTTGTTGCGGAGACTGCACTTGATTATAATTAATTAATAATATCATATGTCTTATATAAGACCTGGGTTCTTACCTAAACGTAACAGCACCTCTGGAGCAATGTAGTTTGGTGTTCCCACTAAGGAATGTGCAAGATATCGCTTCTGCTCTCGCTGACGCCGCTGTTCTAATGGTTTGAGAACCTCACTGCTGTATTGATCATTGAGCTGCATGCCAGCTTCCATTGAATCTTGCCAAGCATGCATACCATCTGGAAACACAAGGACAGAAACATTGTAAGATATGTGCAAGACAAGGGAAACCCCTGTCCCTAACTTTGTATATAGACTAAAACCACATTATTACAGTATTTGAGAGACCAATACTGTTTCTGAAAGACAAGAAACTACTGCTGTTTCTAAGACGACCATTTCTGAGAGACAAATATTGTTTCTAATAGATAGCTTCTTATTTCTGAGAAATTACTTTGAGAGGCTGCTACTGTCTCTGAGACGGCTAATGCTTAGGTATGTAAAAACCGCTACTGTTTTTGAGAGACCGCTACTGTTTCTGAGAGGTAAAACTTGGAACAGGGTAATGAAGTTGTGCTAATCGCTGGTAACACACACATAAATCAACGCTTTGACCAAAAGACCTTCATCAAGAACACACTCACAACATAATACAATGAGTAAGAATGGCACTGTTGACATTCATATGACAGAGCTAATATCCGTCAAAATTGTGTTCTTACTTGTTGTATTAGTTTTATTATTGATTACACTGACAAACCCAAAAATTTTTAAATTTGTTTTGGTCTTTCTCAAACATGTCTATCTTTTTCTAGTGCCCTTTAGTGCACTGTTTTTAAATATGCAAACCGTTTTTCTCTATCAGGTCGGGATCTCTAGAAATATGCAATTGAAATTTTTTAACAACACCTACAGTATTACAACATTATTCATAACAAAAGAATAACTTATGTAGGCTTGAATTTCTTTGCAGTCGACTTCTGTCGATGAATGGCATCGCGATGAAGCATCCAACAGTAATCGGCAAGCATGATCACACGCCACCATTCTTGATAATGTGACTCCATCAGGGTGATATCTTGATGGAATCGTTCTCCATGTTCATCGCTAACTTCGCCACGGTTGTCAGGGAAAAAGTCAAGGTGCAAATCGAGCATATGGATTTTGAGGGATATGTTACAGCCCATAATTCTGTATGCATCTATGCACACAGTCAACAGATTTATGATTGTCCAGAAAGTTAGTGATAATAGATTTGAATGCCATCCATGCGTGAAGTTCACAACCATGTAACAAGTTCTCAAATTGTTTGTCTGCATTAATTTTTCTAATCTGAGATCCTACAGAGATACCTCCCTTTATCTTTGTATCACTAACCTGAGGAAACTTTTCTCGAAGATAAGTGAAAGTTTTGTTCATTTTATCTAAAGCTTTTACAAAATTCTTCATGAGCCACAACTTTATATGTAACGGTGGTAAAATGATGCTGTCTTTGAAATCTAATGGCTGGTGGATTACATTTTTATGCCCTAACTGCACATGATCCCTGATAGGCCACACCTTTCTTTCATAATGTTCTGTCTGTTACAGCTGTCCCATTCACATAGGAAGTAACAACAAAATTTAGTATACCCAGTCTGCATGTCTGTGAGAATTGTAATGACTTTTAGGTCTTTCCAAATCCGCCATTGGTAGTCATTGTACTTTATTTTTGCCAAAAGTATAGCCACATTGTCATAAGTTTCTTTAAACATGAACAGAGTAGGCAACTGGAATTGATGAAAATACATTTCCGTTATGCAATAACATGGTTTTTAGACTAGTTTTGGAAGAGGCGATAAAAAGTAACCATTCGTTGACTATGTGCTCATGACTGAGGTGCACCATTAGACCGTTCACATCTTTGCAATAGCAAATGTCATTATCCACCTCAAAGTATTGAACAAGTTCTCTGTGTCTCTGATAAAACTCAGATATTGGAGTATTGGGTGCTAAAAGATTACATTCTTTGAATCATGAACAAAGTAATTCCACTTGTCCTTTGGTAAGAGCGAGATTATGTATTAGATCTGAACATTCTGAATGGGGTTAATTAAGTGAACACCATCATTCACCAATATATAATCCAAGTCAGAATTAGTTTTTAACGCATGAGAACTATCACTTTCTGATGGTTGGTTCCATCACATTCGACGAATATTCATTGTTCTGGTGCGACTGGTATCGGACACGTGACAGGACCATGAGGCACTGGTTTTGAAACAGATTCAATATTTGTGTAAACCACAGAATTCCTTGTTTTAAAAGTGAATCCATGGATATTTGTGAAGCAGAAGTAACAATCAGTAGCATAATTTTTTGGTCCATGCCATATTAATAGAACTACAAAAGGCATCGACTGAAACTTAGGCGATTTTCGTGACCAACCTGCTAATGTATTTGCACAAGTCGAATAAACCTACATTTGGTTTCCAAGATTTATTTGCACCATCACCTTTCGAATCGAAATAAAAATCATATGCTTTCTTTAATAATAGTGTAAAGCTTTTCTTGTGAACATGATCAGTAAAATATTTGCACACGTAGCAGAACAAACCAGCAGAATTTCTACAACTTCTAGAAGCCATATTTCGCTCCAAATTATTTCAAAATACAGTAACTGTTTGAAAAATAGCGCAACATATGTCAGGCATGTTGAAAAGTAGAAATATTTTTATTGTATCAATTTAAAAAAGTTATAACACCAAAACAGCAATATTTTCACTTTTCAGCAAAGCAATTCATTTGTTCTCACAATCCTCACACCAGCAGGATATAGTCAGGAAAACTGGATGCATTATTCTTCTTGATTAGAAACTGGCTTCATAGCTTATGGGCATTCCCATAAGTGCTCTGTTCTTCATTCCAGCAGCTATCCCAGTGTATGTAGACTCAAGAGTCCCAGTCAGGTGTTGATTGTGTGATCTTTGGGATTTTTCAAAAAATTTACTTTTCCTTCCCTCACCTCTAGATACTCCCATTTCTGACATGGGATTGAACTGAATGCACTGTTTCATGGTTCAGGCTCACAAATTGGCTGCGATATCTTTGTCCCAACATATCTGACTTCAGCATGACCTTTGGAACCACTTTAGGTTCTCTCTGACAACCTCTGGTTTAATGTGAAGTATAGAATATGGAAAAGTAAGAGTAGTATTACAATAAAGATCAACCTATTCAGATCGCTAGTGCTAAGTATACTTTTGTATGGATGTGAAAATTGGACACTCAATGCAGACACAGAAAGAAGGATTCAGGCTTTTGAAAACAAGTGCTACTGATGTTTGTTAATAAACAAATTTGCAGATTATCAAGAACCACTTTTGACAGTGGTGAAACGATGTAAATTTATTTGGATTGGACATGCAATGAGACACAACTCACATTCTAAAATGATTTTGCAAAGAACAGTTGAGGGTGTAAGGAAGGCAGAAAAAAGTACAAGAGTGATAACATCAACAAATGGTTTAGCCATGATTTTTCTACACTTCTCCGAATGGCAGAGGATAGAGTTGTTTGGCGAGTTTTTTTGTGCTGATGTATTCAGTGTGATACCTCTATGACCCCGACAGGTTGTGGGTTTTATTATTATAGAATGGGATGAGGCAAATGAGATGTGGTTTTTGAGAACAATGATGAAAATACTAATGTAGACATCCTTAGAGATGCTGGAGTGAAAAGACAAATCGAGGCAAAAATTAGAAGCTGACAGTCAAGATTTTTAGGGCATGTGATGAGAAAAACCTGAACATTTAGTAACCACCAGAAAGATCAAGGGGAGAAGAGATGGAGGAAGAGAGAAATTGCTGGATGAAAAAATGTCACCAACTGAACTTATTAACAACACACCAGACAGAGTTGTGGAGAAACATGATTGCCTTTGTGGAGAAACATGATCGCCTATGTCACATGGCATGGCACTTGACTGATTGATAAAGTGGAATGTCTGCTTGGTGGTAGAGTGGTTAGTGAACCCATTTCATAAATACAACTCAACTAAACTTGCTAGTTGTTCAAAAACTGATCAATCACATTGTAATGGCAATGTGATTTGATGTAATAATGGTGCCTATAAATTCAACAACAGTTGAAAAACAGTGTCCTATATAGGATACTTATAATACACACCAAAAGAAATAAGCTCATGTCTAAAATAGTCATTGTGCATTGCTAATCTCTTTCTGATCTCTGCTGAACAATCTCCTATGGTGTTGATGGCGGACCCGAGATATTCAAAGTTGCTTGCATTTTTTAGTTGTTTTTTTTTCTACAAAAAACATCACAGATGAAAAATTTATGGCAAAGTTACAACAATTAAGAAGCTATATTTTTCTAGTGTTAACATATAACTGTCAGATGTGGGCAATGTAATGGCTTTTCCGTAATGGAAAAGAAAATATTGACATTAGAAAAGAAATATTACAGAACGGTCTAAGAATAGCATGCACATAAAGACAAACTAACACAGATGTTCGGAAAGACATAAAAGATTGACTTATTTTGGGCATATAAAAAAGACAATGGTTTAGAAAAATTAAACGGAGGAAAAAATCCCAGGAAAGAGAACAAGAGGAAGAATACAAGGGACACAGGATATTGAAGACCTTCTGGACATGACACTGGAGGAGGCTGGAAAGCTTGCACAGAAGAGGGTTACATAGTGGCAGTAGAGGAAAACATTCTGTCAAGGATATGTCAAATACATAGATCTATAGGATATGCTACAATGATTACTTATTACAGAGTGAAACAGTGGAGGCTCACCTTTCTGATAGTACTTGGAATTATGAGTCCATCGAAAACCAGTACACAGTCCAAAGTCTGTAAGTTTGATATGTCCGTCTTTGTCAATAAGAATATTATCTGGTTTAATGTCTCGGTGGATAAAGCCCATTTTGTGGACACTCTCAATGGCCAGCACCAACTCTGCGATATAAAACTGGGCTAGATGCTCTTCAAGGATCTCCTTTCGGATGAGTAAGCCCATGAGATCCCCACCAGGCACGTAGTCCATTACAAAATACAAATTATCCTGATCCTGAAATGAATAGTACAGTTTCACCACCCATTCATTATCAGCCTCTGCCAAAATGTCTCTTTCTGCTTTCACGTGTGCAACCTGGTTCCTTTTGATAACATTAGACTTTTTCAATGTTTTCATAGCATATAATGAGCCTACATCTTTCTTACGAACTAGCGCCACCTCACCAAAAGCCCCAACACCAAGAGTCTGAATATTATCAAACATAGAAGATTCCATTTTGGCACGTTTCAACCGGATATAATTTGATTCCTTCTGATAAAGCATTTTTCTCATTTGCTGGGCAGCTTCTTCAGATAGATTTACTTTAGCCATCTCTTTTTCCAGTTGCAGTCTACGGTCGATCCTCTGAGCATGTGATTTGAGAACGTTCTCTACATGTTGTTCCATGTAAAATTTAAAAGCCTGAGGGGAGTATACTCTCACTTTTGTATCACAGCGCAACCTGTCTCTCTCACGAGCTTCAGACTTTCGTTCTGGAAGAGGTGATAAGCATCGATGTTTTTCTTGAGTAATGTTTGCTGGGGTTTTAGTAGTGGATGGATTTTGACCATGATGTGTATTTGTGTCCGCCTCATCAGTATTTGATAGTGGCGCAGTGTGAACAACTTGAGGAATCATCACATGTGGTAAAGTTTCTATTTGAGCATTTATAACGTTACTGGCATCTGTTTGCTGAACTGTGGCATTTAAAGATAAGGGCACAGTACCATTCTGCAATGATGGTGGCACTGAGAAAATTTGAGTTGTTTGAGTTGATGATGTGGACGATATTGCTGATATGATGGAGGGAGGATAATTCAATATTTGTGCAGCTATCTCAAGATATTCTTGATTATTTGGTGGAGGTGGCAGAGGAGGTTTGTCTTTCAGTGGAATACGTGGGGGAAGTAGAGGAGGATTGAAATGAGTGCCAATGGTAGAACTGAGAACAGTCTGTCGGGAGTATGGGGGAGGAGATTTGTCAGGGGTATCTGAGTTTATTGAGGGAGATGATGTGGTTGATGGTGCAGACATCGGAGACTGGTTTGTGGTTCTAGAAACAGGTGAGTCAGATCGCTGAGTATCTGGTTGGAACTGTTGGTGCAGTGTGGAGGAGTTGTGAAGTTTCATGCCTGGGCTGTGGCTTTGGAAAAGTGGGTACAGCTGCTGTTGTTTGAAGGACTGGACAAATGACTGACCTGCAGCCAAAGCTCTGAGTTGTTCAATTGTGTAGTTTCCACCATTATGAACAATCTGCTGCAAATGCTGGTGAGAAGATGTGATTGGAATCTGCAAGTCTCCTCCAGTTGGGGCTGAATGAGGCTGATTACTCACTTGCTGCTGGAGTAGATGCTGCTTTGGTTGTTGTTGAAGTGGATGATGATTTGGTTGATACTGTAGGGGATGCTGTAGTAGATGCTGACTTGGTTGTTGCTGGAGCAGATGATTAGGTAGATTCTGGAGAGTGTATTGGTTTTGTTTTTGTTGGAGCGAATGCTGATTTAGTTGTTGCTGGAGTGAATGCTGATTTTGTTGTTGCTGGAGTGAATGTTGATTTTGTTGTTGCTGTAGAAGTTGATTTTGTTGTTGCTGAAGAAATTGATTTTGTTGTTGTTGTTGTAGAAGTTGATTTTGTTGTTGCTGAAGTTGATGATGATTTGTTAAGGAAGACGTATTATTACCATGGTTTTTGACTAGCGAGATGTGATTAGAGAGGATGCCACCATTCAGATTAGCAGGTGGCGCCAAAGGGGCTGTGGCAGTCTGTGGCGTTGGTTTGGTTACCTCTTTGCTGCGGACAGATGGCATAATGACTGGCATATGTAGCCCCAGTGTCTTAAGTGTAGCTGGCACTGCAGCAGAAGCAACTACTTTGTTCTGAATTATCTGCACTGTCTCTGGATTGACTATTGCTGTAGGAACATCCAGAGCTAAAGGATAAAGATCCTGTTGTTGAAGATATTCCCTATTTGTGGAAGATGAAATTCCAGCCTCAGCAAAACCTTTCACCATGGCGACTTGAAGGCGAGCCTGACTGTAGGGCGGGGGAGGAGCTTGCATGTGTCCATGTGGTATGGATGGAATACCATTAGCAGAGATAGGAGTTGCACCACTAAAGGTGGTTGTTACCTGAGTCCCCAATTTCACATTCTGAAGTTGCTGAGACAGTAGTGTGCTGGGACCTGGAGTGCTACCATTACTGCTGGGCCTAGCAATAAATGGTGGCTGGGAGGTGACTGAAGCAACTGTACCACCACCGCTTTGGATGTTGTTAGTTCCAGCATTAACCAGTGGCACTGTCTGCTGCTCTTTCTGCTGCAAGTGGTAATATGCCTGCCCAGGTGACATACGCTTTATCATCTGTTGAACATGCCCTTGTGGGATGATATTGTTCTGACCATGGGCCAGCATACCTCCTTGAGTCATTCCTGATGATTGACCTTTGATCTGCAACATATTTGAACTTTGACTTGGTAGTGTCTGAAAATTACCACACAAAAAGTAAACAAATCTTAGTCAAATATTGTGGATAAAAACATCAAAATATGTTGGCAACAAAAACACTTTGTTGATAAGAATTCAATCAAGTTTCTGGTATATATCATTGGTGACTAACTTTGATGATTGTTAAAATTTGTTACTTGTGCTGGCATGTAGCCGTAATGGTAATATTAATAAATATATGGGTAGTACCCTGTCATTAGGTCATTCCAAAATACCCATAGAATATAGCAATGAGTGACGTTTGTTGGATACCTCACAAAATAATAATCTTTTGCTAGAGAGCTCGCTTCATACATTTTCTTCTTCAGTGTCAATTCTCAAACTCCTGCTAGTTAACAGGATGTAGTCTGGTGAGTGGAATGCCTTGTATCACTGTTTACAGATTGTCTGCAAAATTCATGAATTTTAGTCTGACACATCTGACTTTAGCAAGGTTTTCGGGTCAATGTGACCCTTCATGGAATGAGAGTTAATGCCACCCACAAACGTACTTAGCTCTCTCTTACAACATTGCTACTTTTTTTACCTCTGCAACACATGGGCAGCTTCATATATTCAGAGCAGTGTATAATGAAGACACGTTCTAAGAAATAAGATTCTGATTCTTGGAACAAATCTAGAGCTTAAAATTTATTTCAGGCAAAGTAACCATTCATTTGGGAGCTGCTAGTGTAGTGTTAAGTCATTCACTAACTTCTTCTTCTTTGCTCCCCTCTCAGGCCCTGCATCACAGGGGCGATTCATTAGCGGATCTTGGTTTCTATTTCACTCATTGTCTATTGTCTGTCCCCAGGTGAACAATGGCTGATCGTATTCACACTTGCTGTCAAGCATAAGGGTGGAAGCTTCAGCTGTCATTCCAAGGCCCGATGTGTAGCTTTGGTTGCATTAAGTCCATGTTTGTTTAAGGCTATCTTGATGTTTTCTATTCCACCATTTTCTTGGTTTACCCATGGCCTTATGACCAGATATTCTTTTTTTATATGCTCTTATTGGTATTTGGTTTGGGTTCATCCTCATAAGGTGACCGAACCATTTTACTTGCTGTATTTCGATATGCTCAATACATGATATTATACCAACTCTTTTCCTTATTCGTTTTATTTCTTATTTTATCGTTTAGTAACCACTGCAGCTTTTCTCAGACACTTCATTTCACATGTAATGATTTTCCTCTGCTGTGAGGTTGTTAAGGACCATGCTTGACATTGGTAGAAGAGTGTTGTTATAAAAATTGTAGACTTATCTGTATTTTGATTTCCATCTAGATATTTGGATGAAGAAGTAATGGTGAAAGTTGGTAGGTCACTATTGACACAGAAGATTCATATTTTATAACACTTTTCACAGTTTTTGTCGAGGTCTATTTACTAAACTTGATTGAAACCGGCATCTTGAATGTCCAGGATGTTCACCATTTCAATAATTCATAGTTTGAAGTAAAAATCACTTCTAGGGAAAGTAAGGCTCATGTTCTGGAAAGGTAGCATGTACAAAGATGACTCAAATCCACAGACAGTTTCTTATCAACCACTGACTAGTCAGCTGAACACTTATGAGAAAACTGTGTTTTGTGAGGCTGGTTTATAATTCAGCTTACCTTTTACCTTTTAACCATTCAATATGAAACTGAAAATTTAAGAGCTACTTCATTATTTTTCTTATTTTGATAAAATGAATTTTTCACGACAACACTGTCATTCTATCTAAAATTTGCAAACTCTCATGACAATGGGAGATAAGAATGTTTTAGATTACTGGTCCGATGTTACCATATTGGCCATTTAAAATGCCAAATCTGACAATTTTGGCTATTTTGAAATACCACTTGATATACAATTTTTTAATATATTTTTACTATTTTGAAAATGGTATAACATTTTTTCCCACTTTAATTGACGAAAATATTAGTTTGGTCATATCCAACAAGTAACATTATTGGTAGAAATAACTCTCTCATAATTACTGTAAAAAAAACAACAACAAAAATAACAGATTGCAACTTAATTTCTTAAATAAGAATATATTGAAAATAAATATAAAAAGGGTTGAAGTTGCAAGTTTTACATTGAACAATGAACAGGAAATATATTTCAACCTAAAGTCTTTATCAAGATAGAACACAGAATGGAACTAAAACATCAGAGGCTACATGCTAACAATGTGTGGAAACTGACAGACATAAAAAAAAAAGAATTATAGAGGTGAGAATTACAGAAATATAATTACATGATGAGAAAGTACAGTTGAATACAAAAAGACAATTAAAAATTGAAAAAAATATTAGTAATGTTAATAATAACAATACAAGTCTGAGCTAAATTTGATCCGTGATTGTTTATAGTGGGATACTACTTCTGGCATCAATACAAAACTGCTACTTTAACCGCTAAAAAATTTTTTTCCGTCTCACTCAATTTTAACCAATAGTATAGGGTGTCTATAAAGTTTTTGTGCGCTAAATTTAAAATGAAATATATGTGCTCAATATGACGTTACTGAAAGTTGTGTATTTCCATGGTCCAATCACACAGCATAACTCAGCAGATTTCTGTCAGCTGCAGAGTTAACTTGTATTTGTTTAGCTGACCAAGAATGGTACCCAGAACACAGGATTCATGACTATACTGACATGTATGATTTCAAAGCCACCATCAAAGCATGTTATATTATCTATATAGAATAGCCAAACAAAACATCTGATGAGTTGTTTGATGCCTGTGGGGAGATATATTCTAACTATGCAGCTGAAATAACAGCACTAGAAGTTGCCTTGTACCACCAGAAGACCATTTTTATGGGTCTATCTATCTTTTCTCATCTTCTCAGCATTGAATGACGATCAGTTTGAGACTTTGCACGATTGGTCGCTTGATATGCAGTAATACTGTGTCGTGTCAGAATGTTGGTAACTCCTTCAATCCACCTTTTTCTTGGCCTTTCTCTGTATCTTGCCGTTTCCATGATCATGTTGTATTCTATTGCTGCTGACCAATAAGGGTTCATTCTCATTAGGTGGCCAAACCATTTTAATAGGGTGTAATTGGTGGTGGTTGTGTTCTGTCACCCATTACACCAATGTCTAGTTAAGTCAAAGGGACAACGAATCAAGCGCGGCAGAGGTTGAAGAAACACTGTGAAGAGTATGTGAATTTGAAGAAATAGGAAAAGGCAGTGGAGGTAGACACTGAGAAGAAATCACTGACTAAAATAATAATACAACTAGATAAAGTGTGTCAAAAATGGACGGGTGTCATAGTCCAGGTTACAGTGCATGAACTCGTCCAGCTACATTAGACACCACAAGACATAATTATACACACAGATGGCTCCGTTAACAGAAACATGAATAAAAGTGGTTGGGGTACAGAAACGGCATGAAGTTGGTTGAGAAATCTTCAGCATATTCCACTGTCACATCAAGCATGAGGATGGAGATAGAGGGAGTTACAGCAGCACTTAATTGGGTGATAACTGATACATCAACACACTTGGTAATACTCAGACTCTCAAAGCATGCTGCGCAAGATAAAAAAGTACATACTGAGAAAAGAATGGTGGGACTTATTGAACAACTCAATCACCAAGAGCATTACATGGATATACTGCCCTGAGAGAGCTGAATTATTGGCAGGAAATGCGGCAATAGATGGCACATTGCTGAGAAGAGATAAAGCAGACTTAATCAAGGCAGTAATAAATTCATTTCAAGATGAAAATGATGTCAATGAGGCTGAGGACGTACACATACAGAGAATGTTAGAAATGGGAGTATCTAGAGGTGAGGGAAGGAAAAGTAAATTTTTCGGAAAGTCCCAAAGATCACACAATGAACACCTGACCGGGACTCTGAGTCTACATACACTGGGATGACTGCTAGAACGGATGGCGGAGCACTTATGGGAATGCCCCACGTGCTTTGAAGTCAGTTTCTAATCAAGAAACAATTTCAATATATGTTTTTCAATATATTTGATGAATGATATTGTTCCAACAGTTCTTATAATCGCCTCATTTCTCACATGATCTCTTATAATTTAATTTTCTTGAGTACTTGCATAATATCTAGAACATATTTCTGTGAACACTCAAATCTTGTACTGTTTTGCCATATTTATGGGTACCCTGTATTAATCTTCATTATTATTATTATTACATATCCACAGAAATTGGCTAGGAATTACTATATCACAAACGAGTGTATGTGTATTCACACACATTCTAACATACACATAATATTTATCATTACACTGTCCTTATATTATAATATGATCAGTTACCTGTTGGCAAATGATATTCCCATGTTTTGCATCAGTGTATGTGGGAGCTGTCTGACTGTGAAGGGTGTAGTTAGCTTGAGTTGTGATTGGTGCTCGCGGAGGAAGAGGGGGTGGTGTTAACCCATTGACTACTAATTGCCATTGAGGGGTGGAGTTTAGAGTCGGGCTATCAGAACGCACACTGTTTGTTTCTGATCCAAATGGACTGTTGGGTCCAAAACTTGGTGGATGGTTTAGGAAAAATCCAGGGAGATCTGAAAACGTATATCAAGTCATTAGTAAAAAAAATAAGATGTAGAACATGATCACAGTACTTCTTTCATTCTCAAACTGTTCATTGACAGGATGTAGTCTTGATAGTTGATGTATTGTGCCATAGTTCACAGTTGATATCTGTAGCTTAGACCTTATACATCCAACATAAGATTGGCTACCTCCTCACTTTTACCTATCAGATGTGACAGCCAACTCCACTATCAAACTTCCTTAGTCGCCTCTTATGACATACATATATGGTACATCACAATCTTGCTACTTTTTGCTCCCATTCAGGTCTTGGCAAAACAGACAAGCACATTAGTTAATGTAAAATATGATTACACTAGTCAATGGTCAGCTGACGCTGAAAGATTACACTAGGCAACGTAGAACTATTACACTTGGCAATGTAGAACTATTACACTTGGCAATGTAGAACTATTACACTAGGCAATGTATAAAGATTAATCATCATCAAGTGCTGTCTCCACAATGAAGGTTGGCTGCAACAGACCTCCAACATCTCCTTTCTCTTGCTTTGGTGGTGCACTCTGCTACACTGTAACCTGTCCATCTTGTGATGTTACCCTCCCACTTGTATCTCTGCCTACCTTTTGCTCACTTCCCTTCGACTTACCCCCATGTAAGGTCTTCAGCAAGGTGTCATGTCTTTCAATATGTCCAAAATATTTTATTTACTTGATCTAATTTCCCGTAATAATTCTTTCTTTATGTTAGGTGTTTGTTAGAACATCTGTTTGTTTTCTTCTCATCCATCATATTCTCCCTATTGTTGTATATATCCCACATCTCAAAGGCATCAATTGTCTTCTAATAAAGGTTTGTTTAGTGTCATTGTTTCTAAACCATACATTAATATAGAATGTCATCATCATCAGCTAGCATATCCTGAACAGGATGTAGCAGTCATCACAGTTTTTTGAAACTTCTGCCTATCTTGACAGTATTCTTGCTTCTGTTATTGTCATGTTCAGGTGGTTTTTGATGTCTTGCATTTATCTTCTTCTTGGTCTGCCTCTTGTTTGTCTCCCTGGCATCATCCCCTCCATTATGGTTTTCTCTAGGCTGTAGTATTCTGGAAAGAACCATGTTGTTTAGTCAGTTTTCTTTTACATTCTCAGTATGGTCTCAGTATACATCCCTCCGTTCCAGCAACCCTCCCAGTGTATGTAGACTCAAGAGTCTCGGTCAGGTGTTGATTGTATGATCTTCAGGGCCTTCCAAAAAAATTACTTTTCCTTTCCTCCCCTCTAGATACTCCAATTTCTAATATTCTCTGTATGTGTACATTCTCAGCCTCATTGACATCATCATCTTGAAAGGAATTTATTACTACCGTGATCAAATCTGCCGTATCTCTTCTCAGCATTGTGCCGTCTATCACCACATTGCCTGCCAATAAGTTGACTACTTCATTTCCTCTGATTCCAGCATGACGAGACCAGTATGTCAATGTAATGCTCTGGATGATTGAGTTGTTCAATAAGTCCCAACATTCTTTACATAGCATGTACTTTTCTTTTTGGATATTTATATCCAGTCCACATTCTTTACTTGATTTATTGACTTGATCTATTAGTCTTTTTAGTTCACGTTCACTTTCTGCTAAAAGAACAGTATTATCTACATAGCTCAGGTTGTTTATTATTTTTCCATTGATCTTGAGTTCTGGCATTCCTTCTATATGTTTATAAATATTCTCTGTGTAGATATTAAATAGGTTGGATGATAAAATGCATCCTTGTCTTACCTCTCTTCTTATTTCTATGTATGGTGAGTAGCTGTTTTCACACCTTATGATGCAGTCTGTTCCCAATATATTTTTCTGATCAGTCTGATGTCTTTTCCATCTATGCATATTTCTTGAAGACATTTGATAGTTATTTTTCATGTTGGACTCTGCCAAATGCCTGTCTATGAAGCAAATATAGATATGTTTTTGGACTTCTATATATTTATCTATCACTAGTCGGATACTAAGTATAGCTTCTCTGGTTCCTTCGTTTTTCTAAAACTAAATTGCTCTTCACCGACCTCAGAATCTAACTTGTTTTTAATTCTTTCATGTATTATCTTGAGTAGTATTTTAGTTATATGACTCATTAAACTTATTGTTGTAATTCTGTACAGTCCACAGCCCTGGTCTTCTTAGGTAGTGGTATAAATATTGATGATGTCAGGTCTTTAAGTATGAGGTCTGTTTCATATATGTCATGCAAGGTTCCATGATAGCTTCCACACCAAATTCATTTAGAGTGAATTTTTATTATGTCTGCTGCTATGTTGTCGGAGCTGCTTTTCCAAATTTGATTGATTTTATTGTTTTCTACTTTTGCTTTCAGTATTGCTGGTCCATCATTATTGTGCATTGTATGTTTTTTGATCCATCAGTTATCAAACAGTTCTGTCACATAATCTGTCCATCTTGTAAGTAATTCTGTTTTATCAAATATAATTTTTCAATTTTTATTTGTATGCAGTCACTCCATTTATAAGATTTTTCTTATTTGTGATCTGCCTTATCTCCTTATGCATTATTTTTGTCTTCTGTTGTAGTGACATCTCTATTTCACTGCATTTTTGAATACATTTTGAATGTATCTCCTCTATAACACTGCACTGTAGAAAGATTACACTTGGTAATGTAGAAATATTACACTAGGTAATGTAGAAATATTACACTAGGTAATGTAGAACAATTATACTAGGTAAAGTACAAAGATTACACTAGGTAAAGTACAAAGATTACACTAGGTAATGTAGAACGATTATACTAGGTAAAGTACAAAGATTACACTAGGTAATGTAGAACGATTATACTAGGTAAAGTACAAAGATTACACTAGGTAATGTAGAACGATTATACTAGGTAAAGTACAAAGATTACACTAGGTAATGTACAAAGATTACACTAGGTAATGTAGAACGATTATACTAGGTAAAGTACAAAGATTATACTAGGTAATGTAGAACAATTATACTAGGTAAAGTACAAAGATTACACTAGGTAATGTAGAACGATTATACTAGGTAAAGTACAAAGATTACACTAGGTAAAGTACAAAGATTACACTAGGTAATGTAGAACGATTATACTAGGTAAAGTACAAAGATTACACTAGGTAATGTAGAACGATTATACTAGGTAAAGTACAAAGATTACACTAGGTAATGTAGAACGATTATACTAGGTAAAGTACACAGATTACACTAGGTAATGTACAAAGATTACACTAGGTAATGTAGAACGATTATACTAGGTAAAGTACAAAGATTACACTAGGTAATGTAGAACGATTATACTAGGTAAAGTACAAAGATTACACTAGGTAATGTAGAACGATTATACTAGGTAAAGTACAAAGATTACACTAGGTAATGTACAAAGATTACACTAGGTAATGTAGAACGATTATACTAGGTAAAGTACAAAGATTATACTAGGTAATGTAGAACGATTATACTAGGTAAAGTACAAAGATTACACTAGGTAATGTAGAACGATTATACTAGGTAAAGTACAAAGATTATACTAGGTAATGTAGAACGATTATACTAGGTAAAGTACAAAGATTACACTAGGTAATGTACAAAGATTACACTAGGTAATGTAGAACGATTATACTAGGTAATGTAGAATGATTATACTAGGTAAAGTACAAAGATTACACTAGGTAATGTAGAACGATTATACTAGGTAATGTACAAAGATTACACTAGGTAATGTAGAACGATTACACTAGGTAAAGTACAAAGATTACACTAGGTAATGTAGAACGATTATACTAGGTAAAGTACAAAGATTACACTAGGTAATGTAGAACGATTATACTAGGTAAAGTACAAAGATTACACTAGGTAATGTACAAAGATTACACTAGGTAATGTAGAACGATTATACTAGGTAAAGTACAAAGATTATACTAGGTAATGTAGAACGATTATACTAGGTAAAGTACAAAGATTACACTAGGTAATGTAGAACGATTATACTAGGTAAAGTATAAAGATTATACTAGGTAATGTAGAACGATTATACTAGGTAAAGTACAAAGATTACACTAGGTAATGTACAAAGATTACACTAGGTAATGTAGAACGATTATACTAGGTAAAGTACAAAGATTATACTAGGTAATGTAGAACGATTATACTAGGTAAAGTACAAAGATTACACTAGGTAATGTACAAAGATTACACTAGGTAATGTAGAACGATTATACTACGAGGCGTGTTCAAATGAAAACGGGACTTGTGGATTTATTTAAAAAGTATCATACGCAATTTAATATTTTCAACGGAATTGAACAAAGCAACCACTTGTGAATAAGAATGCACCTGGGTTCATCAGAAAAAATCTCCGTATGCATTTAGGCAAGCATCCCACTGTTTAGGTAGACGTCGAATGCCGTCCGAGAAAAAGTTGCGTGGCTGTTCTCTGAACCATGTGGTCACCGCTGTCTTCACGTCTGCGTCGCTGTTGAATCGCTGTCCCTTTAGTGCTTTCTTCAACGGTCCGAACAAATGGAAATCACACGGGGATAAATCGGGACTATAGGCTGGGTGATGAAGAACTTCCCAATTCTTCTTTGCCAATGTTTCGCCAACCTTCCGATAGTTCAATTTCTTTCGAACAACCATGTGGGCTGTCCCAATTGACATATGGAATTCTTCTGCAAGCGAACGAATGCTCCGACGACGGTCAGTCAGTACTGCTTTATCAAGCACGGCTATGGCTTCTTCTGTTGCAACAATATGCGCCTGACCTGGCCGTGCAAGATCTGCCGTTAACTCACGTCCGTCTTTAAACATACGCACCCACTCCATCACTCTGGTCCTCGACAAACATTTGTCACCATATGCTGCCTTCATTCTCCGATGAATGTCTACTGCTTGACATCCTTCAAATGAAAGAAACTGGATCACAGCACGCTGATTCACTTTGGACGGGTTCGGAATCACACCCGCCATATTGTTAACAGTCTTCGGCAGCACATATGCATGCTGGGAAGATGAACACGTGACCGTATGTAAATTATTGGATACTCATTACTAGTGCAAAATGTCATCAATATCAGTGCGCTCTATCCCGCGTGGTGTAACAAGTCCCGTTTTCATTTGAACACGCCTCGTAGGTAAAGTACAAAGATTACACTAGTTAATGTACAAAGATTACACTAGGTAATGTAGAACGATTATACTAGGTAAAGTACAAAGATTACACTAGGTAATGTACAAAGATTACACTAGGTAATGTAGAACGATTATACTAGGTAAAGTACAAAGATTACACTAGGTAATGTAGAACGATTATACTAGGTAAAGTACAAAGATTACACTAGGTAATGTAGAACGATTATACTAGGTAAAGTACAAAGATTATACTAGGTAATGTAGAAATATTACACT
Organism: Meghimatium bilineatum; assembly: GCA_034231615.1. Classification (NCBI taxonomy): domain Eukaryota; kingdom Metazoa; phylum Mollusca; class Gastropoda; order Stylommatophora; family Philomycidae; genus Meghimatium; species Meghimatium bilineatum. The sequence goes on along the minus strand of CM067319.1, from coordinate 20,145,439 downwards.
AGGTAATGTAGATTGACACAAGTGAATGGCTTATCCTAGAACTACATGACTGAACTGCATGACTGAACTACATGACTGAACTGCATCTGGTCATCATTAAAGGATAGAACGTAAATTAAGATTAAACAAAGATGTCAAAAAGCAAATCTCTTGGACAAGCTATAAATTTGTTTACAGTACCCAAAACATAAATATGATTTGAGCTGCTACAGTACAGCATGAACAAATCACTTTTGGAGTGGCATCTCAGGATTTTTTTTTAGGCCTGCTAACATAGATTTTGTGTGTGGAGCATTACATTCATTGTGCAGCACTCAATGAGATGTCCAGCAGCACAGTTTAGATAGTCACCTAAACTAAAGTAAATTGTTTATAACAATGGACAACCAAAAGTGCACTGTTTATCCTTTTGAAACAATTATTTTACCAAAGTATTGTTAGACACTTAAAGTGTTACATTGTCTTAACAGGGAAGCAAGAATAGTAAAACTGTAATATATGTCATAAGACAACTAAGGAGGTTTTAAGGATATTGGCTGTACCATCCCACAGACGGTCAAAGTAACCCAAAGCCATGATGAAGTTGTATATATCAGGCAAAAGGTGTAGACATCACAGCCAAGCTGTAAATCTTAACCTAATATATATAATTCTCTGGATTGTAACTTGTAATCAGTTTGAGAATTAATATAGAAGATAATAGTGTTGTGACCTGTCATGCATGTCATTAGAGGTAGTGAAGAGGGTTGGGCATGAAGTTGGTTACCTGTGTTGACTAGAAGATTGGAAGTTAGTGACTGACGATTTAAGATCTTGACTTGAAGATTAAAATTGATCTGGAGTTATTAATTAGAAGAATTAACTGACTAAAAGATTTAAGATTGAAATCACTAATTACAAAATTGAACTGCTAAAATATTGAAGATCAAAGTAGAAGATGAAACTAAATAAAAGATTGAATATTAAAGTTGCTAATTATAAGATTGAGCTGGCATAAAAGATTGAAGAGCAGTTACTAATTAGAAGAATGAACTGCTGAAAGATCTAAGATTAACAGTTGCTAATTAGAAGATTGAACTGACTAAAAGATTAAAGTTGCTAATTAGAAACTGAACTAACTAAAAGATTGAAGATTAAAGTTGCCAATTAGAAGATTGAAATGATTGAAGCATTGCAGTTTACGCATGCGGTTGCGTTTGTGGGTCTCACTAATGGCCCACTAGACAAACCACCCATGCAATAGAAAATTTAGTAGATGACATGCCGTTATATTGAGGTTCTCTTCTTATAGAAGCTTCATGGCACGTCATCTATACAATTATGCTTCATACAATTATGTTTTTATTTTGTTGTTGCAATGTGTTTTATGCTTTGTATATTTCTATATATGTATGCACCCTCTATGGTTGGGAGGGAGCCAGAGATGTACTGAACATTTTGACTTGAACATTTGGTTGCATGCCTGAATCAATAGAGAAGTTCGGCATAACCAGTAGTCAATTGGTGGCGGAGAATGAGCACAGTGAACCCTATCTTGGCTGCAGTGGCTCGGAGCAGTGCATAGGTGGAAACCTGCCTTCCTGGTGGTGTGATAATTATTCTCTAATCTGGCAAGTGGTGGGCCGAAAATCCAGACTTCCTAGCAATATAATGACTGGGTCAAAGGGCATGAGCCCATGGACCACTGGATCAACCAATCAACCAAGAATTGCAGCTGTTGACTTGAAAAAGAACTCACCAGATCCCTGAATACTTGCACCTAACTTCTCCTCCATTATGAAAATCAATAATCTCAGGGCTGCTGTCACACTTTGGTTACCACTCAACTGTAGAGCCCGGACAGCAATATCCTGTGGAAGGCAACAGTTGAGCAGTGACTTAAGGAGGCATAATATAAGGTAGACACAAACACATGATAATCAAATACATTGTGAGGTAGACAGTAATACACTATAATGTTACAAATTGTCCTATGGTGACAAAATAATGCAGAAATGTTTGGGCCAAATCATGTCTTTCATCAATTATCTAGTCTTGTTGGCTCATCGGAAATCATCCTTCTAAAGTGATGCATTTGACTTTTCCCGTGATTTTGATTGGTCGCTTTGTGTATACTTTGTGTCGACAGCCAATGAAAATTATGGAAAAAGTCAAATGTGTCACTTTAGAACGATGATTCCCAATTTTACCCACGGGTCGTATATATTGTGAATGGTCAAAAAAAATCAAACAATCTCACGTGATGTGGAGAAAAATGTATCGTTTAGTCTTATGGAAGTCCATGTAATATTTTCATAGCTCGGGGGGTCCGTACATGTAGTACTTTTATATCACTTTGACAGGTCAGTTAAAAAATATAGCATTGCAGACCAGATATAGCCTACAGGCCACATTTTGCCAACCACTGCTTGAATGTTTGCCACAAAACGTCAATACAATAATAGCAGCAATAAGAATGTAAATTATAGCAGAAAAACTAATGTAGAGGTGTTGAAAGAGTCAAATGCGAAAGGGACCTTAATCAACAATCTAAGAAAAAAGACAATCTTCTTTTTTGGCCACTTCATGAGACAGGCAGGTTTGGAGAACATAGTCACAACAGGCAAAATTGAAGGCAACAGAGACAGAGGGTGACAACGTGAGAAAATATTAGACAGTTTGACAACCTGGCACTGCAAGAAAACAACAACGACTTTGATACATAATACTGTGGACAGAGCTGTGGAGAGCCATGACTGCCTACACCAGCCAGCATGGCACCTGATGATGATGACCAGCAATAAAACTCATAACGATCAGGGTCATAGAGGTCTAACTATGGAGTCAGTCTCCCCCATTGTCTGATCTTAGTCTCATCATTGCAACTAGGACATAACACCATTAACCTGATGGAATCTGGGCTGTAAGTATGGGGGAAAAGTGATTTGAGAGAGGTTCAAGCCTTACTCCTTAAATAGAACATCATAATTAACACTATGGAGAAAACAAAAACATGAAATAGGACAGAACCCCCACCCCTTTATAATAGTATGTGTGAATAAGGGAAGTTATTGGTTTCTTTATAAAATTAGTAACGTTTCCCTTTTCCCTAGTCAAATCATATCATAGACCCTGTTGCAGATACAGTAACTATTCACATTTTAGAATATAATCATGTACTATTGTGAGTATTTCTAATGTGAATTATTATTGCGCAACTTTTGAATGTCTTTCTTGTAAACATATTCTATTTTGTATAGACTTCAAATACAATATTCTACATGAAATATTCACATTTGTAATGACAAAAAAATATTTGATTAAGATCAATAACATCATTGCACATACAAAAGTAGTTGATACGACTTTTCTTAATTTGAGGGAGCCCCCCCCCCCCCCATGTGTCCTCTCATTTAAAAAATGCACTTCCTATTTCACATTTAGGTTTTTAACCACGTAGTGGGAGGGTAGTTAATTCCATTTGTTTCCATTTTCCTTTGGACCATATGTCTTTGTTGAGGGAGGATTTTACCTCCCAAAAATGTCATTTCTTCCTGTTCATTAACAATTCTTTCATATTTGTGACATTTTGGAAACCTTGACGGGGGGTGGGGAACCATTAAATGGTAGGGGTGTGACCACTTCTTTGGCTTTCTCCCAAGTACTAAATGTCATGTTTTGATTTCCCTGGAGGAAATCAGAACATGACCTTAACCTCCCCCCCCTCCCCATATCTACTGACTTATGCACATATGAAATCTCAATGCAGTTGGCGAAGTGGATGTGATGGTATCATTGTCTATTGTCCTTTCCCAGGTGGCTTGTTATTCACTCTTCCTGTTAAGTGTAGGATGTGATGGGAGCTTGAGATCCTTCTTCTTCTTCAGCGTTCATTCTCAAACTCCCGCTGGATCTCCGTTGTATCAGGACAATAGTACTATAAGATTTCCAGCAGGATGCAGTCCAGCGAATGGAAATGTGTTGTGTCGCCGTTTTATTTGTGCCAATGGCCCGACACATCTGTCTTCGGCTTGTGATCCAAGGACAGATGTGTTGCCTTTGCTGTGCTATGACAGTGTTCAAGATGTCCCTGACGACGTAAGCTGCTGCCTTTATAATGTATTCTATGCAAAGTGTTATACCTAATTTTTCCCTGGTGTCTTCATTTCGTAATCTGTTGAGCATGGTGACCCCCGCAGCTTTCCTCAAGCATTTCTTCTCACATGTCACTATCTTTCTGTAATGTGAAGATGAGAGAGACCAGGTTTGGCACTGATAGCACAATTTTGGTAGGAGTATATTGTAAATCCTTTGTTTTTTGTAACTTCCATCTCGATCTTGAGATGAAGAAGTAGTGGTGACAGTATGTTACTGCTAATACCATCTTGTCTCTTTCTTTCTATCAATGCTTAAATTCATGCTATATCAATTCAGGTTAGGGCAATTGAATCATGTTTCTCTGATGACCGGACTCGTCTGGCGCTTGAGAACCGCTACATTTACCAATATGGCACTTTTAAACCCGTATGACTCTAGTCGATCCATAGTTTGTTTGTTTTATGTCACATGTTTGTGGTCATTTTTGTACTTTCCTTGCCGGTGTCATTTCACCTCTTCCGGTCAATCCATACTACACATAGCAATGTGACCGTCGATGTCATTACTGTTCGTTTTCTGCTATATGTTTTCATTTTGTTTCAACTGTTGTCTTGATAAAAGCCTTTTGGTAGAAACGTCGATTTGTATGTGTTATGTTTGTCTCTAATTAGTAAAACTTTATTACCATATTCCTGGATCTATCAATGCTTCCGTTTTCTGTGAAAATACTACCGTGATATTTAAACTCCAATATTTATGTTGTCTATCTGTATGTTTAATGGGCTTGATGTTCTACATATTTTCATAGCTTCCGTCTTTTGTGTAATGATCTTCAAGTTATATTTTGTACATGTTGCAGTTAGTGAGCTAACATGATTTTGTAGTTGTTCTTCGTTTTCGCATATAAGGTCTTAGTCGTCTGCGAAATGCAGTTCATTTAGTTCATTGTTTAGTTGCTCTGAGTTATCTTGTTCTGAGTCAGTGATGTTGCCCTCAGCACTTTTTGCCTCTTTTATTATTATATTTATGTATATTATGCAAAGCAATGGTGAAAGCACGCAACTCTGACGAACTCCCGTTTTTGTGATGTTATCATTATTTTAAAGTAGGACACACGAATTTTTTCGGAGTAGCAACTGCAAGTTGCACTAGTGCATACTACGTCGTATTGAGCGCAACAGGTGGGAATGAGTAACACGCTGCACGCATCACAGCATCTTGTATAGGGTGTCTATAAAGTTGTGTACTGAATTTGCAATGAAATATATGTGCTCAATATGACGTCATTGAAAAAATTTGTATTTCTATAGTCCTACTATTTTTGTGATTGTTGTTAACTGCAAAGTTAACTTTTATTCGTTGAATAAGAAATAACTTTGTTGTACTAGGAGATACTTTACACAATATGAGATTGACATGAGCAGTAGTGTTTTTTTCATAAATGTTTTAGCGACAATGACAGCATACAGATCTGCACAATTCATCTGATGCAGTGTCACCATCAATGTAAATATGTGCACAGCGACTTTATAGACACTTTGTATTATACTGCATATTGTTTGAGCTGATTAAATGACAAAGCATCGCGTCATAAATAGCAATCGATATGACATTAATCCATCCATCCATAAACACATAACTCGTCAGAGTCGTAAGGGTACTAGTTGCATTGGATGGGTCAACAAACATAATCCTCCAGCGATTTACATCTGTAGCAATGAGTATGGACAAATCTTAACATTCTCGTCTTTGATGTTGTCAGCCCATTATTTTCTATGGCCTCCTCTGATTCTTCCATGTTCAACTGTATTCTGAATCTGATTTGACAGGAAATCATGTCGGCATACATGCCCAAACCACGCAAGTTTTGGACAGAAAATCATATCAGCATACATGCTCAAACCACGCAAGTTTTGGACAGAAAATCATGTCACATACATGTCCAAACCACGCAAGTTTTGGACAGAAAATCATGTCACATACATGTCCAAACCAGGCAAGTTTTCGACAGAAAATCATGTTACATACATGTCCAAACCAGGCAAGTTTTGAATTTTGTACTATTTGAAAATGGTGGTTCTTGTGAGTCTTCGATATTCTCTATTTCTTAAGCAGACATTTGTCATGTTCTTTATCACATTAATGGAAACAACTTTATCACATTAATGGAAACAACTTTATCACATTAATGGAAACAACTTTATCACATTAATGGAAACAACTTTATCACATTAATGGAAACAACTTTATCACATTAACGGAAACAACTTTATCACATTAATGAAAACAACTTTATCACATTAATGGAAACAACTTTATCACATTAATGGAAACAAGATTGTAAAAATATGCTATTTGAATTCTGTATAACAATTATGTACCGAATATATAGTGAATTTAAACGTTACACAAGTTTGAAAACCTGCAACTCTACAACGATTTGACTTCATCGACTTCACAGAGTTTTGTGTGCAACCTAATAATCATAATGTTCTAACGTAATGCAAAAAATAACAAATAATTATTAAGTTGGAATATTTTATTTGCGCGCTGTAAAGTATGGCACGGGTAAACACGGGAACTAAGGTATGTGTGTTACGTACATGTGTATTCCCAGAGGCAACCTACGGCTGCGAAACATGGACAATAAATAAAACTACAGCCAAGAGAATAAGAGACTTTCGAAATGAAGTGTTATAGAAGAGTCACGAGAGTACCATCCATGGACAGCAAGAAAGAACAACCAAGACGTGCTAAGAAAAACCAACGTTCAAGAAGGAAGTTAGGTTTTTCGGCCATGTGAAGAGACACGGAAAGAGTTGTTGGAGGGGGCGAAAGAAAGCAGAGGTTGACCAAGATGTCGTTGAAAAAGAGATATTGAGGAATGCATGCACATATCACTAGAGGAGCGGGACAACTTGCTAAAGACCGCGAGGATTTTAGGAGATTTATAAGAAAGACAGGCTTGACAGATTGCGGAATGAATATATCAGGGAAAGAATAGGTATAATATCTTGTACAGATTACATAGAGAGAGAACAGATCAAGTGGTTTGGCCACATGAGAATGAATCACGAAAAGTTGCCCGTACAAGCATATAACCAAATGAGATCAGGGTACAAAGCCAGAGGAAGACCACGGAAAAGATGGATAGAAAACGTCAGGGATATCCTGTACAGACACGGTCATAGCACAGCCGAGGCCACAAATCTGGCTTTAGAACGCAAGCTCGAGCTCCAACCACCCCTATGCTTAACGGCAAGAGTGGATCACAAACCACCTGGGGATAGACAATATAAGGAAGACATGTTTTTTTCAGGAAAGAAACATCACATGTCTACAAAGTAGAACAAATGCTCATATAGTAAATTTACAGAATCTTCGATAATTTCAGTAGGTGTGCAATTCAGATGTACAAACAAAATAAGAAATTACACACGTTTCTTGAGCTTTATTAACATTTGAACACGTATAGCATGTGGGACATGACATTTTTGACACATTCAAATAAGGCTCGTGGTTCATAGATGTGTGTCCTATTGAAGTAAAATGTTGATGTGTTATATGCGTATCAAGATATATTATTAGTGTTATTTACAAGAACTTTGTCGATAAGATGAATATCATGTCATTCGATAGTTAAATAACGGCTATTTACAATATTCGGGGATGATATAATCCTGACACATCCAACAATCAAAGAAAGAAGCGGGTGTAAGAAAATAGCATGATTACAGGACTTAAATTTACACAATCTTGGGGGAATGTAAATCACATGGAAAAAATGCCGTCACTATGAGCAAAGGTTATTGAGATAATAGAACCGGTGACTGTATACTCAACTGCCATATACACAATACGTTGAAGTTTGACATAGAAGATGTGTCCAAGTCGGGAAGAAGAGCAGCAGCAGAACTTGTGCACCAAAACTGGCAACTTCGTGAAAGGAACAGAGCAGACATATAGCCCCTCTAGGACCTACCTGAATCTAATATTTTCTCACGCTGCTCTCCTGTCTCTCTTTTCTTCGATATGCTGCTAATAAATACGTTCTCCAATGCCCGTCTCATATCGTGCTCAGGACGTAGCAGTCAACCCAGTATTTTCTGTCTATAGTTAGTTTCTACACAATATTTACGTACAGTAGGTTGCCCTTGTTTTATGAATAGTTCGGGTGTAGTTATTTCTTTCTTTTTCTTTTCGTTTTATACCCCTTTCTGCCTTATAGAGTCGGGGGTAGAAAAGTTCTCTGGAGATGGTTTTTGTGTGTGTTTCATATATGTTTGTTGATTCTTTTATTTCTGTAGTCCATCGTTTGCACGGTTTGCCCCTGGCTTTGTATCTATCGTATCTGTTCTTCTTCTTCTTCAGCGTTCATTCTCAAACTCCCACTGGATTTCTCTTGTAACAGGACAATGATCCTACAAGATTTCCAGTTGAATGTAGTCCAGAGAATGGAAATGCGTTGTGTTGCCGTTTTATTTGCGCCAATGGCCCAACACATCCGTCTTCGGCGGTTATCGTATCTGTTCGTGCGGCGGAAATTGAATCTGACCGTCCGAGATGAGCTATGTGCCTCCCACCTCCACTGAACCCTGGCATACCATGTACAATATCTGCGCTAATGATCCCGGACATAACATGGACAGTATCTCGGCTACTGAACCCCGGGCATAACGTGGACAATATCTCGGCCACAGAAACCTGAGCATAACGTGAACAATATCTCCCACAGAAACCTGGGAATAACGCATACAAACAAACTTTATCTTTCGTGGTTATCCATCCACAAAATACAACACTTATAAACATCCAGACGGCCAAAAAGGTGCCCCGTTCACCCCCCCCCCTTCGTTTCAACGGATTTTCAACCAACAATAAATCATTAAAAAGTCCCAGTTTAACGAACACAAGAACATTATTTCAATTTTTTTGTAGGTAGGCCTCTCTCTCACACACACTCTCTCTCACTCTTCCTACTGGTGATGTGTCTACGAGACCATGGTTAGATGCGCATTTATCATTTGCCAGCAGAATACTTTCGGTTAATATTTTAATTACGACGTTATGTATATGTTCAGTAGCAGGGATATTGTCCACGTTATATCTAGTGTTCAATGGCGGAGATATTTCCAGGTTTCTGTGGCCGAGATATTGTCCACGTGTTTCGTGCCTGATAACGGCATGTTTGTCAAAACGTCGATTCTGCCTGATGTTGCCTCCTAATAAAACTGTCAGATGTCATGTTTTACTTTTATTTCCTTCATGGTCAATATTTTTTATTAGTACGGTCACCAACAGCTGTGGATGCTAAAAGTCTTTTGAACAACGATTATCATCACACATGAAGAAGGGCCAGCACAGGACGTGTAACTACTTTGCAAAAATATAACTGCGACAAATTAATAACAGGTTTCGCATGTGTGTCGTCGGGCAGGAAACGGGTAAAAATCTTACGATGTTTCTTAACTTGCCATTAAATAAGAAATTCTGGCTTCCCTTTGTATTCGGAAGGATCATGTATATATCTCTTCCCAAAGTACCATACACCTTGTATATGTAAGGTTGGCACAGTATTAGAAGGGATAGTGGGTCCGTTTCACCAACCCAACTATAGAAATAATGCGTGGTTCGGAATCTGATCACCCACACTGTAACTGGTGATACGATTGGATCATGATCGGACACCAGTAGAAAACTGTCAACAGAACGTAAACAAGACTTCATTCGTGGCTATTTTTTAAATTTATTGTTGTTATTTTCGTTGGTCACTATTAATATTATATACTTGGAGTAGCATGCAAAAAAAAAATGTCTAGGCCGACCAACGAAACTCACGGAAATAGTTTAAAAATCAGCCTTTCATGTCTACTTCTGTACAAAGTTCTTTTACTGGCGAAGGTCTGGATTGGATGTATATGTATTAGTCGGAAATGTGGTTACAAATTCCCCGATAATTGAATAGCAATCTCATGTACAGGTTATGCTTCAATGATTTTGATGAATGTCTTTGACCTGAAATTACCCCGACTAAAGGCGCGGGTCTCTAGATAGAAGAGGATATGCTACATGCTTTGTCGGCAACGACACGTCTAGGTTGTAACAGAGATATCTAGATACAAGGTCTAGACATGCACCACACTAAGGCAGGGATTATCAACCTATTATATCGGATAGCACCGACAAGGGCTAGAAATGCACCACATTAAGGCAGGGATTCTCAACTTTTTCAGACAGCTAGCACCGAACACAAGTAATACTGAGTGTGCTAGCGCCATAACATATAACAGGAAGTAAATATATTAGTAAAATAATCAGTGGATTAATGAGATCTTTGGATGATGAATGTTACATCAGAATTGAACAATGAACGAGTCAACACAGAAAATGAAAGGGACATTGAAAGTGAAAATAGGCCATAACAACCTTCAATGCACTGTAAACACCTTCCATAATTGAATCCACCCCTTCTCCCAAAAACTGTGGATAGTATATTATTTGTTTCGGTTTGTACAACAAAGTTTGAATTGTAAATGCAACTCATGTTGGTTAGTATTCCAGATGACTTTTTAAGTCGCATGACGCGAGCATCACATGTCATTACGAGAGCACTGGGCTGAGAACGCCTGCTCTAAGGGATATTCCTTTCAAGATTTCTCGTGTTGACCTTATTTCCACTAGCATATCTATAAATGATCTTACTTCTCGGAAAACATGGCGCCGTCCTCTAGTACTGTGAAACCCTATCAATGTACTCAATATGTTAGCCTTACTTCTAGGAAAACATGGCGCCGTCCTCTAGCACTGTGAAACCCTATCATTGTACTCAATATGTTAGCCTTACTTCTCGGAAAACATGGCGCCGTCCTCTAGTACTGTGAAACCCTATCATTGTACTCAATATGTTAGCCTTACTTCTAGGAAAACATGGCGCCGTCCTCTAGCACTGTGAAACCCTATCAATGTACTCAATGTGTTAGCCTTACTTCTCCGAAGACGTGCTCACAATTCTCGACGATGGTGAGCTTGGGACATGACAGCCCGAAGTTCAGGCCAGGCACTGTTTTTCTCTGTTGTGTTTTGGCTGCGGGGAACAAGAGGTGTCATTGGGAGATCTTTTTTTGTCGTGTGAAAAAAAAATCTTCCCTCTCAATCTACACTGTGTTAGTTATACTGCTTCTCACGAGCTTCAAAGCAGTCTGTTTCCAGACCGCATCTTGTTTATCTGCTAATCCTAGGTCCGCAAGAGAGCACCCTTTTCACCCCGTGTGAGATCAGCACGCATGACTATTCGGAGAAAAACTTGACAAATATTGTACGCAAATCCTGGTTGCTTTGGTAAAAACCGACTCTGTGACGTTTTATAATCCATTTCATATAATTGTGTATATCTACATGTTCATGACTATATACATAACCAATGAACATTCTCTCACGGACATTATAACCAGTTTAACAAGTTTCTGGTGCAAATTGTGTCACGGACATTATAACCAGTTTAACAAGTTTCTGGTGCAAATTGTGTCAAGGACATTATAACCAGTTTAACAAGTTTCTGGTGCAAATTGTGTCACGGACATTATAACCAGTTTAACAAGTTTCTGGTGCAAATTGTGTCAAGGACATTATAACCAGTCTAACAAGTTGTGACCAATTGCACAAAAACGTATAATACGGTAAAAGAACTCCCAAATCTGCACTAAATACCCACAATTCATCTGATGCAGTGCCACCATCAATGTAAATATGTGCACAGCGACTTTATAGACACTTTGTATTCTGCTGCATATGGTTTGAACTGATTATATGACAAAGCATCGCGTCATAAATAGTAATCGATATGACATTAATCCATCCATCCATAAACACATAACTCGTCAGGGTCGTAAGGGTACTAGTTGCATTGGATGGTTCAACAAACATAATCCTCCAGCGATTTACATCTGTAGCAATGAGTATGGTCAAATCTTGACCTGTCTCGTCTTTGATGTCTGCCCATTATTTTCAATAGTTGCGTTGATAGCCATCTCTGATCGCAAACGCCGGAGCACATCCTTGTACCTAGACATCCATGCTCGATAGTATATGTCTATAGAGAGAAGGAAGTTGACTCTCCGGATATGGTTTGTATGGTTGCATACCAGGTTCACATTCTTTTCGCCATATCTGATAACCATTCTTGAGTTCGTTTCTAGGTCACGCGTCTTAACTGACATTCCTATGTAAGAAGTCAGTGATAGCATTATTTCTTACCATAACTGTAGTCACTCTCTTCAGGTGAAAGTATGGAGCACAGACTCTTGCAGCAGATTTTGAAGAGTGTGCATATTCAGAGGTCTATAGCTTCTGCGTTCGTTCTCAAGCTCCTGCAGTTTACCAGGATGCAGTTCGAACAACATATGCTATGGTTAACACCTTGGCTGCAATATCTGCGCCTTTGGGCCGGACACATCCGACTTCAATGTGGCTTCTGGGTCATTTTGACCATATATAGGATGGGACAGCCAACTTCACCCCCAAAACCTCCTGAGTCGCCTCTTACGACATGCATGGAAGGTGAACAGTGTTGATATTATTTATTTCTCTTCCGGGCCCCATCAATACACATATGGCTTTAGAACTCAAGCTGAGTTCCGATCACCCATATGCTTAACAGCAAGATTGAATAACAAACCACATGGAGAAAGACAATAGACTATTTATATACTTGGCGATCGCATGCCAAATAAAATCCAAGACAGACCAACGAAATGTACGGAAGTAATAAAAATCAGCCTTTCATGGCATGTTTTCGTTGCTCACGTGTCCGTTGCTTTACATGTCCTTACGTGGTTCAGATGCGCTCCATTTCATTTCCCAAGGCCACTTTCTCCATCGATGAGGCCTTTACATGTGAATCCCGTAATGTCATTTACGTGATCATATGTAAACGCTGTGGCAAACAGTACATCGGGGAAACCGGCCTACGATTGGGCGATCGCTTTTGTAACCATCTTCATGCCATCAAGCACAGAACACCCACTCCTGTGGCCACACACTTCAACGGCGATGGTCATCATGGTGCTTTGGATATTCAGGTCACCGCCATCAGATCTTGCACCACCGATGATAGATCTAGGTATGCTCTATAAAATCGTCTCATTTTCGAATTGGGTACACCCAAGCCTTTTGGACTCAATTCCAACCACTCTTATGTCTAGTACTGGTTTTGTGTGGTCTTTGTCTTTATTCTTTTTGTTCCGTCATTTACTCATCTTTTTGTTCGTTTCGTTTCCACATATATTTACGTTTTTATGTACTTTCTGACCTTCCGGCATAGCATTTCCATATTTCCGTTGGACGTTGTGATAATTTTTCTATTCGTCGTCTTTTAATATTTTGTTTGTGTCTTGATAAAGACCTTTTGGTTGAAACGTTGAATATGATTTGTGTATTGTAATTTTTATGATTTCTTGTGTGCTCATCATTGCCCATCATTACCCACTAGTTTTAGATATAGCCTATGGTGTCCCATTGAGACGATATATAAACCTGTGTTTTACGTAAGTCTAATTGTTGTTACGTTTCACGCAGTTACCTTGTATTGATTGTCTCTAACTTCCAGTAAGGTCTTCAACAAAGTGTCATGTCTTAAATATCTCCAGTATAATGTATTTGTTTGACTTTTAATTCCTTTAATAGTTTTTTCTCATACGTAGTGTTGTTAGACGTTTTTGTATTCTCTTTCAGTGAAGTTCTCCCTATTCCTCTATATATATCCACATCTCAAAAGCATCCATTCTGTCTTCTAGTTATTTGTTCATTATCCATGTTTCTGAGCATTACATTCATGTAGAGTAGATGTAGCATTTTATAATTCTCATTTCTGGTTTGTGTTTTGTTTAGGTGTTAATATTTTCATTATACACCTTAATAATGCCTGCATGTTTATATAGCTGATATTATGTTTCATTTTATTCGTGTCACTGTGTGAATCATACGAGACAGAGCCAACCAAACCAGGAAGTCTAACTGCAGACGGAGGGAAAAAACACATTATATACTTGAAATTGAATGGACAAAGCGAAACGGCAGGTGTTTAAATCTGGAGTCTTTATACACACCATATGTACCGTACCACGTCGACTAGGTGCTAAAGTGGCCTCACAAACATACCTTAGTTGAACTCGCTCGTGGTTCGACTGGTGATGAGGTTGGATGATTTAGTGGTGCCTAAATATCCAGCAATAGTTGTATAGCAATGTCACATACATGATAATCATGATGAAATAATCCATTTAGCTGTGAACTATGTCAGTTTGTTAAACACAAAATAACGTCTTTCACTGTATGAGAAATTGTCCAACTGGATGGGTTAAAGTCATGTTTGCCATCTTACATTGCATGAGACATTGCCAACTGGGTTAATTAATGTCTTGTTTGCGATCTTACATTGTTATGAGACAATGCCAAATGGGTTGGTTAATGTTTTGTTTGCGATCTAATTTTATAATTTCTCGAAGCCTCCTACTCACTAATTAAAACACTCCTTTAGCATGCCTACTCCAGAATATATGGCTTGCGGACGTCATTTAACTTGGTTATATGAATTGATATGTGTTTTGTATTGGTCACTTTGCATAAACTTCTTTTCATGAACTATTGGAAGACATGAATACATTGGCAGGTCCTATAATCCGGGTAATATGTACTTTTACATCAGTGTTGGGCACTCTTGTGTTTGTAGGCGAACAGGATTGAGTTCTTCTCGTGTGATAAGGTAAGGGACCACACAAGCTTTTTTTAAAATGCATCAGAGCTCCAAGTATTATTTTATGAGTTCTGGGGCCACACATGTTATTTTTTTAAATATCAATCTATCGGACCAAACAAGATGGCTTCACCGGTCGTATTCAGTCCGTCGACCGTATTTTTTGCTTCACAACTGCGTTATAGGAAGTAAAAATTTAATTAGACGTAACAACGTTACCTATAATTCCCCCCCCACCCCCAAAACACCGCGGACATAAAACAAAAGCTACAAACAAGTACAGTTTTTCCACAGGGAGAGAAGTCACTTTTTCAGTTTCTCCACGTTTGTTGTTCTAGTTATCCGTGATACTCGCAGCATTTTTCTAGCGAACCATATCTCTGTATCCAGATACGCCAGTCTACACGGAAAAAGTGCGTTCTGAGCCACAAAAATTCTACCACAATTACGTCACCAAAATAGTGAAGTCATGCTAACAACGTTAGCATGTTAGCAACGTTAGTTATGAAGGCAGAATAGTATTTACCATAACAGAACACGTGTTACATAATTAACGGCCCACCTCGCTGAATGTTTACGTGCCTGATGTGCATTAAATGTACTCACCTACACAATGCACACGGTTGACACGCCTACATGAAAACACATAGCTAGCTGGGTTAATGAAATGCGATGTTTGTGACAAGCACACATGCTGCACATTAACTGATATGCTTATGTGACCTACGTTCGGGAGGGTGGCCATGCGATACATCTGTCGTCAGAACAAAATGTGTCTCCCCCCCCCCCCCCACTATAGTTTATATGCAAAACAAATCACAAGATTCGAATCTAGTTCGTACATGTTACACCTTCATGTCACGAAAGAAAGATTGTTTAATTACTAACATAGCCAAATAGCATACCTACGAAATAGTAACTTCAGGTAAGTTGTCTGAACATTTCTTCACGCTCAAATATGGGATCTAGTCTGAACATTTCTTCACGCTCAAATATGGGATCTAGTCTGAACATTTCTTCACGCTCAAATATGGGATCTAGTCTGAACATTTCTTCACGCTCAAATATGGGATCTAGACCGAGTCTTCTTCTTGAGAGGTTATTTTAAAATTCTGCTGGTGAACAAGACGTAGTCCAGAGAATGGAATGTGTTGCAATGAGGCTAACAAACATGGTTGCAATATCTGCTCCAAACATTCCAATTTCAACATGGCATGCTGAGTGCTTTTAACCTGCTACGGGGCAAAGCAGTGTCCTCCAACCTTTTTTTTAAAAATAACCATACCCACTTAAGTCTTTCTAAAATTATTACCCCCCCCCCCCCCCATGTAGCATATACATTTTTTTATATTAAAAAATAGAATTGTTCCCTAAAGTTTAGGGAATAATTGCCGCATGAACAATCAAATTGTCTAATTGTGGGATGTAGGCCCCATGCTGGGAAACACTAAGGTAAAGTAACTTGACGCCGACCCTTCTTAGTCTCCTCTTAGGATAATAATGACAGGTGACGGAGAATTTTGCTTCCCTGCCGTGCCTCAGCGACATACAGGCGACCCATATAACAGAAATAAAACAAATTACACAGGTAGAAAAACCACAGCTCATCTCAAGTCAACCAATTGTGCTTGATACATTCAATCGCACTATTTTTGTCTGGTAGCCTGTATTCAGCAGTAAGTATTTTTTTAAATTACCTATCTCTACTTTATATCCGATTCTGTACAGCGAACTGTAGCTCTTCAGTTCAACTGCACGGCAGGTTCACTTCTGGCCTGTGAGAATAATTTAATACTGATTGTCTAACAATTATGTGCACTCAGTTACAAGGTGGTAACACTACGTCATATGAATTATGGATATTTAGTGGGGGATCTCGCCCGTGTGTTGCCTGGCATTGAATGGGGATCAAAGAAAAGTGACAATGTCACCTTCATTGTATGTCGTAAACGCGACTAAGAAAGTTTTGAGGAGTTGACTTCCTCAACTCATATAGGGTCAAGTAACCCAGAAGCCACCATGAAGTCGGATGTGTCCAGCTGAAAGGCGCGGATATCGCATTTAAGATGTAAACCATTTCACATCGCATTTGGTTCTTCGGACTAAATCCTGCTAATCTGCAGGAGTTTGAGAATGATCGCAGAAAAAGAATTGTAAATATATGTGATGTCAGTACACAACGTCTTAATAGACACCATATATTACTCATACTATATGTACAGACCTAACATCATCATCTTCATCACTCATGTTACACACGCACACACTATGTTCAAGATGAATGAAGGAATCATGTGAGAGTACTGATGTGCCACCATTGTTCACCATGTCAGGCTGTCTAGCTTTAGACTTTCCAGTAAACGTGACAATGACATTCTAGTGCATATAGATTCAGAAGTCCAGGCTCTGATCAGTGAGAATTGATTAGTTGTGGATATTATTGTCTACATTGATGTGTTTGTGGTTAGGCACGTTCTTGGACATTCACGGCTCATTCATTTTTTTATGTAGAGAGAAGTGCGCTAGGGAAGAAATGGCTGCATACAACCACTAGTTGTAGGACGATGGAGGTGACCAGGGAAATGATATGATGGAGACCAGTGTTACACGAGTGTGTTTTCTTACTGATTTCATGAATATTCTTCGAAAGATTGAGTTGGGATATCTATGCCTCCAGTGGCCAGAGTCAATTATTAAGTATGTGCTTTAGAGAATCGCCTTCATTTTTGTACCAGAACAAGCAGGTGTTAGGTGGAATGAAAGTAGAGACAGACTTGCCAGCATAGCCAATGACTAGTGGTAGTTCAATGGACCGTGCTGAAATTTTGAATACGATCAATGAGTTAGTCCAGGTGAAAGATGTAAGGTTTATTTCTTCTGAATCTATGGCTAGAATGCAGGACCTAGGAGTGAAGCATGATATTGCACGAAACGATGAGCATAGAGGAATCAAACGAAGAGTTATCAATCAACATAGAACCAGAACAGTCAGTTACCACATGCTGAAAGACAAAGTTAATGAGATTGGAGCACTTATGGACTTGTCCTGTGTGTCATTCTGATGATTTTGACGCCCGAGTGCCATGATGATGACGATTTGACAACTAACTTTCTGTTTCTGGCTGGTATTTCTTCGGGTATTCGTATTTTAAATTCAAAGCGTATACCACCTACCTAAATTATGAACTTACATCACTTTCGAAACACACATCTGTACCAATGGAAACCAAAAGGTAAATAATAAATTACGGACATTGTGTTATCAATGTCAGACATGGTCACTAACTAAAGAACAAGAGAGAAAGCTGTGTGGAATGCAATGTCTAAAAACAAAGCAGCAAACGGAACCTGTGAGGAATGAAGAAATCCCAAGAACTATTGGAACAACGTCTGTGATCAAATATATTTTAAAAAACCGACTGAAATTATTCTGCCACTGAATGAGAATGAACCCATATTAACCAGCAGCAAAAGTATATACAATGAAAACAGCAAAATGCTTAGGAAGACCAAGAAGAAAATGGTTTGAAAGAGATACCAAAGCATATCAAGCGACCAAATGTGTCATAACCAGGAAATCGACCTCCATTAAATTCTGCGAAGACACCTAACAGCAAAGACAAGACAATAGATAAGTATTTCTGATGGGGGTTCTCCTTAGGTTTTGCAATTCTCGCATGGCTGTTTTATTCAATGAGGCTGTGGGTTTATAAATGAACAGTCTTATACTCCAGGGGAGAGTTTGCAGTAACTTTCTATGCTGATAAAGGGTGATTCCCAGCAGTTCATTGAAATAAAATGTACGATAGCAAATGCCTAATCCAAAATTCAAAAGTGAGAAACATTTTGTGCAATGGAACACATATTGCATATATGAATGTGAGTATTAGTGTATTATTATATGATCCAACCATTTCTCTTTTACTGATGTGAAACATGAACTGCAAACAAAAAAGTTTAAAGTGAACTGGAGGTCACTATGATGTGGTTTTTGAGGAAAAATAATCACATTGTCACTGATTCATGGTAAGGTCCTCAGAGATGTTTGAGTAATGAGACAAATTATAGCAAAAATTAGAGGCAGTCAGTCAGGATTTATAGGGTATGTGATAACAATGGCAAAACTTGAACATTAGTCAAACTTTAGTAACCACTGAAAAATAAAGGGGAGAACAAAAACAGAGATGTTGCTGGATGGTCTTCACGGCATGAGAGAATGTCACCAACTGGGACATATTTTAACAATAGAAGATATGGAAGCAAAGTGTAGATTGGAAATTTAAGCTCTTTGAAAATCTTGTAAATTAACTAAATTGCTTTGCACCCAAAAATCAACATGGAAGTAAAGAAACAAATCTTTAAGAGCATATTTATACCAACACTATGCTACCAATACCAGACTTGGAAACTGATATCTACACATAAGAGAAAACTTGTGAAATGAAATATCTAAAGAAGGATACTGAAGTCACTAGACTCGACAAAATGCACAGTGAGAACATCAGAAAGATAATTTATAATAGGTATCACATCATGCATCGAATATATAGACAAAGAGCAGGAAAAAGTGCATAGACAACATCAAGACCATCCTGAATAAACATAACTACACCTCAACCAGAGCAACACCTGGCTCTGGAACGCAGACTATATCTCCTTCACAAACCCTTACGCTGAACTGCAAGTGTGGAAGCTACAACACCACCTGGGGACAGACAATAGGAAGTTGTGGGAAAACATGATCACCTAAGTCACTCTGCAGAGTATGTGATTGATGGAGCCCAGGGAAGAGTCTTCAACTTACTTCATCACAGCAGAGATCATTGGATCAAACAACTGTATCTTCTTCTTCTTCACAGTTTAATATGTCAAAACATCAAGTCTTTTTTTCTTAATCTTCTTCTCGTTTACAGTTTGACATGTCTACACAGCAAGTCCAGTTTTATTAATATATGCTACCATATTTGAGAGCTTCTCAGTGCTGCCGTACAGCTTTCCGTGAATCCCTTAAATGGTTTAATGTAATGCAGTCCTGCAGGATATGTTCTGTTATCTGCCCACATGTGATGGAACAAGTCTTAGTCTATTTAAGTAGTTGTTTAGTCTGTTGTGTCCAGTTCTGATGGGGAAGATAATAACCTGCTCAGCTCTGTCAAGATATTGATAGTTGTTTTTTGGGTGGTCGACTTTCCTAAAAGCTTTAATGAAAGTCCTCTTTTCTTGGTAGGTGATTTCTTGGTTTTTTTGTTTGTGTTGCTCTATCCTTTGCCACATATTTGCCTCCTTATTTCCTGGTATGCCACAGTGGGATGGTATCCACTGTAGCACTACTCTACTTTGGATGCTCACTTCTCGCAGGTCTGGAAATTTATCATTGTCAAGGGCTAGTAGGACAGACATTGCACCAGTAAGAAACACCACCTGTTGACATTGGCTTGTCTTTTTAATTATTTCTGCAGCAATGTTTAGGGCCTGTACTTCTGTAGAGTAATAGGAGCAGAAGATTCCAGTTGGTGAACATGTGGATTCATTTTCTTTTTCTTCACATTTAATATAAGCTCCAGCACCTCCATTCTTCACTGCTCTGATTGCCGATCCATCTGTATATACTTGTACCCATGCTTCTCTCAGGTACATATCTTCAATCATGTTGCATAATATTGGTTTCTTTTAAAGATTACTTTAAAGATTCTCTCATATTGTAGCCATTATTTATGGTGGTTCTGATAGTGATGTTTTGATATTGCTCCCATGTAGCTGAGAAAAGTGTTGGTGTTATTTCTTGGTTTTCTTAATAAATGCTGCTGTATTTGTAAACCGCCTCAGTGCTCCAATGCAGCTTTCTATGGATATCCGTTTCTGGGGGCCAGTGTTCCTCCCTTAACTGGTTTAATGCAATGCAGTCTTGCAAGATATGTTCTGTGCTGCCTGTTGACATGGACATAGAGGTAATGGAACCAACATCATAAGTAATCAAGAATTAATCATGCATTCAATTGACACTGTTATATTTCAGGCCAAAAGCAAGCCATGACCGGAGTTGCTCAAGGTTAAAGTTTTCCAATGGATTTGAAGTTGCCAGTCTATGGTTCTACTTTTATCTTACAGACTGTCTTCAGGACAAATTTGCAACTTTCAGCATCGAACATGTCTTCTTCTTCTTCTTCTTCTTTCGTTCACTTGAAACATGTCTATATCTGTAATTCTGTCTCCTTAATAAAACTCACTGTCTTTTGTAGTTCATTCAGTGTCCCATAGAGTTTTGATTCCAGTGTTGTTTCCTCTGGCCAATATGTCTGCCTCAGCGTTTCATGCTCAGAACACTCTTGAAGTATATGTTTGGCACTCTGTGCTGCCTGTCCACATGTACACATGGCCGTGTTGCCAATCTTGAACTTTGTATACATGTGACTGCGGAGTCGGTTGTGTCCTGTTCTGAGACGTAGAATTATAACTTGTTCTGATCTGTTCATATTGTGATAGTCATCTTGTGTTGGTGTTTGTGGCTTTCTTATTGACTTTATCATCTGTTTTTTCTGATGGTAGGTGATTGGTATATCTGGTTGGTCTTCGGCAGCACCTTCCTTAGCCAGTTGGTCTGCTTTTTCATTTCCTGGTATTCCACAGTGAGAGGGTATCCACTGCATGGTTACCCTATACTGGTAAGACAATTCGCTAAGTAGTTTTTTTAAGTCTGTTAGTTTTCCAGACTGGAGAGCTTGAAGCACTGACCTTGCATCTGTCAGGAATACCACAGGCTGTAGGTCAGAGTTGGAGTTCAGCAGTTTTTTAGCTGCCACACTAATTGCCTGGATTTCTGCATCATAATTATTGCAGAATTTTCCTGTCGGTGTTCTGATTGTATCTCTAGGCTTGTGTGGATATTCTATATATACACCTGCACCTCCATTCCTCACAGCATTCTGTGCTGACCCATCTGTGTACACTCTGACCCATATATCTTGTGGATATTCCTCATCCAGGAAACTGAGGGTGACTGTCATTCGCTGCACACTGTTCTGTTCGTCCTTGCTTAGTATTCCTTTCACATGACATGTCTTCTGAATTCATTCTCAAACTCATGCAAGCTAGCAGGTCACAAATGTACGTCAACTACCACTGAAATAAAAAAAACTCTGACATACAAAAGATGATTTCAAAGGGACTGCACATTTTATCAAGAAATGATTATTGAAGTCGGAGACAATAGTATGTAGAGCAAGATGAGAAACAATCAAGATGTAAATCACAGCATATTAAAGAATGGATGCTTGTTTATGTTTTACCAAGGTCCAAAAGGGGAACAAAGAATAATAATACTGCAGCCTGTCATAAGTGGTGAATAAGGAGGTTGGGTGTAGGGTTGACTGCCCCATAATCTATGCTGTTATGAAGCTTGCTGGGGACTGGCTGGACTGTTGGAATGGAATCAACATGGCTATATCTCAAGATTTCAAGAAAAATATTCTCCACTCCTTTCTAGAGAATAAAAATTGTCCGACTCGTTGCATTAATGATCCTAGACCATAGGTTCCCAAAGTGATCTATATGGACTCCAAGGATTGAATTTCGACTTTCAGGGGATCCATGTCAGCGAGAATAAAAATTGGAGTGCATGAGATGTACTCTTTTTAATAAAAGTATAAATAAAAATGGTGCATATTCTTTTTTTTATAATTGTCCACTTTACAAAAAATCAAATCAAAGTGAGCAGCACTGCACCAGCTATCAAAACAACATTTGAAGTTAAAATGTTTAGGAAAATTCAATATTAGGCAGGTCTATGGATAACCCAAAAAAATTGAAAGGGGTCTATGAGACAAAATAAGTTTGGGATTCACTGCCTTAGACCAAAGAACACTATAAACTCACTGTGAAGAATAGAAAAGAATGCATTATTTTCCAGCTCAAAACAAGATATATTGATTTCAATTATCATCTGAACAGAACCCAACTCTCTTAACTAAATATAGAAATTGCATTCACCCATATGAAACACTGTAACATATCCTATTTTAGTGCAAAGGTCTACATCCAGTTAGACAAGAAATTCTCCCAGTATGTACATCTATCCAAAACACTTAAAATATGAAAGCCTACCCCAACTGTAGAAAAGATGCAGATAGCATAGACAAGCATGTGTAGCCAATAGTGAAAACTTTCAGCAATAGATACAAGAAAAAAAATAACACTAGCTGCTGAGCAACCTGTGGTTCCCTTTAGCTCTAATAAATCACATGAAATAAAAAATATAATTACCTCATCAAATCCATACTGCATAATCATCTGGACCTTGCTGGCATGGTTTTCTGAATCACTTGTGGTGTGTGAACTTGTAGAGCTAGCACTACTGCTATTATGGCTGCTACCTCCACCACTACTACTACTACAACCGCTGCCCCCAACACTGCTGGCGGTTCCATTGCTTGCATTTTGGTACGGCCGGAGGCTATCTCGAATCTCAGCGAGAGCTTTATGATGCTGGTTATGTAGACGGGGTATCTTGCCCACAGCAGACTTTTCCAGAAGGTTAGGGGTGCTCTGTGACAACTCTGCCTTGAGTTGCAGATTGGAAATGTCATTGTAACCTTCCAGGTGATTTCTGCGGACATGACTAAGACTGTCGCGTATTTCATTCAACATAAGTCGGTTATTACCAACAAATGTCAGAAGCAGAGGTCTACGTCCACCTGTGCCAGGTCTATCTATTTCCTTTCGAATCATAAGTGATTGTGATATCTGCACCTCGAAATGTACTCGATAAAAATAAATATATTTGTAATGTATTCCAATCTCGTTGATTCCTATACTGCCTCATTTAATATTTCCTCCTCTGTTACAGTAAAATAACATGAAACGTATTTGAAGAGTAATTTATCTCTGCTGGTGGAACATCATACCGATGGTATTACTCAACTATCACATTATGATCAGGGAGTATTAAAACATGACTTCTAAAATTCTCGAAATGAAACATCACTTAATCCAGTAGTCTTAACTCTTGAAAGACAATATAATCCAGTGAATATTAATCCATTCATAAATGATGTGATCCACTACACCTGGAAAGAAATAGAAAAACCAATGAAATAAGGGAAAACAAATTACAAATATTTCAATAGCTGTTTTCACAAGAACATGTTTTCTGTAGATATTTATGGTGATCTTCTCTAGACAAGATGAGTAATGCGCAAATGGTCCATTCAGTATTGTATGACAGATGATTTACTGAAAAGTTCAATCAAAGCTTGGAGCAACCTATTGCAATGTGAACAGGAATGAAAATAATCTTGTTGAGGCTGCACTTTTTCCATGTGTGATGGTTTTCAGCCACAGCCTAGCTGATATATGTGGGCATTCATCCCTTGGCACTTCAGACCAGCATGGCTTTGGGTCATTGTGATCCTCTATGCAGTGTATCTCAAACTCTTTCCTGTAACCACCCCTTACATATAGATTTTATAGACCTACCATGCTGTAAATGCATTTTCTGTAAATTGGTAAATGATGGGTGGGGGAGGAGAAAAAGAGTTACGTACACACACAAAAAATATAAAAAAGGGTAATTTGTTTTTATTGAATTTTTGGCAAGGAAAATGAACATAGTATTTAACTTATCACCATAAATTGCATCTTCAAAGTGATTGATTGTGATATAATTCATTACTATATAGTACTGTATATATTCTGCCATGACCTTTTCCATCACTCAGATTCATTGATTAAAAATTTCCAGTGACTAACAGCCACTCACACTAAAACTAGTAGAACCTGTTACAAAACCATTGATTAATCTACCTATCTTGAAATAGTACTTTAATGTGAAATGCTTGTACAATATACACAGAATTTTTCTATGACTAATACAAACTGCTGGAGTGCTCTTATGATATGAATGGGGACTAAAGAATAATAACATTGCAATCTGCCATGAAAGGTGGCTAAAGGAAAGTTGGGTTTTGGATTGGAACCTGCAGAAAGGAAAATATAAAAAATTGAACAATAAGAAAAACATAAAACATCCTTAGTGACCTATGTATTGAAATATGTTCCTATAGATTAATAAGACAAACATTCAAGTATAGTCTATTCTATATATAACACTAGGCTTAATAATAAATTCCAGATTAAAAAAGTACAGGACTTGAATTTGATAGCCTATGTAGCATATAATTTAATGAATTGTTCTACAATGTCATTGTTCGTTTTCAAGTGCAATGCTCAAAATTAAAAACAAACTCATAACATACACTTTTAACTGACTTCATCATCTTTACTGGTTACACCAAACTTGAAACTAGATCAAACATTGCGTTGTCTTGCACTGAGCAGCAATAATAATATCTATCATTTTTCATGTCTCCTCGTTTCAGGTGGTTACGCCACATGGAATTTATAAATAATTGGCTTGCAAAATAGATCCATTCAGATATGATATATGATTGAGTAACCCTGCGTTTCGTCTTTACTTTTAAAACTAGATATCTGAACTACCATTCAAATCGTTAGTACTAAAGTAATTAGACTAAACTAGTGTATACTGTATGTGTATATACTCGTACAGACTAAACATGTGGGATGTGAAAGAACGAAAACATACTAACAACAAACGTGATATAAAAGATTAGACAAGCGACCACTTACTATCACTCTGTACTTCTATACCACCAGCATCCCACTCAGGTAGCGTATATCATCTGGTACACTTGTACAATATAGTCTACAGTACATGATACATCATAGTAACAAATTGCTACATTCTTATTCTACCATGCATTTTCTGTTGCAGCGACCAACTTTACTAACTACAAGCGTCTAGTCTATACCTTCAATACGATGACTAGTATGACACTCACGTAAATAACTCGACTAATATTTTCTAACATAACAAAATAAAAATCTTAAAATGAATCCGTTGTTTAAATCGGTGAATGTATTCGGCGTGGAAGGTATGCAAGCGTTTTGACTTTTGTAAATGAAAGCAGACGACGGTGTTCCGCCATGTTGATTCATAGGCTTCAGTTGGAAAGTTTTACAATGAATAGCTACTTAAAGTGACTAAAATATTACATGTAACGTAACGTAACATTGATTACATGATTAACTAATTACATAAAATAGTAATTAGTGAAATTGTATTACTTACTCAAAATTCAACCCACATTTACGTCGACCTGACTCTCTTATCCAACACCAAGGAAGAAACTTTACCTGTCGGAGGGGTGCATGGCTATATTAGAATTATATCTTTACAACAGATATATATATCACGATTGTTCTTACAACGTAATGTAACATGTATTTTCCTACAAATGTCGTATTTTAGTAGATCGAACACATCAATTAAATTCAAACGATATACTCTTCATTAGAAATAATAGCCTGTCACCCCTCTAAAGTAAGACCGCCAATGACCCAACTGCAGATTCCAAGTTTCAGGTTGATTGACATAGGCTCCGCCTATGTGACATTGTTGACATTCCAGGTCGATCGCTTTATCTATTTTACCCGCTCAGGTCGGGTGGACACCTTTTTTTTCCTTGGACTAGCCTGTTGTGTGTTGCTACTGCATCTGGTTACATGTTTGAGTTGTTGATACGTGTGTATCCATGCCTATGCCTGACCTAGGGGGAAAGAGTCCCTTATCACACTGGTATAGTGAGATTTTTAGGGAATTCTGTGTTAGACATACATTCTTTCCCCCAGTACGACGTTTGTTACACATAACATTGATTGCTTTAACTTTTATATCAGAAGTAACATCTTGTTTCTCGCTTGGTATTATATTCAACACGTGTTACTACGATCTCTTCTTTGTCGTGTGGTCTCTGGCATCTTGGTAATTAGAGAGGGGTGAAGCTGTCCATAAGTTATATCATGTTTACCGCTCAACACCTGTCAATAATTCTGGGTCCCCCTGTGTAATTTTGTCAAAAAGTACCCCCCACCCACCCCCTAAAAACATATAATAATATTTTTAAAGCAGAAACAGTACGAAAAAGGACATGTTTGGAACAATCTTTCAAATTGAAATAATTTAATTGGTGTACGAAAACAATATTGTTGACATTTGTCCTCCCCCCTGTCAACAACTGTCAAACGTTTCAGATCTTCTCCTTTCTAATTGTTGACGTAATTTATGGCTATCCCCATATCTATAGTCAGTGGTCACGGCACATTTTCAGTGGACTTATTTGGTCTTAATATGTTGTCAGTGTTTACAGTCATGGATCTTCCAGTTAACCAAATGTTTTGTCAAAATTAAAAATAATGACTCTCTTAGAAAACCAGATTTAGTGAAAAATATGAAATTACTGCTATTTTAATAACACAAAAATGGTCCAATATCAGTTCACAAATATACAAGTTTAACGTTTCAACCATTTGGCCTTTGTCAAGATAAGGACAAACATACAGACTGGAATAGAATAGACAAAAGAAAACTACATTGGAAGAAAGTCGATAATATGTATTGGAAGAAAGTATGTAGGCATATATGTTGCCATAGGAGAAATAGATGGAAGTAAAATAGAGTAAAGCATGAATATAATCTACATGTTGAAATAAGTAAGTAGTTAATATAAATGTAAAGATGGTATGAGAAGCAGTACCGCAGATATAATCTTCTTGTGGGAGAGATTTTAACATAAAAACGGCAAATCGTACATTTTCTTGCTTCAGGCCTGCCTTTTGACGAAAATTTGATGACCTTTTTTCAAAATATCGCTAGGGGAGTGGGCTTGGGGGAAGGGTCTTTTCATCAGCCTTTCTACCCAGCTCCTAGTACTAATAGTAATTTCCGATTTGCTGGGGGAGGGAGTTAATCAACCAACCAACTAGCAAGTCCAATGCGCGCACAAAATGTTCTTTTACAGAATTGACAACAATAGAAGGTATCTGTGTGAGGTTGAGATGTTTTTTCTTTTCTACGTGTCCGCTTCTGTCTTGCAGTTTCTTGTCTGAATTCTTCTGCCGCTAGTGCTCCCGTTCTAATGCTGTAACGCCAAGCCGTTCTATCCTGAGCGAAGCTCTCCCAAGCGCCTACGTCAATGTTAAGATGTTTCAAGGATGACTTGAGCGTGTCTTTGAAACGCTTTTTCTGTCCACCAGCTTTTCGAAATCCTGCCTTGAGTTCTCCATAATATATTTGTTTTGGCAATCGCGAGTTCTCCATACGCACAAGATGGCCTGCCCAGCGTGCCTGCGCCTTCATAAGTATTGTGTGGATGCTTATTGAGGTTGATTTTTCCAAGACCTCGTAGTCTGGTACTTTGTCCCACCAATGGATGTTTAGTAATTTACGTAGGCAGATAAGATGGAAATGATTTAACTTTCTTGCATGTCTAGCATACACTGTCCACGTTTCGCAGGCGTATAGTAAGGTTGGTATAACAGCAGCATGATATACTTGTAGTTTGGTGGTTGTTCTTATACCTCTTCTGTCCCATACATTTTTGCGTAATCCGCCAAATACAGCACTAGCTTTTGCCAGTCTCTTGTTAATTTCCACACCATAGAGAAGTATCTTTGGCAAGCACTAATCTTGCATACGGTACCACATGACCTACCCAACGAATATGTGTCCGCATCAGAATAATGTTATTGCTAGGGGACCAGATCTTTCATTGGGAATAGTAAACGGAATCTTATCTTGTCATCTGATGTTCATAACATTTTTTTCAGAGCCAAGTTGTGTGAAAGTAATTGAGCTTCCTCACGTGTCGCCTATGTGCTGTCCATGTTTTACCAGCGTATAACAGTACTGGGGGTACCATTGTTCTGTAAAGTAAATTAGGTCAATGTATAAACTTTACATTAATAAATATAATCGTACTTTATAAAATAGAAACAAATTCATCCAGTTGACAGTTTTATCTTATATACTCTTGAAATCAATCTTGACATTATCCAAAAAACTGATAATATCACAATACTTTCAAAACTCTGTAGCCTCACGGCACAGGAAATAAACATGGTGCCATATTGGTGTGACATAGAACACCCTCATTCCTAAAAACATACTAGCAACGAAGCACAGCGACAGACATCGTTTCGACTATAAAGTCTTCATTAGGACGAATGACAACAGACGATAACATACTTTACATAAATCGCACATGTGGTGCAATGATGGTGGGAGGAAGAGATTAATGCAAGCTAGGAAACATGTCATGGGAAGTGAACATAAAAAAATAAATGTCAGCACACAACAGGTAAAGCGGATGGAATTGAAGATAAAAGGAGAAACACACAACAAGAAGAGCGGATGGAGTTGAAGATAAGAGGAGAAACACACAACAAGAAGAGCGGATGGAGTTGAAGATAAGAGGAGAAACACACAATAGAAAGAATGGATTGAGTTGAAGATAAGAGGAGAAACACACAACAGGAAGAGCGGATGGAGTTGAAGATAAGTGGTAAACACACAACAGAAAGAGCGGATGGAGTTGAAGATAAGTGGTAAACACACAACAGAAAGAGCGGATGGAGTTGAAGATAAGAGGAGAAACACACAACAGGAAGAGCGGATGGAGTTGAAGATAAGAGGAGAAACACACAACAGAAAGAGCGGATAGAGTTGAAGATAAGAGGAGAAACACACAACAGGAAGAGCGGATGGAGTTGAAGATAAGAGGAGAAACACACAACAGGAAGAGCGGATGGAGTTGAAGATAAGTGGTAAACACACAACAGAAAGAGCGGATGGAGTTGAAGATAAGAGGAGAAACACACAACAGAAAGAGCGGATAGAGTTGAAGATAAGAGGAGAAACACACAACAGAAAGAGGGGATGGAGTTGAAGATAAGAGGAGAAACACACAACAGGAAGAGCGGATGGAGTTGAAGATAAGAGGAGAAACACACAATAGAAAGAATGGATTGAGTTGAAGATAAGAGGAGAAACACACAACAAGAAGAGCGGATGTAGTTGAAGATAAGAGGAGAAACACACAATAGAAAGAATGGATTGAGTTGAAGATAAGAGAAGAAACACACAATAGAAAGAATGGATTGAGTTGAAGATAAGAGGAGAAACACACAATAGAAAGAATGGATTGAGTTGAAGATAAGAGGAGAAACGCACAGTAGAAAGAATGGATTGAGTTGAAGATAAGAGGAGAAACACACAACAAGAAGAGCGGATGGAGTTGAAGATAAGAGGAGAAACACACAACAAGAAGAGCGGATGGAGTTGAAGATAAGAGGAGAAACACACAACAAGAAGAGCGGATGGAATTGAAGATAAGAGGAGAAACACACAATAGAAAGAATGGATTGAGTTGAAGATAATAGGAGAAACACACAATAGAAAGAATGGATTGAGTTGAAGATAAGAGGAGAAACACACAATAGAAAGAATGGATTGAGTTGAAGATAAGAGGAGAAACACACAACAAGACGAGCGGATGTAGTTGAAGATAAGAGGAGAAACACACAATAGAAAGAATGGATTGAGTTGAAGATAAGAGAAGAAACACACAATAGAAAGAATGGATTGAGTTGAAGATAAGAGGAGAAACACACAATAGAAAGAATGGATTGAGTTGAAGATAAGAGGAGAAACACACAGTAGAAAGAATGGATTGAGTTGAAGATAAGAGGAGAAACACACAATAGAAAGAATAGATTGAGTTGAAGATAAGAGGAGAAACACACAGTAGAAAGAATGGATTGAGTTGAAGATAAGAGGAGAAACACACAACAAGAAGAGCGGATGGAGTTGAAGATAAGAGGAGAAACACACGACAAGAAGAGCGGATGGAATTGAAGATAAGAGGAGAAACACACAATAGAAAGAATGGATTGAGTTGAAGATAAGAGAAGAAACACACAATAGAAAGAATGGATTGAGTTGAAGATAAGAGGAGAAACACACAATAGAAAGAATGGATTGAGTTGAAGATAAGAGGAGAAACACACAGTAGAAAGAATGGATTGAGTTGAAGATAAGAGGAGAAACACACAACAAGAAGAGCGGATGGAGTTGAAGATAAGAGGAGAAACACACAACAAGAAGAGCGGATGGAGTTGAAGATAAGAGGAGAAACACACAACAAGAAGAGCGGATGGAATTGAAGATAAGAGGAGAAACACACAATAGAAAGAATAGATTGAGTTGAAGATAAGAGGAGAAACACACAGTAGAAAGAATGGATTGAGTTGAAGATAAGAGGAGAAACACACAACAAGAAGAGCGGATGGAGTTGAAGATAAGAGGAGAAACACACAACAAGAAGAGCGGATGGAGTTGAAGATAAGAGGAGAAACACACAACAAGAAGAGCGGATGGAATTGAAGATAAGAGGAGAAACACACAACAAGAAGAGCGGATGGAATTGAAGATAAGAGGAGAAACACAGAACAGGAATTGACAAATAGATTGGATAGGAGAATTATATAAAAAGTGAGAGCAGAAGAGAAAGTAAAATATATCACGTGGCTTAGTATAAGATCAAAGCCAATGTTTAAGATCATCACAAAGCCATTGCAGAGAAGGCCTTGCTAAAAGTGGCACATTTACAAGCGCAACTAAGCATGGCAACTACTTGCAGTATGAGGGTGTGGGTCAAGGCTGTTACTGCAGCTCTACAGTGGCTCTTTGAGACTCATTTTTACTAAGGTAGCTATTTTGTATGATTCTAATTTCATCTTTCCAAAGATTCAAAACGTACGGTGTCGATATGATGGATGGTCTAAATAACATATTCCAATCTTCATGATGCCCCGTTAATTTACTGACCAGGACTTGCGGATGTTCACATAATTAAGAGAGCACATAAGTTTGTGTCGAATGCATGCAATTATAGTCGGTAAATTGAGGATGCTGAGTGTAAACGCTATTGTAGATGATACATCTACCTCTATTGTAGATGATACATCTACTGATAATTTAGTGTGGCAGAGTAGGACTAGGTATCCGAGGGGCACAGTGAGGAATGTGTTCAACCAACAAGCCACAAACCATCAGTACATATACACTGTGATAATTGCTTGCGGAGAATGAACAAAGATAGATATGCACGGAGTGCAGTGACGTCGGCTTATAATAAATCAGATATATTTACAACCTTCAAAATTAAGTGTTTGCAAACATCATATATCTGACACCCACTCGAATTCTGTTTTATATTTGGCTCGATATTCCAGGTAAGTCACCAGTTAGTGAGTATTCCTGCTTAACATCAAGTTCGTAAATAGGAATTATTAACATTGATTTCATTTAGATTTCATTTCACTCAGTTGTTGTCTGAAAATATATTGAAGTGTATCATGTACATGGTATTGCTAATGCTATTCAACAATTGTTAAATTTTGTACTAGCGCTAACATATCCGATCGTATCGCCATCAGTATACTTAGTGCTATGTGTTAGGTGTACGAGCTATCTCTCTATCAATTGCGCTGCTGGCCGACCAATTCAGGTTTAATAATTCCATCTTAAACGTGTCTTGTGTTTAATTGTTATTGTGTAATTGTTAATCAATGTTTAATTGATGTCTGCTGCACAATCCAATGAACTGTTTATATGTGCTCCTAAATATTCATAATTTGTGATATTCAGAACATCTAGTCCCAGGGACGTGCGATAGATTTTAAATGTTCTTTGAATTATTGAATGGTTCAAATTATATTTTGATTTCGCTGCTTATGTCGCCCCTTTAATGTGTGATGCGGCCGCCTCTTTACTGTGCAGCCTGATGCGGTCCCTCCTTGTATCATAGCACGGTACGGCCTAGTTCTATGAGTTAATTTTGAGAGGCCAGCTATCAACACTGCTACTGTGCCGACTAGTTCAGGTTTAATAACTCCATCTCAAATTTGCCTCGTGCTAAGATACGTTATCGGATGTAAAAGTCTGGTTCGATTCTTGCTTCTTATCTTCACATTCTGGATTCAGTCTCCTCCTGGTTACATATTCTTTCCAGAACGCAATATACTTTATGGAACAGAACGTAGCCTTACTTATGGACACAGAACGTAGTCTTATTTATGGATACATAACATATCGTTCTTTATGATCATAGAGCGTAGTTCTATTTATGGAAGTAGCCTTCTTTTTTACATATAACGTAACCTTTTTTGTGGACACATATCGTAGCCTTTATGAGCACAGAGCGTAGCCTTCTTCATGTGAGAGAGTGGCCAGACTTGCATTTAATGTATCAATGAAAAGAAGCAGCTTTATCCATCAAGCTAAACGACTCCGTAGACAACTTACAGACCTACCCGAAGTTGACATCCCCTTAAGGTCTGTACCAGAACAAGCCCCGTGGAGTGAAAGGCATGGAATGTCAATATACATTCAGACCCATGTGAAAGGAATACTAAGCGAGGACGAAAAGAACAGTGTGCAGCGAAGGACAGTCACCCTCAGTTTCCTGGATGAGGAATATCCACAAGATATATGGGTCAGAGTATACACAGATGGGTCAGCACAGAATGCTGCGAGGAATGGAGGTGCAGGTGTATATATAGAATATCCACACAAGTCTAGAGATAAATCAGAACAACAACAGGAAAATTCTGCAATAATTATGATGCAGAAATCCAGGCAATTAGTGTGGCAGCTAAAAAAACTGCTGAACTCCAACTCTGACCTACAGCCTGTGGTATTCCTGATAGATGCAAGGTCAGTGCTTCAAGCTCTCCAGTCTGGAAAACTAATAGACTTGAAAAAACTACTTAGCGAATTGTCGTACCACTATAGGGTAACCATGCAGTGGATACCCTCTCACTGTGGAATACCAAGAAATGAAAAATCAGACCAACTGGCTAAGGAAGGTGCTGCCGAAGACCAACCAGATATACCAATCACTTACGATCAGAAAAAACAGATGATCAAGTCAATAAGAAAGCCACAAACACCAACACAAGATGACTATCACATTATGAACAGATCAGAACAAGTTATAATTCTACGTCTCAGAACAGAACACAACCGACTCCGCAGTCACATGTATACAAAGTTCAAGATTGGCAACACGGCCATGTGTACATGGACAGGCAGCACAGAGTGCCAAACATATACTTCAAGAGTGTTCTGAGCATGAAATTCTGAGGCAGACATATTGGCCAGAGGAAACAACACTGGAATCAAAGCTCTATGGGACACTGTATGAACTACAAAAGACAGTGAGTTTTATTAAGGAGACAGAATTACAGATATAGACATGTTTCAAGTAAATGAAAGAAGAAGAAGAAATGTATCAATAAAAGTCGAATTTACAACGGATAAGAGTGACTTACCGAAACTGCTATATGAGCTCCTGCTGGATGTGAACACTTCTATTGGTGACATATCTAGGATGAGATTTAAAGAATTTGTAATTAAGTGTGTGGTAGTAATAAAACTGGACACATGCAGAAAGAAATGAGAAGAATGTTTAATCAACAGGCCACGGATGGTATCAGAATGCACTCCCTTGGTAGTATGCTGGAGGAGACTTAGGACATCTGATATTACTGAAATGAATGAGATAAATACTGCAAATTTGTATCAATAGAAATCTCTACAATCTACTTTGAAGTACTATGCATCAGTTGACCGAAGATATACAATGATAAATTATGGAACAGAATACAGCGGTATACAGTGGAGATAGACATTGAGAAGAGAACACAGTATACAGTGGCGATAGACATTGAGGAGAGAACACATTATACAGTGGCGATAGACATTGAGGAGAGAACACAGTATACAGTTTGGAGAGAGAACATATACAGTGGAAATATACATTGAAGAGAGGAAATGATTGTAGATAGCTCAACATTCTCATAAAGAAGTCTGACAAAATAACTACATTAGTATTGAATTGGAATCCACATGGAAAGACGCAAGTTGGAAGGCCGAAGAACACCTGATGCATAATAATAGAAAATAAATCAAATCAGTTGAGAGATCATGTGGACACAGATTAAGAAGACAATCTGAAGAAAATAATATTGGTGAGCGACAGTTGCAGCAACGTGCAGTCCTATGTTTCACAGTTGCAACAACTTGTAGCCCTGTGTTCTACAGTTGCAGCAAATTGTAACCATATATTCCACAGTTGCACCAACTTGCAACCATATGTTCCACAGAGGAATGACAGAAAACAAATGTTATTTAAATTATTTAATTCCATTGTAATATTAATTTTCTTCTTTTCTTGCAGAAGTGAATCCAAAACAAGAGATACATTTCATTCAATAACATAGGATACGAGTTAGAAAATGATCATGGAAGTCAAGCTGGCGTTGATTATCTTCGCTGTTTTTGAAATGAATGTGCGCGGACTTCCTGTAAGTTAGTACATGTACAAGTCTTTCTCCAGCATAGCCCTGTACAAAAATCCTCCAATAGCGCCACCTTTCTTGGCTGATGCGACTGATTGTTGGTTACTGTGTATATATGTTGCCAGATAATTTTTCTCCTCTTGCGTTCGTTCTCAAACTCCTGCGGATTTTCAGAATGTAGTCCAGAGAACGGAATGTGCTGTGTCATGTTTTATACCTAATATGCGATATCTCCGCCTTCTGGACTGATACATCAGAGTTCAGTAGGGCATCTGGGTCGCGTTTACTCTCTATAGGATGGAACAGCTTTTCTAAAATATATATAGTAGATTTTTAAAGACATAAACCACTTTAGTCGCCTCTTACGACCTACATGGCATGTAAAGAGTCACGCTTCGTTTCTCCCATTCAGGCCCCATAACACATAACTAATAAAAAGCGCGGAATAAGTCGGATCTGTTTTCAGGACTACCCCTGAGAAGGACATGGTGTATATGTGTATTAGTAGGTGTGTGTGTGTTTTCCTAGTAATACCGTATTTTTCTTTGTTTACATAATCCTTTATATATGTATGGTTGTGTTGTTATCCTGTAATCTATTGAGATAATATAACAACAATGAAAACATAAATAAATGATTGTCAGGGTTTTTCTACCTTCATCACTTAAGATAGACATTGTTTGAAGACTCGACATCTTGACGCATCAAATGCCCTAATTTACTTTGGGCTTCCATTTCATCCTTTGCCCTTTCCTGTCTGTCAATATTGCGGTAATTTTGGCCCACATATTGAATGCACTGTTATTGCACCTACTTTAAGAGATGCACTAGATCTGATACTAGGCAATGATTTTGGGTGAGGAAACCATTTCAAGTCATCTTGGTTATATTTTTTATTTTTTACAGTTGCGTTTTCTACATCGTTATTTGTTTCTTGATAAAGTCCTATTAGGACCGACACGTTGATATATTTATATGTATATATATATATATATATATATATATAATCGCATTTAATGTTTTTTCATGCCATGCTCATCTTCGCTTTCGAAGGAGGAACATCATCATCAATTGTCGTTGCTCTATGTTTTTAGGTATCTACAGTAACCTGTGTACTTTATTTAGTATTTATCTCTTATTATATTACTCTCATCTTGTGATGGACAA
The DNA here is from genome assembly GCA_034231615.1 of Meghimatium bilineatum. Lineage (NCBI taxonomy): Eukaryota > Metazoa > Mollusca > Gastropoda > Stylommatophora > Philomycidae > Meghimatium > Meghimatium bilineatum. The sequence goes on along the minus strand of CM067319.1, from coordinate 20,109,168 downwards.
ACGCATCACTCTCACCTGTTCTACTATCACATTACACTCATCTTAACTGTTTCTTTGAATGTGTACAAGGCGGCTCTTACCCGGGATCCTCTGCACTCACGCACGCACTACAATAGATATTTCCTAGTGGAAATCTGACTCTGGCATCTACGCACTGACAACCTAAACCATAATAGACAACCACGAATGATTTGGGTTTTTAAAAATCATTTTTCACCTCATATATTTATTGTTTTTCATGCCAGCTCATCTTCTCTTGCGAAAGAGGAACATCATCATCATCATCATCATCATCATCATCATCATCATCATCATCATCATCATCATCACAATTCCGCAGATAAGTTATCAGGAAGGAGGGGTTTTTTGCCTAAAACAAAAAGGTTATTATCCCGTTTTCAAGTGCGCAATTCCATGTTTTGATGAGAAATGTGATGCCGTTCTTGCGAAAAACCATTAAGAGATGGGTTTTATCCACCTTTTTTGCTAAATTCATAGTACTAAAAGTCATATTATTTGCCTAAGACGGATGTGTCTATCCATTTGCAAAAATAAAACGGCGACACGACGCATTTCCATTTTCTGGACTACATCCTGAAAATCTAGTAAGACCATTGTCCTGCTACAAGAGAGGGAGACATTTTCCTGCTACAAAAGAGGGGGACATTGTCCTGCTACAAGAGAGATCCATCGGGAGTTCGAGAATGTGTCCTGCTACAAGAGAGATCCATCGGGAGTTCGAGAATGTATCCTGCTACAAGAGAGGGTGACATTGTCCTGTTACAAGAGAGAGGGACATTGTCCTGCTACAAGAGAGGGGGACATTGTCCTGCTACATGAGAGGGGGGCATTGTCCTGCTACAAGAGAGGGGGACATTGTCCTGCTACAAGAGAGGGGGGCATTGTCCTGCTACAAGAGAGTGGGACATTGTCCTGCTACAAGAGAGAGGGACATTGTCCTGCTACAAGAGAGGGGGACATTGTCCTGCTACAAGAGAGGGGGGCATTGTCCTGCCACAAGAGAGTGGGACATTGTCCTGCTGCAAGAGAGGGGGACATTGTCCTGCTACAAGAGAGTGGGACATTGTCCTGCTACAAGAGAGGGGGGCATTGTCCTGCTACAAGAGTGGGACATTGTCCTGCTGCAAGAGAGGGGGACATTGTCCTGCTACAAGAGAGTGGGACATTGTCCTGCTACAAGAGAGGGGGGCATTGTTCTGCTACAAGAGAGGGGACATTTTCCTGCTGCAAGAGAGGGGGACATTGTCCTGCTACAAGAGAGGGGGGCATTGTCCTGCTACAAGAGAGGGGGACATTGTCCTGCTACAAGAGAGGGGAACATTGTCCTGTTACAAGAGAGATCCATCGGGAGTTCGAGAATAAAAACACTGAAGAAAAATAAGAAAAGTCACGTGTTCACTTGCTAATGGTTGACACCCCCCAACCCCCCAAACCCCAGCCCTTATTTACAGATGTAGATGTGCACTTTTCGCACATGTTATCCTCTCTTCTCATCGCGTTTCAACTTTCTCCAAACTTTTCTCACATTTTCATATCTATTGGTTGTTCACGTGTTCTAACCTGTTCTCTTATGATGTACTCAGCTTTTCTTCACCCACCTGTGCTCTCCGCAAATCACATTTTATATTCTCACCTATCCTATTCTCACCTGTCCCCTTGCCTTGTGTTACCTATACACTAGCTTGTCATTTGAATTGAGGATTATCTCTTGAAGCTACAGATTTACGGGATATGAATAGTAATCGTGTCATGTGGCTCACCGCTTTATGGACAGGTGATGGGCAGAGAGCGACCGATCGGCAATAAAAGACATGTTATCTGAATTAATTAAGCCTTCGTTACTTTTCTTGATTATTCCCGTGTTTTCCGCAGGTCAATATTTGTATAATTGAAATCGCAGGCCAAAATAGCCAATGCTATTCCAAGTTGCCTTCGAGCTGAAATGCTACAGGAAGATACTTAGAATATCATGGAAGGATAAAATCAGAAACTCAGATATTATAAACACACTGAATATTCCAGTGTTGGTTACTAAATACAATAACAAAAAGAAAACTACGCCTGTTTGGTCATATAAAGAGACATAACTGTTTAGAAAGACAAATAATGGAGGGAAGAGTACCTGGGTGAGGAGAAGGGGCAGACCAAGAAGACGATGGACTGACGACATTAAAGATAACATGAATACATCGCTAGAAAATGCAAGCCACATCGCCCAAGACAGAGAGAGGTTCAGAGAGTTCATTGGGAAGACAACGTTCTGGAAGGAATACGTCACATTACATTCCAAGTATATAAATAGTAACCAATGAAAAGCGTGGCGATAATCAAAGACGTATCTAAGGAAGGCCTGTTTACTTTTTTTTTTGCAGTTAAAAAAGGGGGAGGTACATCTATGAAACGGTAACATTACAAAAGAAATCATATTTAAAAACGGTTAAAGTTACAAAGCTGCAACTGACAGTAGATACCTGAATAAATACAATATAATTAGAAGGTAAAATGTTACTTTCTGTATAAATGTAAATAGAAATTATTTGGTCTTGAACAAAATAAAATTTTCATATTCAAAATTGTTAGGTCAGTTCTGTAATAGTTTTGAGAAGATAAGTATAAATGAGTTATAATTAACAATGTAGGCATACAAATGGACTAGATATGACACATACTACGGATATTAGAATATATTTTACAATTTTTCATACAGGCTTGTTCAAATTTCAATTATTTGTGGGTTAAAAATGTTCCAAATTTTGAAAGCTGCAAAACTGGTAAATATTTATAGATAGCAAAGTTCGTAGGATGTGCTATATGGAACTATGTAAGCAATATGCATGCAAAATGTTATCAATATTGGTAAATTTTTGAAAAAGTTATGAGTGCAGAAGTGACAATTATATCAACATTTCGCGAACGAACAATTAGAGAATTTACACATTAAAAATAGAATTCCTTACTTTAATAGCCTCCTGCAAGGTAAAGATATCCTTCAGTCTTAACTTGTGCTTTATCTAGACTAATCTTCTCCTTCTCCTGGCTCTTCTGACTTCTAGGGTTGCCGCGGTAACCTTATTTTGTGCATTTAAGTCTCTTGGAATCAGTTCTTGCGAAGTAATCCAACAATAATTTTCCACATGTCACTTCCAACAGCCTAAGTGTAGCTTGCAATTCATCATTAAAAACTAAGGTTGCAATGCCAACAGCAATATTAACAGCAGTCAACCCATTGTATAAGTGCTTTGGGCAGATCTGCCATGTCATTCTGTTGAAGGACTCATCAATATTTCTGCAGTACTGAGAAATATTTTTTCCGGATACTTTGAATTAATTACTTGATTACAAATTGATACATAAACATGAGGTGTGCAAGAAAGATTTGCAAATTCAAAACGAGGCTATTTGCCACAATTACATAAGGAGATGTTCATTGTTTCATTATTAATAGGAACTGTTCACTGTTTTTCTCAAACATATTGAACATTTTTGCAATATTTTTTTAAAACACCTGACCCACCCCCACATATTTCAAAATTATATATCTTTAAAATTGTAAGCACTACGACCAAATTTCTTTAAGCATAATGTGCGTAAATGCATACTCTTTAATTTGCTACCATATTAGCATAATTTAAAAATCGGTGTTTTTTTCAATTTCCCCGGTGTAACTGCCCCCTTATCTTATAGTACTGTAGAATGTCACGGGCAGAGCATATATGGGGGAACCCAAGTACAAGGACGTCATTCGGTACGCCTTCTATTTTGTTGAAAGTGCACATGATAGTGATGAATAATTGTATGATTGTATTTACCTTCGCAGACTAAAAAATCTAGTTGCGCAGAGTTTGGCCAATCTTGTATTGATGACGGCTCATGTTGTTCCGAGTTAAGCTGCCAGGGGAGAGTAAAGTTGTGTTCGAAAGTTCTCCTAACAAAAAGTATGTAAACATATGTCGTCTATAGTTTATTATATTGATCATTCTTCTTCTTCTGAGCTCTTTCGAGATTTCTAGTACTATAAGTAATATTCTGATTTTTAATGGGGGTGGGGGGGGGAGTTGAACATCCTACCTCCTTCCCTCCCTTACATATGGGCCGTGTACTTACATATTTACATCGTCTTTCCTTTGAAGTAAATATAACAGTAGGGGCGAGAGAGGGACATGCTTAAAAACACAAGGGACAAACAGATAAAGCAAAGATTAATGCAAAACAGCAGTGGCGGATTCATTCTACAATTAATACTATCTACTCACACGAACCTCTTATATAACTGTCTAAAAGACGAAAGAGGTAATACACGAATATTCAGTAAGGGGATGAAAGTTGTGACTTACAGAAGCCATCAGTTGGCCCTGTATGAGTCCTTTTATTGTGTAGTCAGTACATTCGTTGAAAGATTATAAATTGTAACAGAGAAATAGGAGATGCAGAAATTCTACCTCGCACATATTCTCACTAAATACCCACAATTCCTGTGACACCGTGTCACCACCAATGTAAATGAATGCGCAGTGACTTTGTAGATATCTGGTAGGTGTTTTTATTTGAAAAAAAAGAGGTAATACGACCACACACAAAATGTTTTTAAAACTGTTTAGAGCGTTTAACAATTACAAATTCTTCTTCCAGATTGTAGGAACGTCACAGTAAAGCTTCCCCCGAAGTATGTATGACCTTTTGAGTCTTGCAGACGTTCATTAAGCACAAAGAAGATGCATTCCTTTGAGCATTTTCTCAGAAATTGGACTTTTCAAGCGATCATGTCACAGCAACAGAATATTTTTGTTTGCATCTTTCTCTTTTTTCTTCCATATCTTTAATCATATTATTTTTTAACAAAGTTGCTCCCACACGCAGGTTATGGTTCTAGACAGTCCGAGTTTTGGCAGTGTTTTCCAAAATTTAGGTTCTATGAAAGAAGCCTTTCATAGAGGATTTACAGATGTTTTTATACCTCAGCATTGGTCTACCGTGGACTTTTACTTCAGCCAGTTCTCCGAATAGTACTTGTTTTGAGATACGGCAGTATAGCATTCTGTGGTCGTGACCCAGACGACGCAATCTATGTCTGTTAAGTGTTACCATGACAGATGGTAGCTGAGTGCAGCATAACACTTCCATGACAGATGGTAGCTGAGTGCAGCGTAACACTTCCATGCTGGTGATTTTGTCGTGTCATTTGATGTTCAGATTGTGCGGAGACATCTTAGATGAGAGATGTTAAGTCTCTTCTCTAAATGTTTTGTGTGGGTAGTCCATGTTTCGGATCCGTAATATAGTGTACTTAGCAAGTATGTTTGACGGTTGGTTGGTTGGTTGCTGATCCAGCGGTTCATGGACTCATGCATGCCCTTTAACCCACCATGTTTGATAAATCTATATCTATTTTTTCAATTTTAGCGTATGGTTTTTCCAAGGGATAAATGTTCCAGTGTTGGGTAACAACCCTAAACAGGAAGCAGGTGGCTGGAGTAACACCGGGCAAATGTCAAGATAAACAAAAATAGGTAGATGTGTTACCAAAATAAAACATAACACAACCTAACAACGAGATACAGGGACAGACGACGTTTCGACTATTAAGCCTTCATCAGGACAAACGAAAGACAACGGTACAACGAATCTTACATGGAAACAAACGTGGTTGATAGGGAGGAAAGAGGAGGAGAGATAGTGAATAGATAGTGGAGGAAGTAAATAAGGAGCGGCATATTGGGGAGGAAGAGAGTATGGGGAGAAGAAGTGAGGAGAGAAAGTGCACGGAAGGAGGTGAGGAGCGAAAATGGATAAGGTGTGGTAGTAAGTAAAACAGATAAGGTTAAATTAAGATTCTTACCTCAAAAGTGGCAACACGCAATGAGTATAACGAATAGATAGCAGAGGAAGCAGAGATGGAGCAGCCTAGCAGGGAGGAAGAGGGTATGGGAAGAAGTGAGGAGGGGAAAGTGCACAGAAGGAGATGAGGAGTGAAAATAGTTAAGGTGTGATAGCAAGTAAACTAAGATAAATGAGGATAAATTCAGATACTTACCTGAAATGGCAACAGGCAATGAGTATTAGCATACAGTCGTCATGGAAACGCAAAAGAGGATGGTAGGAGAGATCAGATGAGGGAGAGAGAGATGGAGATGAAAAATAAAGAAGAGAAAAAAGGGAGAAAAGAAAGAAACGACCGAGCAGATATAGGCAGTGGAGAGAGACTATAAGTAGGAGTAGATAATGGTGGGAAGAAAATACAGTGATAATACAATGATGTATGTAAGTGAGAGTAAAATATAAAATATAGGTGATAATATATAAAAAAGAACTTATCTGATACGTTGAGAACTGGCTAGCTTGAAACCAACAGTCACACTGGTGGGTCAGGGTCAATGGACAATGAAAGCTAGTGAGGCAAGTAGCGTCACTAAAATACCTACATGCCAGATTGTCACACCACAGGAAACAAGAGGACAACAGAAATGGCCGCAGGGAAGATTGAGCGATAAGTATAACGGTCCAGTATTATGACGAGAGACCGACTGAAATAATAGGCAGGGCCGTAGAGAGAAACCCGAGGCGGGTAAATGTTAAAACCGTGACTCCTACAAATAGTCATAGAGACAGATAAAAAAAGGATGAGAGGAATGCAGAGGAGAAGAACAAGAAAAGAGAGAAGAAGAAGAGAAAAAAAGAAAAGAGAAAAAAGGAGAAAAAAGAAAAAAGAAGAAAAAAGAAGAAGAAAACGGTGGATAGACGTGGGCCCCGAGCCGGAAATACGCCACGCAAGGACGGGACGTGGAAGTAGGAAGGAGCCTAACAGACACAGCAAGGTAGGGTGGGGGACTAACACGGGGAGGCGCGTCGTGCGAAGGTATCAGGCTGATAAAGAAAGAAGGTGCAGAAGAGAAGGGTACCAGAGTAGGAAAGAAAAGGGGAAAGGAGGCAATGTCAGATGGAGGCAGACCCAGAACTACAGCCAAAGCATGTGAGGTGGTGGGGGGTCGTATGTGACCAAGTAAGGGTCATCAGTCCATAATGTCGTTGTAATTGGAGGTCGGTGTAACAGAGGTTCCGATAAGATAAATATTGCGGAAGATGGACCAAGGTCACAACCGCAACGACAAGTACCTTTTAGGCCCCGTGTTCGGAAGTGAGACCCGTCGCATCAACCGAAGATGATAAGAGGATGGACTAGCCGCACGTCACAATCCCTATGTGGGTATTGCCCGCACTGTACACTAGCCCATCTATGGGAACAACGATCAACGGACAGAACCTCGAGCCACCGATACACGATCCCTTAGTCCAGGCCATGTACCGTGGTGAGAAACATGTCAGATGAAACGATGTTCGTAGTTGAGTGAGACCAACCGTACATTGCAACCCACTGGAGGTGTTGCCCGTACCGCACGCTGGCTCCATAAATATAGAATTCTCATAATCGTCATCTTTACGAATTCCTTTGCTCTGCGCACTCTCGCAAGTTCTCTTCTCTCCGCCCCCCCCCCTCCTCTGCTCTTTTCTCATAATCGTCATCTTTACGAATTCCTTTGCTCTGCGCACTCTCGCAAGTTCTCTTCTCTCCGCCCCCCTCCTCTGCTCTTCCTGTACTCTCTCCGGAGCCAACTTCCTCTACTTCCTCTTTGGTCCGCTGCATACCTTCTGACCTTCCACTCTCTGCCAACGAGATTTCAGTTCTCAGCAAGGGACTCAAATTCGTTCCACTTCGTCCTACTTCTGACCGCTTCTCCCTGTTTCGAGACGTTGCGAGATTTCATCGCAAGCTCCGTCTCCAGTTCCATTTTTGCCATAACCCATCTTCTACGGACTTTAGCGCTCCTGACGCTGATGATCCTTTCTCATCCTTCCATCACCGGAAGCATGACTGGACACCTCCTTCTTCCAATCTCACCCGCACCTTAGACCTTTACATCCAGAATACTGGTCGTGCTATTGCCTGTCTCCGCCCTCCACTGCTGCGCCACTCTAATCTCACTCCTTCGGAGACTGAGGCCCTCTCCAACCTCCGTGCTCGCCGTGACATTGTCATCAAACCTGCTGACAAAGGCGGCGCGGTCGTTGTGTGGCACCGTGATCTGTACATCCAGGAAGCCTCTCGTCAACTGGAAGATGATTCCTTCTATGAACCTCTCCCTTCGGACCCTACTCCTGATCATAACCTCACGGTTGGCTGCACTGTCAAACGACTCATCCGGCAAAACCTCCTTCCCTCTTCTGCTGTCTCGCTGTTTATCTCCAAGGCCAACCTGGGTAAACCTGCCCTCTATCTTCTGCCTAAAATTCACAAGGATCTTCACCCTGGCAGACCTATTGTGTCTGCATGTTCCTGTCCCACTGAGCATATCTCAGCGTTTCTTGATGTTGTTTTTCAACCTATTGTCGCTTCTCTTCCGTCGTACCTTAAGGACACCAACCATGCGTTAACCACATTCGCATCGGTTGAGCTGCTCCCCCACCATACCTATCATCTCTTCCTCCTTGACGTTGTGTCCCTCTACACATCTATCCCTCACCACGACGGCCTTATCGCCATTCAGTTCTTTCTTGATCGACACCCTCACCATTCCATTGCTACCTCTACCCTGGTCCGCTTGGCTGAACTTGTTCTCACCTTGAACTCCTTTGAGTTCGATGGCACCTTCTTTAACCAGATCAGCGGTGTAGCTATGGGCACCAAAATGGGTCCCAGCTATGCTTGTCTGTTCATGGGCCATCTTGAGCACCTTATGTTCTCCAGCTTCCATGGTCCTATTCCTCAGTTCTACCGCCGCTACATTGATGATGGCTTTGGGTTCACTGACATGCCTGTTGCAGACCTCTCAGCCTTCATCTCATTCGTTAGCAACTTCCACCCCTCCATCAAATTCACTTCCATTGTCTCTGCTTCCTCTGTCACTTTCCTGGACAGCTCTGTCTCTATTGGTCCAGGTTCGCTCTCTACCTCGGTCTACTATAAGCCTACTGACTCTCACAGCTTCCTTCTATATTCTTCTTCTCACCCTCGCTCATGCCGTGACTCCCTTCCCTTCTCTCAACTCCTACGCCTTCGTCGCCTTTGCCAGGATGACTCTGACTTTCTTCAGCATGCCTATGATATGCTTGACTTCTTCCGCCGGCGTGCTTACCCGGAGGATGTCCTTCTCTCTGCCCTGGATCGTGTCCTTCCAATCTCCCGTGCTGATGCCTTATCACGTTCTCCTCTACTTCCTTCCACGCGTCCTAAACTTATCCTTACTTTCCACCCTCACAATATTCCTGCTCTTAAGATCCTTCTCCGTGACTTCTCGATCTTCTCATCTGATCCCCTTACCAAAGAGGCTTTTCCAGCTCCACCTCTTGTGGCTTTCCGTCGAGACAGGAACCTACGCGATACTCTGGTTCACTCTCACCTTCGGCCCGCGGGATCTCCTATCGGCACCTCCCCGTGTCAGCGCCCGTGCCTCACGTGCCCTTTTGTCTTTCGGACCACCTCTATCCGATTCCCTAAGTCGGTATTCCATATCCACCACTCTTTTTCTTGTGTCTCTCGTAACGTCGTGTACGTTATCACTTGCAAACGCTGCAACCTGATGTACATTGGTGAAACGGGCAGATTCTTAGCCACTAGGTTTGCCGAACACTTACGGGACATCCGTAACTATGGATCTTCCCCGGTGGCTCTCCACTTCAACACCAATTCTCACCGTGGTGTGCTGGACATTCAGGTCACTGGTTTAGTCTCTTGCCACTCAGGTGACCGGCAACGTTTCTCATTAGAAAACCGCCTCATTCTTAATCTTGGCACTCTTAAGCCCCATGGCATCAATGACCAGCTATACTTTCAATAATCTCTATACCTCCCCCCCCCCCCCCCCATTTGTGTGTGTGTGTGTCTCCCTTGCTATGCCTCCCTACTGCTCCTACATTCCTTCCTTCTGCCATCCCCTATCCTCATTTTGTCTTACTCCTCTCCTTGCTACTGTTCCTCTCCATTGTGGTGGATCGGCTTGGGCCCCCACCCAGGGGTTGGGGCTACGGTGACCCGCCACGTTGCTATTGATGTGTTGGTGGGTTGTTACACCTTGGGACTGGGACCGGCAGGATTTCATCCGGGGTGGGCCTAGTGCGGCTTTGCGCGTCGATTCTATGCCTCATCTGTATCTCTTGCTATCACACTCCACTCTCTTTCTACGGGTTGTTTTACCCAGGCTTCATTCTCCTCTTCCCCGTTCGATTCTTCGACCTACTCTGTCTACTTTCTCCATTCCCACTACTTGAGGCTGTGTCCTCTGTTTCTTCTGTGCCATTCTCTGTGGCCCGTGGGCGCCACCACGTACATATCATCTTATTACTTTTGGCCTTTTGCCGCTCTCTGGTTGTCCTTCTTTGGTCTTGTTGGGTCGGCTACCCTTACAGCTACTTAGCATGCCGAGGCTGGGAGACCTTTACACCGACTACATATATATATATATATATTTATTTATTTAGAATATACATATATATTTATTTATTTATTTTTTAATTTTTAAGTTAATTTTTTTTTTCTTCCACACGACTTGGATGGCTCGGATACAGGGGTCCCCTATGTATATTTATGGAGCCAGCGTGCGGTACGGGCAACACCTCCAGTGGGTTGCAATGTACGGTTGGTCTCACTCAACTACGAACATCGTTTCATCTGACATGTTTCTCACCACGGTACATGGCCTGGACTAAGGGATCGTGTATCGGTGGCTCGAGGTTCTGTCCGTTGATCGTTGTTCCCATAGATGGGCTAGTGTACAGTGCGGGCAATACCCACATAGGGATTGTGACGTGCGGCTAGTCCATCCTCTTATCATCTTCGGTTGATGCGACGGGTCTCACTTCCGAACACGGGGCCTAAAAGGTACTTGTCGTTGCGGTTGTGACCTTGGTCCATCTTCCGCAATATTTATCTTATCGGAACCTCTGTTACACCGACCTCCAATTACAACGACATTATGGACTGATGACCCTTACTTGGTCACATACGACCCCCCACCACCTCACATGCTTTGGCTGTAGTTCTGGGTCTGCCTCCATCTGACATTGCCTCCTTTCCCCTTTTCTTTCCTACTCTGGTACCCTTCTCTTCTGCACCTTCTTTCTTTATCAGCCTGATACCTTCGCACGACGCGCCTCCCCGTGTTAGTCCCCCACCCTACCTTGCTGTGTCTGTTAGGCTCCTTCCTACTTCCACGTCCCGTCCTTGCGTGGCGTATTTCCGGCTCGGGGCCCACGTCTATCCACCGTTTTCTTCTTCTTTTTTCTTCTTTTTTCTTTTTTCTCCTTTTTTCTCTTTTCTTTTTTTCTCTTCTTCTTCTCTCTTTTCTTGTTCTTCTCCTCTGCATTCCTCTCATCCTTTTTTTATCTGTCTCTATGACTATTTGTAGGAGTCACGGTTTTAACATTTACCCGCCTCGGGTTTCTCTCTACGGCCCTGCCTATTATTTCAGTCGGTCTCTCGTCATAATACTGGACCGTTATACTTATCGCTCAATCTTCCCTGCGGCCATTTCTGTTGTCCTCTTGTTTCCTGTGGTGTGACAATCTGGCATGTAGGTATTTTAGTGACGCTACTTGCCTCACTAGCTTTCATTGTCCATTGACCCTGACCCACCAGTGTGACTGTTGGTTTCAAGCTAGCCAGTTCTCAACGTATCAGATAAGTTCTTTTTTATATATTATCACCTATATTTTATATTTTACTCTCACTTACATACATCATTGTATTATCACTGTATTTTCTTCCCACCATTATCTACTCCTACTTATAGTCTCTCTCCACTGCCTATATCTGCTCGGTCGTTTCTTTCTTTTCTCCCTTTTTTCTCTTCTTTATTCTTCATCTCCATCTCTCTCTCTCCCTCATCTGATCTCTCCTACCATCCTCTTTTGCGTTTCCATGACGACTGTATGCTAATACTCATTGCATGTTGCCATTTCAGGTAAGTATCTGAATTTATCCTCATTTATCTTAGTTTACTTGCTATCACACCTTAACTATTTTCACTCCTCATCTCCTTAGTGCACTTTCCCCTCCTCACTTCTTCCCATACCCTCTTCCTCCCTGCTAGGCTGCTGCATCTCTGCTTCCTCTGCTATCTATTCGTTATACTCATTGCGTGTTGCCACTTTTGAGGTAAGTATCTTAATTTAACCTTATCTATTTTACTTACTACCACACCTAATCCATTTTCGCTCCTCACCTCCTTCCGTGCACTTTCTCTCCTCACTTCTTCTCCCCATACTCTCTTCCTCCCCAATATGCCGCTCCTTATTTACTTCCTCCACTATCTATTCACTATCTCTCCTCCTCTTTCCTCCCTATCAACCACGTTTGTTTCCATGTAAGATTCGTTGTACCGTTGTCTTTCGTTTGTCCTGATGAAGGCTTAATAGTCGAAACGTCGTCTGTCCCTGTATCTCGTTGTTAGGTTGTGTTATGTTTTATTTTAGTAACACATCTACCTATTTTTGTTTATCTTGACATTTGGTTTTTCCAAGCTCGTTGTCACAATCCGCCAAACTCAACTTTTCTTCACCCACCTGTACTCTCCACAAATCAACTATATATGCGTTTATTTCATTATCTAGGGAGAGAGTGGATATAATTGTGGATCCTATGTAACAAATGTTGTCAACTAACTTTACATGAGTATTGTTTACAGTGATGTTTGTTGGTGCTGTAGAATCTTGATACGTTACCATAGTTTTAGTGATGCGTATTGTCATAGAGCCCTCTGCTGCGGTGTTAATTTGGGACTACCATGTGGACTCACTGTGTGCTACTTACGCAACATTATCTGCGCAGAGAAGTTCTCTGACGAGTATTTCCGATGTTCTCGTCTTTGCTGTGAGACGTACTAAGTTGAGTAGTGATTCATCGTAATTGTACGTATGAAAACGTCACCTGTGGCATCTGCAAGAGTATGTGTCAGAAGCGCTGCGAAGAAGATTCCGAAGAGGGTTGGGGGGGGGGGGGGTTAGAAAAGCTATCAGTATAGCCATTGAACGATACGTTTGCGGGCATGTTTCCATGAAATCATGAAAGTAAGTTATCACGTCTAGTAGTTTCGGTAGACAACGAGTAAATTTTAGAATTCCTAGTCGGATGCACAAGAGTGGCTTCCCCTGTTCACGACAGTGTTTCTGTAGTTGACTAAGGGAAAAGATAATGTCAGCAGTGGATATTTTGGCGCCGAAACCACACGGTGACACTGGCAAGACACGTTTGGCAAGCAGTTGGAGTCGCTTTAGAAGGATACGTGCGAAAACCTTCCCAGAGATGCTGAAAAGGGGAGATACCTATGTAGTTGTTGCAGTCGCCTTTGTCACACTCTTTCTTGTAGATCGAAGGTTTACTATCATTGCGCCTCGCATATCGTGTGGGATTTTGTCTTCCGTTCCACACGCTACAAGGATTTGATACAGGTGGGGGGGGTGGGGGCGACGTTTTCCTTTATGATTTCAGTAAGAATGTTGTCTGCTCCTGTTGCCGTGCCGCTTGTTAATTTATTTGTCGCATCAAGGAGGTCAGCATAACCTGTGTGGGTTCATAGTGCAGCTCTGTCCTTTCAGATTGATTCTCAAGTATGTAAACTAGGTGTGAGTCTGCAATAATGTCTTCAGAATACACAGTTGGATAGTGTTGACCCATCTTTCAAGTTGTTTGGTTTTGTCTAGTGTAAAGGATCCCCCGATTTCGACTTTAGTGGAGAATTTTGAGATTTGGCCCTGGAACTTACTTTGACGTATTCCTGCATCATCTGGAGTTTCCCAATATCAGCGCATCATGTTTCTATGTTAGTGCATACATCTAACCAATATTTGTTTGCACAATTTCTTGATTCATTGCAGCACTGGTTGTTTTGTGCTGCCTGAGGGTGGTCGCGTGCGCTTTTGGATGGGCTCTTTTTGAAATTAAGAATGCTTCTTTTTCATTTCTTCAAGTGGGAGGAGTGTTAATTCATTTTATACAGGTCTTATTTAGAGAATTTATGTGTGCCGTAGATCGATATGGCCCTGTCATATAATGTGTGTTTTCAGATTGTTCCTGATGTTATCTTTGTTTAACTCGTTCTCTGTGCATTTTTCTTTTTCTATGTCCAACCGCGAAGTCAATTCTTTACAAAATAGTTCTTTAATTTCTGAGGTTTTGTACTCGTGAGACGTTTATTTTGGGTCTTGTACTGGCTGACGTGTAGCGGGAATTTCTTTGGTTTATATTTACTTGCTGATGACTAGTGCATAGTCTGTATTGCAGTCAATGCTATGTAGCGTTCGTGTGATTCTGACTGAGTCAGAGATTTCTCCTTCGAGTAAGAATCAGTCCAGCTGGTGCCAATGTCCTGATCTGGGACGACGCCATGATACTTTGTGAACGAGCTTGGAGATAAAGAAACTGTTTGATACGCCCATGTAGTTTAAACGTGCAATTGTAAAGGTAAAACCGATACGCTTGGAATCAAGCAGAACTGCAGGAGATGCCAGTCGCATGATCGAATGCGACCATCAACTGCCAGAGTAGAAGATTTGTTAACCCATTAGACTGAGCTTAAAATAGCAGATATGCCAGTAGGCAACGACTGCTAAAAGGTCACTCGTTTGAAACATATTGTCTAATATATAAGGGGTCCTATTCAGCTGGGGCTGTAGGACATACCTACATAAAACACTTACTATATAATTTCGTGGCTTTCAACGTGGGGCCCCTGGGTGAAACATTTTGATATTGTGGCATCAGGACTCACTCCCCCCTCTCAAAATACTTTTTGGCATCACGGTACCACGGAAAATGTTTTGTCTCAAAAGGTTATGAAAGACGGCACGGGCTAAAAAAAGGTGAGAACTTCTGCTCTAGCCTATTTGCAATTGATAGTTGGTAGCGATAACATTGTTATAACGCGATAATTAAACTTTGTTCTTTGTTACGAACATTGTTCTTTCAGCGCAATTCCACAACGTTTCATAACATTCACGAACCATAATCTAATAACTTGAGGGGAGT